>CM046834.1:11040183-11640183 GCA_025618425.1 Heliocidaris tuberculata
TTTGATCTTGCCCTGTGGATTGGATAAGCAGGCTTATTAGTTTGACTTTGAGCGATTCATCCAGATTAAGAAAACATATTCCCTGAGAAAGTGCTTTGGTCGGAAGTATTCTTCATGTTTAAGGCCGTGAGCATTAATTTGTTTTGCATTTGACTTTGTCATCTTGCTTCAGCAAAAGTTTGGAGGAAGAATATTCGACACAAAAATCTGAAGCCCCGGGCGTGTTATAATGCATCCTACAGGAACTCAGGCACGTAGATCAAAGACACGGGAGGGGGGGGGGGGGGAGCAAATTGAATGAATTCCTGCAGAGGACGTATTTTAGCAGTACTTTAAATTTTGTTTTCTTTTCCTTTTTCTTCAGTCGAAAAGAAAAATTGCTCCTGCTTTAGCGAAAGGTAAAATCTAATTCTCTTTTTTTTGTTGGACCGCGTGGAGCGAGGCCACCATAATCCGTAACCCTTCTTTTCACGCTGTGCATATACACTACGTATACTACCAACGTTCAACAAGTAGCAGGGCGTGTCAATGGACCATACCACTTACAATGAAGGGAGTTCCAGACTATTTTACTCGCAGTCTTGCCGGGATCATGTACGGAAGTCGGTTGTTTCTCTAGGTAAACATTTGCTTAACATATCCCAAATTCATCGGTGCCCATTACACATGCATATACGTTTATTTCTTGACAATACCGGGATGGACAGTACCAAATAATGTGCATTACACATTTCATGATTATATGAACATCCCTTCTACCCAAGTAGAAATGTCCCGCGTGCTCAGTGGGTATGAAAGGCAACAATACTTCACAAACCGCAAAGAAAAGGGGTCTTTGAGTATTGCCAAAAAGTATAATAGGGTGGTGGAATAGAAAACAACATCGCTTTTCACATGTATGCACAACCCAAGGCTAAATATGGACGCCATTATGGCGCTTTACGATATTTGAGGTTGAAATCCAATGACAATTCGTGATGGTGGTGGCAATGTCCTTTAATATGTTACAGCCCACTTTCGGGTGAACTTCTTGTAGTACATTATGAATAGCGAGTTATCGGCGTAAACTCCCTCCACCCACCCCAACGTGTTCCTTGAGATACAGCATACATGAGAAAGTTTTTGAAAATATGTACTGCCCTCCCAATGAATAAGTTAAGTGGATAATACACATAATACACTCAAAACGTAACTCCCGCGGGTCATTTCAAGTCACCAAAAGTTAGATCAAACTTTTTCAAACAACATTAAGAAAGTTTGGATGAGAAAAGGGTCACATACCTAAGCGAATGGATGATGTTAAAGATCCCCGGCAGCACTGCATAATGGACTCCAAAATAGGGGTTTCCGAAAACTGACTTTGCGTTCTCCCACTCATTTTACCGGGATGGGCTGGGCTTATCCATTCCTATGATCCGCTCCAAGCCACCACATTCCTTCAAACTACTGGACTATACACCGCCCCGGCCCTAATTATACAAAGCCCGCATTTTCGTTTCCATCTAAATCGACTCTTTTTTTTCTTGTGTGAAGCCAAGCGAGCCTTGTAAAGCACGTTGTGAATGGGAGGTTTGATTGTGTCTATTCTAATACGGCTCTTAGCCAAGACCCGCCATGCATAGGATTTGCGATCTTAGTTATTTTAACTCAACCCCCCCCCCCCCCCACCACCACCACCACCTTCTATACCCCCTATAAGCCATTGTGGTCAAGCTATTCGGACCCCAGTAATCCCCAGATAAATTAGGCTCAGGAATGATGATGAAAATGGGATATTTACCTCCTTTTGCTCCCACTCCAGCTCCCACTCCAGCGCCCACTCCAGCGCCCACGCCCACTCCAAGTCCAGCCCCGGCTCCAGCAGATTTATCGATGTCCATATCGATGTTGGGAGTCTCGGCTTCCAAACTGACATGCGCGCCCGCTTCGGCCTCTCGTCCTCCTTTACGCTTACTTCGTCGTTCCCGGCCAGATCGACGAAATGAGTTACGGAGAACACGGTTGAAACTCAGCCGTCTCTTCTTCTTGACAGGCTCCCAGCCGTCACATCGGCCTCTGCCGAAGCCGATGCCTCGACTGAAAAACTTGCCGAGGACTTATTCCCCATGCTGCTCGATCGAGTAGTCCAAACTTACAGCATGTATAGATCGTTGAGTTCGTCTGGTTAGTGTAGTATATCCCACGACGATGCTGGTTCAGATTAGTGTCCAAGCACTGCGTGATATCACGAAGAGATCGTTGAAGATTCACGGGCTCGAGTGCGATCAGGACTGGGTGGACGATGCTGTGATTTCACAGCCCTTGAAGACCTGTAGGTTTCAATGTAGAGAAGAGAGAAAACGAGATAAGGATTGAATGCGGGGGTGCGCAAGGAGGGGCTTTGCTGTTAGCCACTGAGCAAAGTCTCTGCGCGCAGACAATACCCGGTCGAAAATTGTATTAGAGGGGGCTTTTTGACAATGCACATTCAATAGAAAATGATTGGTGCGAAGCGAACGACCTCGCTATAGTCAACTGCTACTCAATAGTGAGGGCAATAAAAAGATGCAGTATATAAACCAAATGAGATTAAATTGTGTTAAATGACTATACCCATAAATCATGCTTCCAATTTAAACATTCACAACAGAATTATATAAATCTGCATCATCTCGCTACACACTTAACAACTCACTATAGTACGAATGTCGAAGATAGAGAAGCTGCAAGTACCTACATTCGCCAAGTTTATAAAAAACAAACCTCAAGAGCACTTATTCGACGTCCATCAAATTCGACATCAACACCGAGAGCGACATATAGGCAAACATCCTACATCGGCCGACATTTAGATGGAACATCCCGACACATTATCCCACCAAACGCTTGCAAACCTATCTCTCCAGTTCCATACCGCACACTCACACGGGCACAGCACTTCCTTGTGTACTAACTCTATACTAAATCAAACAACCTACAAACACGAATGAAAGAGGGGAAGAATAGAGCAAAAATAAGTGAGACAAGAACAGCTTCGATGACTTGCCTTTGTTTACTCAGTAGAACAAAAGCAACTACGCAGTGTGGACACATGAGACTTCACGTCTTTTAATGGCCATGCCAGACCAGACATCCAAGCATCCATGGCATGACACAATAGTTAACAATGAAGAAGAAGGCCGAGAGGACAGATAATTTTTTTTAGCCCTTCACGCGAGCTATATCCCACACAAAACACAAAACTAAACATTATGTAAACCAAACATATCATATACATTTATTTTTTCCAAGGTGTTAGGATTAGCGGTTAACCTAACTCACTGATTTTGTCCATGCCCTGAAATAGAAGGTTTCCTAAAAGACTCGACGGGCATTATCGCGAAATGGTTCGGAAGCGTATTTTTACCACTGAATAATCAGGGAAATGTAACTAAGAATTTCCCTGGAATAATTATCATACATTGAATGCATAAAATTATATCGCACCGTTGAACTAAATATACCAGGTCATATGGCATTGTGAAAGAGAGAGAGAAATCTGGCCAAACCAAAGCGCCAATTTCTCCCTCATCATTGTATACAGCTTACTACGGCATTGACCTAGCTTCATGGGAAGCATTCATCGATTCGTC
Organism: Heliocidaris tuberculata; assembly: GCA_025618425.1. Taxonomy (NCBI): domain Eukaryota; kingdom Metazoa; phylum Echinodermata; class Echinoidea; order Camarodonta; family Echinometridae; genus Heliocidaris; species Heliocidaris tuberculata. The sequence continues at coordinate 11,043,795 of CM046834.1, forward strand.
ACCATGGCAACTGGTGGAACTTGAGTACGGCGTGGGAGCGCAACAGGGAGAGTGAGAGAGAGAGAGAGAGAGAAAGAGAGAGAGAGAAAAAAAGAGGCGGGGGACGGGGGAGGGGGTGCGGTATAGTTCCGTTGTTTGGTAAAACATTTTTCGATACCTTCGGTTTTAAAATAGCCGATGCAATGAATTTTTCAAATTGCAAATGCGCGGGCTTTTAACTAATTCAGATTTACCATTTGATGATTAGAATGGTGCTATCACCCTGCGTTCATTTAGCAGCACTGGTAACAACAAGAAACGAATACTGAGATGAAAAGGACTTACTCATTAATAACCTTTGATAGTATCAATTAATTTTGACAGTATAGAGACTAAATGTTGAAGAAGTTACATCGTTAATTTCAACGTGTTCACCTGTGTGACATCACCGGCCCCACGCTTCAAACAAACCCTTATAACATGGATTCCAGCCGTGTAAACAATGTAATACAAAACAAACATTTACAAAAGTCTAACAACTCTAATGGGGCCCTTATTTGACCCAAAGTGGCTGTATGGCGTTAACTATACATCTGTCCATGCATTTTCATATTTTCTTATCATTGCCCTCGATGAATGTTTTAAAAGTCTATTAGGATTATGTTATGTTGATAAATTGCCTGTTTTTCTCTGCAAAAGCGTAAACATGAAGGTCAAAACTTTGTTCCTGTTTGAAAAAGAAAGAGCTACTCTGAAAAGGTCTCTTTTGGAGGATCAAATATGCAGTACACAGCCCTAGCGGAAAATTTGCACGTGTGAATTGAATCAACTGGTGGCTTATTTCTTGTTGAAAATGGCTTTTTGTTGGTCCCTCTGTCAAGCACATCACGAAAGATTGTAATGGCAGGGACAAGGAACTTCAGAGGAGAACGGAGCTTGTGCAAACGCTCTGAGGTCAGAGGTCATTATTCTGTTCGAATTACGTCGGTGTTTGATCGTGAACATGGATTGCTTTGTTGGAAGATTTGCAGTCGAATGAGCCGTGACAGTGAACTGAAATTGAGATGGAAATGTGATTTCAACACGTGCGATGTTACTTTACTCGGGAGCATCCAAAATGTACAATGTACTTCTTGTTGACGACGTGAGGTGTGAGAGTGGTATAGGGTGGTGCAAATGTCGAGTTATATGACAGTGTTTTGTCGAATCAGCACTCGGCATAACAGTTACATACAGATCAATAAAGAATAAGGCTATATATAACATACTGGACCTAACTCAAAATGGTACAACATTTAGCTTCAAATGGTTCAACTCTTATGAACTTTTAAAGATGCACATGACATCCCCACCCCCAGTTCAATATTTAGCACCCGAATTCTTCCAAGGTGCAAATATGCACATTTAAAGATTCAGCGATTCAGAGCCGAACCTTAGAAGTTATTAAAGTTTTCTATTTAAGGGTATGGTGCCGTACAGTTCGTGGTGCAATCATGGACCAAGAAGTTCTGTGATAACTCCTTGGTAAGTTGTAACATCCAAACAGAAACGGAAAACACCATTAGTGAAATAACATCCACAGTTCTACCCATTGAGACACAACAATAATACATGTAGGCCTATATGGTGATAAGTGCCGTCTTATTCGACTTTAGCTTGAAGCACATTTAATAAAAAATTTAAAAAGCATAGAAAAAAATCTACCCTGGATGGAGGGAACTATACTGGATAAAAGAGGAGGGGCCGATCTTTGAGAAATGAGAAAGCCATCTCCCGAGCAACTCCGAAATGGTACATCAATGGCTCTGGGTTAGTTTACTCCACATTACAGTACTTCAGAAGATGCTACATCCATTCATGTTATTTGTTCGCATGGAGATAAAAGCCGCCCACTTTACTCTCTCAATTCAAATCAATTGGGAGGTATATCTGGTGTCACAAGAGACCGATTTGTCAGTAAGCCCACCTTAATCGGGGCGACGTGCCGATTTGTCGAACGTCCAATCGACGGGAAATTACGATAAAGAGTGGGCATCTGCAACTCCCCCATTCGCATTCGTTTGTAAAGAGACCGGATAAAAACACGAGGTGTTATCTGACTAATTTAAAGGTACACAATCGGCTAGAATTCCCTAAAAAATAACTCAAAGTCAACTATAGCATAGCGGGAGCCATTCCCTCAATCAAAACACACACAAAAATTATGCTGTTAATGAAAGTTATGACAATTTGTGCTTAGCTTTCATGGAGAGCTGAACGATGCAAGAAGCAATGAAAGTTCATTGAATAGCAAAACGAATCGGCCGTGTGCATTTACTCTGATATGACAAAGAAAAAAAAACAAGTTCAATACCAACAGACCAATGCAACTACCTTTTAAATGAAAGAAAACGGACACAATATTAATGGTATTCTCGTATTCCAAAGGTGGTGTTTACATTCGGAAAGTATCCCCTCCCTACCCTTTTATGCCCTTCTTAATAACATACAAATATCACTAAGGATATCGCTAGTCCATAAACATATTCATTCATGTTCTATTGGTGGTCCTCTTGAAAATCCTGTATAAACAAGTTTGGGCAAAAAACATGTTGGTCTTTGTCGACCACGTTATTTATTTCATTTTGATCCGCAAATATTTGATTTCCTTCAATATGGTTTGGAGAGCTGGAGAGAAGGTAAGTTTACTTTTGAGCAGTTTCCTGTCGTGAAACATAGATATTGGCCAACTGTTTCCTCATATTCGTTGGGATGGCGTGGGCAGATATTAACCGAGATTATTACGCAAATAAATATATTTTATTACTCTACAGCACATAACTGAATTTACATAAATGACGTTACCAGCATATAATCATGATATAGGCCAGCCAAGCACTTCTTCGGAGACTTCAGCTCAATAAAATAAGTTTTCCTAAATAATTGAAATATAGAACGATTAATTTTCCACTGAATTGCAAGTTATTTCGAATTTCTACAGGCCTTAAACGTTGTTTTTTTTTATTAGTACGTGTATTGTTGCTGTTTTTTACCTAGCCCCTAAGATTTGGATTTCATACAGTTATGAATATGGGAATATTCAACAGGCGTGGTACTATTATGTTATTTCATGTTATTTCAAAACATGGCTACTATTCTAAAACAACTGGGAAGTGAAAGTTCTCATAGACATGATAGAAGGTCACCAAAACAATGTCAGGACTCAGGAGGTCGTGTCTGTTCCTCAAGCTCACTCTCGCACATGGCATAAGCTCTTTCTTACCATGTTTCTTCTCCATGCAGTATACAAAAAAAAAAAAAAAAAAAAGACACGGCGTGATATGACACACCCATGCACCAGAACATGAATAACAACTGCCATGACTGCTGTTACTCGATCTCCCACAAGTCAGACAAAACATGACTTCTTGTACACAAAAAAAAAAAAAAAAAAAAAAAACAGGACTCCAACTCTTCAAAACCACGCAGAGCCAAACATTCTTTTAACAAGCAGTTGTGGCACTGTAACATCTTCACAGAAGCTTGTTTAATCATTGTTATTCTAAACATAACTTTGCAATTATAGAACTTGACTCCGTCAGTAGTAGTTGTTTTGTTTCAATATGCCACCAGCAATTAACATTTTATCTCACTCCGCTATCTCCTCTCTCCTTTCCATCTTTCTTCATAGGCCCATGCACATATTCACATATTCCCACACAAACTACAGGTATTACTTGTACAGTGTTTACAATAAACACATTTCCACCCCAGTTTATCATGAAAAATTACTGGAAACACGAATTGCAAAAATTCTGATTTCAGCATATAGAAAATCGAATGTTATAAAGGTGAAGCTGGTACTAGTTCTGGGATAAACATGTTGTACTTGTACTTGCAGAAAGAAAAGACAGTATGTCAACCCCCCCCCCCCCCCCCACCCCGCCCTCCCCGATTATCTCTTTGAGATTCACCTTCAGGGGGTCAAGCTAAACTGGTACGCGTCGTATATAATCGTACACTGCACATTACATTCCAGAAGAAGACAAAATAAGCAAACAAACCATGCTTTTGTAGCAGCTTTCCAATAATAGTTGGGCTTTCAAAGAGCTTCTCCTGAATAAACGACCTCCATAATTCGACGAAAGCCGTTCTCCCAATGGTGCTCTCCTGGGAATGGTCCTTCGGTTTGGTAGCTTATGTTCTTACTTCATCACAAAGACACAAAAGACCTGTTTCTTTTTCAAGATCTTACAGAATATAAATGTTTGGTAATTACGCATCTCAGTCAGACCCAAGTCACACCGCTAAACCGACTCGAAACCGACCGGTAATCGACAAAATCTCGGCCTTTCAGGTTTAATGTAATTTTTATACGGTCTATTGTGTCTATTGTCAGTCCGGTGTCGGTCTCTTCGATGGGACTTTACGGTGAATGAAATGGAGGTGCATTATGTCAAATAGCCGCCACTCGCCTTGTGATATTCAACACGTGACCTTACAGCTTCGTGATCACGTGACGGGTTATGAGCGTAATGATGAGCCGATTACGCCATGTGTATGCTATGTATTGTGAATGCGCACTTAGTGTGACGATATGCAGACGAGAAATTGCACGAAAGCGGCGAGACAGAACAAGGTTATTTCATGAAATTCATCGTATATTCGAGCTATGTGAATTAAGAATAATAAAGCAAACATAAAAAGTGAGCTATGGCTGCCTAATTAAAAGCTATCTAAAACAACAAACTTTCACCAAACTTAAGTCTATGATGTACCATAACCACTTCAGATGGAGTAATTTCAAACTTTGAACTTTACATCAAACGATTTTTTTTTTTTTATGAAATACATCACAAAATTATAGAGAAAATAAATTCGCTATTCAAGAATGAATTTAATGGACAATATCCTTAATTCATCGTCAGAATAAAGTATTATATATCGTATGTGATCATTGCTATAGCAGGCATATCTCGCACAAACTGAGATAACTCTGTTGGGTTACTTCAATGTCAACAGATAATCACACACAATATAGAAAAAATTCCTAATTACAAGAAAATTCATTGTTACTATGACGATTGGCAATGTGTTTTTCGTAATCATTTGAAGGATAATGGTAAACTAAATTATATATCATCTTTGAATATGGTTATTGCCTTTATGACGATTACCGAATTTGTATTTGTGTCGTTAAATCTTGGTAATGCATTTGCCTTTGCCTTTGCCTTTGCCTTCAACAGAATGGTGACATGTGAGCGGCTGTCGAATCTCAAAGCTGAAGCCGCGTAATTTTCTTAGGATTTGCCTTGATTTCGGCACCTCGAAGCCTGCATAATGACAGAAGGATATACCAAGGTATCTATATCATCGATATCTAGGCCACGGGAGAGAAGGAGAGAGAAAGGGGTGGAGAGGGAGAGATGCAAATATCGGAGTTTGATAGTGAAATAGAGAGAGGGAAATAAAAGAAACAGACAGGGAGACAGGTAACGACTTAGTTACAGTGATTGACAGGAAGAGAGATTATGAAAAGAGACAATCATGACAATGGGGTACAGACAGAGAGAGAATTGAAGGATATATATATATATATATGTGTGTGTGTGTGTGTGTGTGTGTGTGTGTGTGAACAAATATGATGGAACGGAATGAAGCAGGTCACTCGGTGTATTTACAAGCTTTCGGCTCCTTGTCTTAATTTCATTTGCTAAATCAAACAGAATAAAACAAATAATAATAAGCAACTAAAAAAAAACTAAAGACTATATATATATATATATATATATATATATATATATATATATATATATATATATATAATATATATATATGTATATATATATATGTATATATATAATGAGAGAAAGGTGGGGGAGAGAGAGAGAATTAATTACAGGGAGTACTAGGAGAGAGACCACAGTGGGCAGGGGCCACAACATTCATATTGCAGCATAGATTTACATGTTTTTGGCAAACGTGCAGGGAATACAAATATACGTCAGAAGTAATTTACAGTAAGGAACTTTATGTGGAAACAGCACGGTTCAATATTATATAATCATGATAAATAAGGGGGAAAATAATCATAATAGGTAAAAACGAAATGAAAATGATGCAACGCCAGTGCAGAGCGGAGGCGGTACACTCTCAGAAAAAGTTCGTTGACCTATATCAGTATAATTATGACTAGCTTCGTTCATGTCTTTCTCGAAAAAAAAAAAACTCCACTGTTTGTTCCCAAACAGTCAAACACACAGATACCGCTAATACATACCGATTGCATTCAAGTTTCATCCACAAATCGCATAAACCAATTGGCAATGGAAAAAGAAAGAAGTCTGTGCATCTAAACTTGGTGGGTTTTCTTTTATTAAGCACGTACCACATTGTGATGTAATCTCTCTCTATGCACTTCCAAAATGTTTTGGAAAAATATTTCTGGTAGTTATGTATCATTACATGTCAGATATCACATCCAGGCAATACCATTCACAGTTTTACATACATTTAATTACTCTTAAATTTTTCTAGTCATCATCAGGCAAAACCCTTACGAGTTTTTATTTCGTTTTCGTCGTTGTTACGACAGCACAAAGCTAAAAAAAAAAACCCACAAAAGTTGAGCATTATGTTCAATTCAATTCTCCAAAAAGCAAATAAAGTCACAGTGTTGTTATTCATGAAAGACGAAGGGTGAACTTTTATGATCGCGACTCTCATTATGTTTAAGATTTCTTTTTTCCTTGATTAGCGTCTTTTCATTCTCTTTTCAAACGAGCTATATTTTCTTTCCAGGCTCTCCGACTATTGCACACACAATTATCACAGACGTCTAGCACCACTCCTTTATTTTACTGTTTACTGCTTTTCAAACCCTCGATAATCCATGATAATAGATTTATTATTGAATAAGAAGTGAATGTCAGGATTTATTGACGTAACGTTCGGGATAAACATTATTATGTGCCACGCTTGAGTCATTATAGTCCCTCGTGTTTTATAGTCTTAATTGTTCGTAAAGTTGGATGGGTGAATAATTGTACAGAAAGTTTTCCAATCGAATTGGTTGCGGTTGAATTATTATATAAGAGAGAAAATAACAGCCTCAACATTCATTAATTAAAAGAAAAACATGACAGGGAAGGGGGAGAAAGAAAGAGGTGAGAGAGAGAGAGAGAGAGAGAGAGAGAGAGAGAGAGAAATGGAGCTTTACATTATATATATATATAGAGAGAGAGAGAGAGAGAGAGAGAGAGAGAGTTATTCAGTACTATCAGTGAATGAAAAAAATATGTATACTTAAAATTCCCGATTCGGAATCAAACTAAATTTGTTACGTGTTCGAAATACATAGATTTATTGCGGTTTTTCTTTGTTTTCATAATATGAAAAAGCTTTTAATGAAGATAATTACATGTTTAAACGCACTTCTTGCTTTATAAAGGCTTAACACTTTTACTAATCTAATTCGGAATTATTTGGGGACTTCAAATTTAGCAAGAAAAAAAAAAGAGGGAAATTCATATGTAACACGAATATGACTTTACTCCTGTATACAGGAGTTAAGTATACTGAAGTATACTAAATGAATTTAGTATACTAAATGAAGTGAATGGGTGAAGACTGCATAACAGTTGCAGTTGCTAAAACCACAGATTCAGATCATGAGAAGAACATTATATGCAAGTCCTGGAAAACGATGTAATTTAGTTATATTTTAAATACATGTTTTGTGTTCTTTTATATTTTCACAATAAAGCCACAATCGAGCCACAATCGAGCCACAGTCGGCATGAGCAACATCCATGACAACGAGGGGGTGGAGGTATTTATTAATCACGGTTGAATCAATATGAAATCTCAATTAATTAGTCATCCTGCACACTTGAATTCTTCTTTTATCTTTTTTTTTTCATGAGGAAATGAGCTGGCATGATCCAACAATTGGATACTAATGCAAAAGAGATTTTTTGATATTTTTTTCCAACTGACTCAACGATGGAACTAGAAGTTTCCCTACCTACATGTACAAAATCCCAAGTTCCATTCTGTGACACTTGTCACTGAAATGTCTTGTTGTATAAGTCTTCTTTTTTTTAAAGTGAGCAAAAAATGTATCATCTGTAATGTGCTTTTTAAATTTACCTGAAAGTTAGGGTAATATTGTTTAACAGCATGTAGAGCGAGGCGAAATTGTAAATCCAGAAAGTCACAAGTCTCTGTAACCTTCGTCACCTGCAAGTGTCAGTACTGGAAACTACAGAAAGGAAGATGATTCAATAATTTATAAAAATTCACAATTTATCCTATCCGTTCCGCACTGCTTCCACAGAGCGAGGACGTCCAACAATTTACAGTCTCATTGTTGCGATATAGTTCATCCTATTAACTTCCTGTACAAATTTACTCAGCCACAACAAGTTGTTTTTTGCTTTTCAACCATTCTGTTCTATAAGACTTTGTCCACTTAATCCCAATCGGGATTAGCCTTAATTTACAATCAATGGTGATTCATTTAGCAATCTATCGACTTTTTAAAAAATCCATTTTGATGGCATCAAATTTGTGTAAACGAAGGTCGTTCATTTTAACCACATACAAAACTGGCAAGTAGTAGTTCATAAAATCATTCCTTGGGGGCAGGGGACAGTTGACTTCCCGTCCCAATAAGTCTGGGATTAAATGCGTATCCTATGGAGCGAACACCTCACATTAATTCATTAGCCCCCCCCCCCCCCCTCCCCCATGAACACGCACTCCTTATACAGATACAACTTAATTTAAAAAAATACTTCTTGTGGATGACTGCGCTGCCTTACAAATACCAGTATTAGGTGAAATTCAATTTGATGGTTGATTTCTTTTTCATAAATTGAAATTGCCTAGAACTTGTAACTTTATGATGCATTTTATTATAATAAATCGCATTTGTTAATAAGGGATTAAGAAGGAGGCTTATATCATTTACGCCCCTATAGGCTTCAAGCACCACATGTATTCGATGTGCCCCTTATCTCATTTTTTCGACTCAGTTCTATATATCCTGTCTGTTTTCTTTTCTTTTCATATATCCTTTTATTAATTTATCTCTATATTTCTTCCTTTCTCTCTTTATCTTACATTCTCTCTTTATCTCTATCTGTTATCTTCAATGCAGTATGTTTTTCATCTGCTGCGGGTTCTCATGCTTTCCTGTGATGTCTGGATCATGTGAAGATCTGGAAACAATTTCTTTCCTTCTTCTAAAACAACGCTCCCATGCAAGCCATAACACAAAACACTTTTTTAAAATCCATATAACACGCCAAGAATATATATTCAACATATCTTATCATTTTTCCAAACGCAATTTGTAACTGGCATTGAGTTCCCTCGATTTCCCTCTGCTCCTGTGACATTATCTAAACCACACCCCATCCACTATTGCAGAAAGTACATGTAGAACCAGCATACATCATGTCTTCATAATCGTATGCATGCACCATATAAGAATTTTTAGTACGAGACCCATATCAAATTATATATTATATTGGTAACTATAAGGGTACATGTTTCTCTGGAAATAAAATCAGTTCTCACTCATTTTCCTTCAAGCATTTGATCTAAAAAGCCAACTTCAAAGTCAACAATCAACTTCACGCACATCATAACACATATATACACAATTGCAACATTTAACATGTTTAACAACATGAATGACAGTGTGGCGTACATTTTCTATACATTATTCTTTCACGATCGCTTCGCTTCCACCACTACAATCTTCAAGAATTTTGCATGGAAGGGGAATCGCACTCACCACAGATTCAATCTGGCTCTCCGACGAAAACTATCATTTGAGGTCGACATCCAACTGGATAACGTCACACAGTCAAACACTCGTTTGGTAAAACCAAGGAGTTATCACAGAACTTGGTAAAACAACCACAGGTCCGATGAAAGCGAGAACGAAAATCAGCTCGCAAACTCGAACTTTCTCACATCTGCGTGTGGATCGTGGTATAGCTATTTTACCGAATACTGTAGTCACAGTGCAAAACTGACAGGGCTGGCGGCTTTATTCGCATCCGTTCAGGCATATCCAACGCTATTTAGACCGGCTCTAAAAAGTACCTAAGGTTTTCATGTTTTATTCCTATTCACGCTTCGGTCCTTGGTTTGAAAAGGCTCAGAAATTTGTGGTATCTTTCTCTTTTGACTGTACATGGACAAACGATTATCTCTGCCCCTTTATATCCGTTTGACAGGGATAATGTCTCCCATACCACAACTTTAATCCTTATTCTTCGGCATTATACTGACATCTACTCAGAGGCGTAGAAAATGCATATTTAACTCTAAAAATCCGAATTCCTGACATTTCTTGGCATTTGTTTACCTTGTTTTTTTCAAAATGAAAACCTAATGTAATCATTGACTTTGCGTGTTTACAAATACATGTAAAACGAGGTAGTGGTCATCGAATGATTAAATCTCGAGGCAGTTTCGTCGCCTTTTTGGGTGTAATTTGGCGTAAATCACTTTGGTTCTCGGTCCCTATGACCGAATATCTATCTACTGACCATAACCATTGATACAGCCCAAACCATCATGATTAATGCCGAAAATTGGCAGATTAAATTTTACTCAAAGCAAAGTCCGACAGGTGTGAAGAATGAAAATAAACAACAAAGCAATTCAAAAGAGATGCCATTCTTTGGCGATCAGGTAATCCTCGATCACGTTTCCACTACCCAGTAGACCATTGCATCACTGTATTTGGCTCATGCATAATTTGTCTAGACAAATATGATTACGATATTAAGCAGGGTCTTAGGGGCTTAGCACTATGCAGAGGGCGAGGATGTATTGATTTGAACTATCAATGTTAACAGACCAGTTTAACTCTTGCACCTTAACAAGCATGACGAATCGGACGCACAAGGGTTAAGTCATTATCAATATTGACATACTTTCCAAGTACTTGTATTGCAAACAAAATCGAAGACATCGAATACAGATTATGATTACATAGTAATAATACTGATGAATATACAACACTGCAATTAGCTATTTCCATCTCTCCATTTTTCTTCCTCATCCTCGTTATATGTCTTTAATTCCAGCTCCCCCTATTCATTATTCTTTTTGTTTCATGCTGAGCATGGGCGTAGACACCCTTCATAATTTGATAATGGAGAGTGAAACGCGTGGGGGAGGTTGATGAATAGAATCTTACTGAGATACTATGCGTGTCTACGCTATAGTGTTTAGCGCTTCATTGCATTTTTTCTTTACTTTATTATAAAAGTTAATTCAGATCTTGAAAATAGGCCTACATGTGGACAAACAATATCTACAGGTAAATGAAGCAGCGTTATATAGGATGCGACAGCGCCATGTAATTAATTTGAAATTACCCGTCTGGTTATGCTGATATCTATCATTGTCTATGGTTTATTTATTTATTTATTTATTTTTTTTGACGGCGTTGCGAATACAATTTTTTATTATGAAAAATGGACATTAATTTTCTCTTACTAAACACGATAATCAGTCTCATTTTTAACTTTCATGGATTTTTTTTTTCTATTCTAAGACAAGTCTATTGCAAATCAATAAATGATTATAAAGTTTTCACGATCGTGTCAAAATTTAAACAGTATCTTTAAATTAAACAAGCACAAAAACCCAATTCTGTTTCTTCTCCGTCATCATACAAAACCCTTTATAATTACAATTCATGTTTGCTCATTCAGAGTTTTTTTACCCGTTTGTATTTAGGATCTCGGAATTAATGAAATATAATAAAAATATTCCCCTATTTACGAATGTTTGACATGTTTATTGTGCAAAACCACACCGGAAGAGAAATATTTCAGTCATGTATTCCGGTTGTGTTCATAAACGAAAATTTAACCTATTGTCAAAAATCAAGGAAAAAAATATGTGACCGATTTTCAGGAGAACAGGCAAGGAACTAAACTTATTATTGCAAAATTGCACTGCATCGGATTCCGGAAAGAATATACGGGCCACTGATCCACTGAAGATTGATATTTTCATTTCATTTTCATTTTCATTTACATACTGATAAGAGTGCAGATATGATTTATTTTTTTGGAGAAAGGTCTTTCTAAATCACTGCTGAATGGCCACGTAATGAGGTGTATATACGAAGATGAATGCATATATATACGCTTAGATGCCAAAACGAGATATATACATGGAGTGAAAACACTTTTGTCTATCAAAATTCTTATCTCTGCCTCTTCTCTAAGATAAAGTCGCTTTCACACCCGAACCAACATATTGTATTCATCCACCCGATATAGACGTCATTAATGTGGGTGAAATCATGCATGTACACCTACATAAAATTCGATTGACCCAAAAATAATGTGCACTGGTCGTTGTTACGAAACAAATTTTGTCTTCATTTATATAAATATATATATATATATATATAGGGGTCATATTTCGGTTACGAGTCTGCCCTTTTTGTATTTATCCAGAAAGGATATTCATCCTTGGAGAGTAAACAACATAACAACTGTTTAAAGATAAATTGCATATCCAAGACTTTTGTCCAACCAAAGCACAGCCCTAATCAATGAATAGATTTCGGAGAAGAAATCACAGACCAATAGTCACAGTGTGTAAGTATGAAGGACACTGAAATAGCTCTCAGTTAATAACCTAAAAAGAGCGAAGTCCATTTAAGGAAAAAAAAAGAGACATTTTCATTGCTGTCTTGGTAATACTTATTTTCTGTGTGGATCGAATGTCTTGTTTTAATTTGTCTGTGTGTACGTTTCAACGTGAATTCAACCCACTTCTACCCCATTTCTCTCTCTTACCCTTGCTGTATGTATTAAATTCTCACCTGATACATATTCTATTTATTTCGTTACATTTCCACCCCCATCAAAAAAAAAAAAAAAAAAAATCGATCGATTATTTTTCTCACATAGACATCCAAATTTCCTAACAATGCCTGAAACACCCTTTGACAATGACATGTGTTCAGGTAACGGTACGGGAGAATTAGCCCACAGTGTGGTAAATGAGGGGGCTATCCACAAACAAAGGAGTGTGTGAGGAAAGGACCACAACTGTGGTGAAAGAAAATGCTTCCTACACAGTGTGTTTTTAAACACACACACACACACGCACACATGTGGTGTGGTTCAAATGCTAGCGATACCACAGTATCCCACATTGTGGAAGTGCCGATGTTGGTTATTTTCAACATTATGAATGTATTCCGAATCCACTTTGTTTCTCTCTGTGCCCACGGTGTAAAAAGCTGTGTGATCACATAATCAAAACTTCACCACTTTACCAAAAAGCAAAGTGTTAAAGTGTTCTCAAACTGTATGTGAGACACACCTTTCTTTCCGACGAGGCAAGCATATAACACGTTTCAATTAGCTGACCGACTGCAAGATCAGGCCTCTCCTATGAGTGCAATATAAGTTATTTATCATGTTTACTATATAGAAGCTCCTTGGAACATATCCATTAGTATTAGTAGACCTCACTATATAAATGTTTGCTCGCAAAGAGGATACGAATCGAATTAGAATATGGGCAAAATTAATGTGGGTATATCTTCTTCGTAAGTTAATTAGGTCGATGCATATAAATCCAATTTATTTCGTGTAAGACCGTTAAGTGATTAGGATAGTTGGGGATGCATAGAGCCTAGGAGATATGTTTACAATCATGTAGGCTAAATCGGGAATAGAGAGGGTGGTTGCATTATAGCGTCACAGGAGAAATGTTTTCATCACTTACTTCAAGTGCAAGCATGGCAATTACATAGAGATAGGTTTGATCATTTATTCATATCATGGGAATGTAAAAAGAATACTTTTAAACATTGACTCGGAAAGAAAGCGAGAAAGTTTGCAAGACGTGGTCGAGCTTGCACGTTCCTACGTGAACAATATCGCTCCGTCGTGACACATTCCAGAATTGATTTGCGAAAAATATGAAAATTAAAATGAAGGAGAACCTTGCTGCAATTTGAATTCCAACAGAATCTGTTAACCCAGAAAACATTATCTCACACGACATGCGATATGAATGGCGTGATAAATGCCACATAAATTGCTCTATGCACCACGTGCACTCAATATTTCGTTTTTATAGAAGTTGTTAAGAAAGGAGCCTTATCGCTTATAGATTTCATGGGTTTTCAAGGCAGTCAATCGTGCTTATTTTAGTACTGAAACTGAAATCCAACAAGGGAGATTGGCTGGTACAACTTACACACAGACCGAGTATTTTTTAATCAGGTTAGAGAAAACAACTGAAAAGGAAAAGGACAATCATATGGTACTACAGCCTCCCAGTATTTCGATAGACTGCTGTAAAAATATATGGACTCCCCTCATCGGAATAATGTCTGCGTTAACATTCCAATAATCATTCTGATTCTAGCTTACCACAGTTTTTCTTAACAACACATCTGGATTACATGATACATCAATACACTTATTAAAAGAAAAGCACACTATAATTACCCCTTTCAACCACCCCCCCCCCTTTAAAAAGAGACGTACCATCCGAATATTCTGCTTCAGCTAAGAGGAATCAGCTATCTTGTGCATCATTTACTATATATCTCTTCAACATGACTTCATACATAATCATAAATTTATATTTAGACATGTAATCCAACAGCGGAATGACAACATTTGCCTATTATGCACCATATTTTAAACAGATAAGCATCTACGAAAGGCGCCATAACTATACACAGTAAATGGTGTTACATTCGTTTGCTGACACGCATTTCACCAAAGCACACACTTTGAACATATTGAATGGAAAACGATCTGCTCTAGGCTATCAGGGTGTTATTACTCGTCCAACAGTGCGTATCAGCTATCAGTATAGAGAATGGCAGGACCGTGTCTAATTAAAAGCCTCACCTATTATGTCAAATAAATTGTTATCAACACTGGATACCCGAACTCCGCCACTTGTTTTCCATCATCTGGCATGATCAACATAGTGGTTAATTCCTCAGTTACCACTTTGCCTCCATGTTTGCTAATTTGATTTGCTCTAAACAAGGAAATAATTTCATATCTGCCACGAAACTGATGTTTTAAATACAACATTTTTTGCAGTCGTGTTATCAGCATGCACCAGTTTATTCATATTCAGGGTAATTATTGATATCGTATAGTCACATGACCCACAATCAAACCTATTCGAAAGGACAGTGTTACACATAGTGCGTCCAAATGTGAATTAGTATATTTCTTCAGTGTCAATTATAAACAAACACAGTGTTCACACCATTTCCACACTGCCGTTACAGTGCAACACACTGTGGCCACATAGGAAATTCTAGAGTAATCGCACCACAGTGAAGTTACACAGTGGTTTCGAAATAGTCCTATAGCGGTGACTTGTGAAAACACACCGTACAGGCAATCTTTACAGTTGTGACACACAAACCCAGTAGTTCTGAAACACTTCTGTAGTGTTGACTGAGTGCCGATAATTTCCACACTTCTAGCACTGTAGCCAAGCAGAGAATTAGTGTTTACACCACACAGTGTCACCACACTGTAGCTATATTAAAAAATACTGAGCAAACGCACCACAGTATGACCACATAGTGGATTTGAAACTTTATCAAATTGCTGACATATATTCACACCGTTCTCACACTGTGGTTTTATTGTGGGACATTGTGATCTATAGGGAAGCTCATACATACAAACACAGATTTAAAATTCCTTGTTGCTTGTTCTGCAGATGGCTAAGCCTGTATTCGATTAAATAGATTAATGTATTTACAACTCTTCCGTTCTCTTTTTTTTAAAAATATAATAACATCACCATTTCATACACGAATTCTTAATTCCATTTGGTAATGCTATATTCGTCTATCCTGTCAAAAACGAATGTTCTTGAACAATAAATCCCAGTAAAGTCTTCGCGGTTA
The DNA here is from genome assembly GCA_025618425.1 of Heliocidaris tuberculata. NCBI lineage: Eukaryota > Metazoa > Echinodermata > Echinoidea > Camarodonta > Echinometridae > Heliocidaris > Heliocidaris tuberculata. The sequence goes on from CM046834.1 coordinate 11,059,708, forward strand.
TACTGAGGGGACGTGCATAAAAGCCAATGCTAGAACGTGTGGGACGTGGTTTTCTTTCTTTGCTTTTATTTTCATTATATTGTTCAGATAATGCCTTGAGCCTCAGCAAGCACTGTGTTATTTGCATTAAAGAAATGAATCACGGCATCTATACTAGGCCAGTGTTTGTCTTTACTTTTGGGGTTGTATAATTTCTTAAAAATAAACAGAATATCTGAGATTTAAACAAGATTCTCCACGCAATCAAACTGGCATTGTATAGATTCCTTGATTTATAGACTAGGCCTTATAGGAATCAATTCATTATATACGAATAGAATATACAATCTTTGGAATATCATATACGGAATGCATTAATTGCGCCTTGATTCCAGTTTAGAATTTTACAGCATATTCAGATTTGCTCAACACAGCTATCCTGCCAAAATGCTTCAACATTACGACAGTAAGCAAAATGTAAAATATTTCATCTATTTATTACTATTCCCTTTTTAAAAAATATAATATAAAAATTAAACAATTTCCTACATCTATTACAATTAAAATATGAAAGATAAAAATCTAAACATTTCCTCGATCTATTGCTATTTGCTATTCTAAGAAGAACTACCTCTTGTCAGTGTGATCCTTTACCCCCTTTCAGTTTCTCCTATCGCAGGTTATAATCACAATAAAGCACGTTTATTCACAAATATCATGTTTACTGCTACACGGTAGTCATTCTTGAATGAAATCATTGCTGGCCACTAGTCAACTACTGGGCAACAACTCCAACAACTCCTTCTAAAACCATCCACAACATCTGACACTATGCGGCAATCGCAGCCAAAATCACTACGCGAAACGTCATCAAAAGAATAACACTTCATCGTATTCTCCGAAATGTCAGCGAGCATGTATGAAAGCAACCAGATATACATGATTAATTGGACCTCAGACAAGTGCATGTTTATTTGGATCTGTCAAATGACAGACTGAAGATTGCATCGCGTACATCATCCAGATGGTTAAAATAGAGAAACTGTTCCGTTACCATGGCAACCAACTGATGTACCATGCAGACGAGAGAAACAACATATACCTTCTCATTATAATTATGAGTCAACGTGAGGATAATCTTGTGACGTAAATTGCTGCTTATTAATCAGCGTCAAAACAAAATTTGCTTTACGGTAAAATACGCTCACCATCATTTCATTTTTGTACAATATTATGAAGTTAACATATGTGTACATTAACGTCCAAAGCTTTGGGCGGTAAAGTATTGAGCTTTGGTTTAAAGGTAATCTTGCTTGACGCTATTTCTGGTTTGAATACACCTCAATATTTAAAAGAACTATTTATTGTTGGTCTTATCAATAACTCAAGTTTCATTTTAATTAGTTGTTGTAAACTTAACATTCGATAAGGCAAATACCTGAATATTTTTTCAATTGTGTCTTCTTTACGTATACAATAAAAATCATAAAATATCACAAATAAAGTAGTTTTCGTGCGAAACAGTATAGTAAAACTGTGTTTGGGTGTGGTGGTGCTAACAGATAATGAGAATTTAGGTATCATGATGTCTATGATATCAAATAACCAAGACCAGCACTGATATTTGAGATTATTTTGTCACCTTACAGCCCATCAGATCATTATTAGGGTTTCACTTACCCACTGACTGGAAGAACCCACCCAGAAAACACACCTTTTCTCCTGCCAGACTCCAATCAGAAAAGGCTCTTTCACCTACCTCACTCACATACATGGCAGTCAATAATAGTTGATGAGTGGGTGACTCTGAGCATCCAACACTGAAATACATTCACACGACATCCTGCAAGTCCAAGGACTCCGCCGATCACGTCTTTACCCGCTTTATCCTTTCAGCTTTGTGCTTGTTCCCCCATCCATGTGCGACCAAACACAAGCAAACAGAAGAAAAAAAATAGTATAAAGATATTCTTCTATACAATACCCTGCAAGACAATATGATCTCTCCAGCGCATCGTCACAATTTTTTTTTTTCTTCTATCATCTTCATAAATTTCTTTTGAGCGTTCAGAGCGGTCATGGTTGTGTTGATTCTCAATGATATAATATCGCCTTCCCTCCGCGGGATTCGACCCACGTGATTTTTTTCAACCCTGGAGGGTGGAAGATAGGTTTGTCTCATATATGTCTGTATGCAGACCCGTTTCATCCAATTTTTTAAATTCGGAATGGAACATCTCACGCATTATATTGATATGCACCGATTCAAGGAAAGACGCACGCATCTAAGACAGACGACGGAAGGACGGACGGACATATTTCGGCAAGAATAAAACGCGGCGCTATTTTCTGCATGTATAGTATATTCTAAAATGGGTTAGTATGGAATTCTTCAAGACTACTACTAGATGGAGAATTTTGTTAAAGATGAGCAAGTTATCTATTTACAGTGCACAGTCTGACTCAGAACATCGAAACCTTGTGCTTGATGAGAGACACAATGTGATTTTATGAAGGCAAAAAAAAAAAAGAAATGTGCACGGCTGGCAAGGGAATATGGTATCACTTAAAACAAAAAACAAAAAACCTCGTTAAGTTCACTACGAAATGTAATATATAGCATATCGTAATATTATGCTTTGTTGTGGACTGTAAGCCTTGTTTACTAACAGCAAATGCGCGTACTCAAATGACTGAATAAACACAATAAAGAATATGATTGTGATATTGATAGTAACATTTGTGATCCGTTCTCCCGGGTGTACGAATTTATCTAAAGATTCTCTTCAGAAGGCCGATTTGGATATAGTCCTATCTGTCAGGGCTTATTTAACTGAAATGATGAATTAATAGGAGGAATTCTTTTTTGTTAAGGTATTTCCTTTTGACTAAAAGGGATAATTGAAAGGTAAAACGCTTGGGGTCATTCATGGCTCTCGCAAAATAAATTGATTGCTGTACTACAGATAGCCTTTAATCAAAGGAATACTCTATTAACTGACCTTCACTGAAATTATTACAACGGGAGTTGTGAAGAGATGTTATATATTTAAACAGTTTTAATATATAGCACGAAACATTGTTCTAAAACGTTTTATGTTTTTTGTTTTTTGTTTTTTTTTAACTCACAGATCTCCTGTGATTACAGCGATTCACAAAAGAATTCCGGTTGATAATTATAATCCAAATATGAAAATGCTGTTTCAGCATTATGCCTTAACTGAACATTGATATCATATTTACGTTTTTATGAATCATATACAAAGTCTTATGCTCCTAAACACATATTTTTGAGGGGGGGGGGGGAAATGCATTAAGTCATACAATGAATTGTAATTCACCCTTCTTACCGGAATGAAAAGAACGATGTTTCACGGCAAAGAGAAACAGTGTCTAAATTAATAAATGCTTCCAAATTTACCCTGTAGCAGGCCTTAACGTATCAAATAAGGAAACGGGAATCTGCGAGTGAAACATATGCTCATCAAATTATGCTAACGAGGAGAAGCGAGGAAATCATACTTGGTGCCGTTGATGAGACTTTAACGAAAGAGAGAGATTGAGGATGAAAGGAATATGAAGAGGACATCAGTCGCTCCAGGATGGTTTGTGAAACAGCTGCATGCTGCGCGTGTTTCGGGGACCCTAACAATATTAAATGACTTCATCATTTTCCCCTAGCCTACTTCTAGCCTTTCACATATATTTTTGTCATACTCAGACTTGACTTCGCTTCCCACTTTCGAGTAGATGTATATAGATGCTTCTCACCTCATTTCCGTTTGGGTCAGATCATGAAATGGGTGAAATGACTGATATGAAAGTGATGGGAAAAGCATGTTTTAATGAGATGAACAACGCAGGATGGGAATAAACATTATGGCAAAAATAAACTGTTTGGTCTGGGACAGGCTCATATAATTTTTACTGCTTTAGATTCTTCCGAATTCATACGGTGATCATGCAGAGACTTGGAAGCAGCGAACTCCAACAAGTCAGCACCATGAACCCTCGTTGATGTTGAATGGATAGTAAGGTTGCCCGAAACAAAAGGGCCGACTTAAATAATCTAAACTTATACAATGCCAGGGATTCATTTTGTTATGGAATCCATGTTTTGCTCTTCCAGAGGAGGGTTAACTCCCATTAGTCTCCGTACCCTTTTTAATCCCTCCTTGTTTCCACAGCAACGCCACCTCCGATATCATACTCATATGTCTCTGTCATCTTCCTCTAATCCAATAAACCATATATACATTGCCCCTGGGTATATTCCTTCTTCGTTTCACTATTCACCGCACCAGATGGTAGTTGGTATATTATACATCGAAAATCATGCACTTTGAAATGAAATATATATCATGCCAAACATGAGGACAGGTTGGGTTCCTCTGCTGGCTTCGCTAACGGCATCGTGATTATAAACAAAGTTTAAGCACTGCTTGGATTACCTAACGATTTGCGCCAATTTGCATCATTTGGAGGAGTGTATATTCCAACAGCTTGATCATTCTTCGTATAATTCAAGTTATAGATTCATCTTTGCTTTTCAGTGTAACTTATTGTTTCATAATGTATTCTAATTAATTTCGTACATTATTATGCATGATTATGTATCCAATACGTGATTAATTATGTATTCACTTATATCTATTCAATTATGAATTCAATCACGATTTAATTATGTATTCAAGTATGTATTTAATCATGTATTCATTTAAATATTAATTATGTGTTCAATTAAGCATTCAACAAATAGAATTATGTATTATATATGAGATCTGTATCATGCCTGAAAAAATTACGTTCAAAAGATGTTATAGAACCAATAAATCAAATCAAATTAAATCAAATTTTCATTCACGCAAACACAAACATTCTTACTGTGGTCTAATTCGATGTTTCATTTCTAGCGCCGTTTGGCATAATCTATATGAGTCGCCCATGTATTTTTTATATTCAAAATTCATTCAAAGCCTGGTATAACATATCCACCATAATGTTCAGTTGTGTGGTAATATAATCTTCACAGCCATATAATTTTTGCATTATTATGCTTATGTAATGCGAAGCATGTATTTCGATACACGAAACTTTTCTCGACAAAAGAACACACCTGTCACCCTGTTGGCAACAAAATAAAGTTCAAAGTACATGTGCCCTTTATTGATTTAAAGGGAATATTCAGGCAGAGGTTGTATATAAAAAAAAATACAAATTCGTCATCTTCAGGAGAATGACAGCCTTTCAAACAGAGAGAAAGAGAGAGAGAGATAATTTTTTTTTTTAAATAAAGTGACCCCGGTACAAGTGGATTTGAAAACAAATGATATTACAAAAGCGACGGAAAAAAAATAAGGATAACATCATCTTTGCTGCATTATGGGAGAAGCTGTGGCCCAGAATAAAGAGTGGATTTTTTGTAAAGGGTCTAGTTGCCGTAGATCCCTTTAAATTCACAGTAATATAAATGAAGGCCCCTATAATCGATTTTTAGGTTAAATTACGAAATTCATACAGACTGTATGCGGTCTGCTAATCTCGTGCCATTTAACTTTCTGATGCCAATCTTTTCATCGACCTGTCGAAAACAAGCGCAGATTTTGTTTTCTGTCTTGTGTTGGCGGGTTGACCCATCTTTTGATGAAAGGTGAAGCCAAATCTATTTCATGGCTCTCCCCCAAATAATTGAAAGGAAGCGTTACGAAGCACGTCCAGTTCATAAATTGGTGGGTTGGTTGGGCGGATTGGAGCAATATCGAAAGGCTGACCTTTGAAAGTGTACTTGTGTATGATTGGAATTCACTTTCGATATCTGGAATGGACAAAACGTTGACACGGGCCACTTGTGCTGGGGTCTTCACTTGATGCCCACTGTCTGTTTGTTTGTTTGTTTACTTGCTTTAAGAGGGGGTAGTTTAGAGAGGGTATCAAATGTGAGGTATGTTGCAGTTTGTCAGTTGTAACAGAGTGGTATTTTGATTCAATTTATTGACTCGCTGCATAGAAGTTTGCATGGGCACGTAATGAAAACGAATCTATACCCTATTCAAGAAGAACTCTTTTACACATAGGCCTTTTAGGCCTATCTGAATATCATAGAAGGGGGGCTGGTTAAAAAAAAAAAAAAAAAAAAAACTCCAAAAAGTGGGAACACTATGTCATATTGGTGAAGGCTCTGAACCTCTCATGAGAGATGTTTTGGGTTCAATCCTTACTCGGTGTTTACCATCCTTGGACAAGGTGTTTTACCCACGTTTGTCCCTCTCGACCGAGGATATCATTAAATGGGTACCTTACAATAGGGTTATGATAATTACAGGGCCCTATAAGGAAGAACAGTATTGATACTGATAAGGCTCTATACCCTGCATGGGTTAATGGGTTCATACTACTATTGTTCACACTACTCTTATTACTACCGGGTCAGTTCGCTATTCATAAGAACCGCTATTCACAGAAAACCGCTATTCATTTAACACGCGGTCCTTATGAGTAGTTATGAATAGTGGTCCTTGTGAATGGATGTCCTTATGAATAGCTAGGTAATTTGTCTACGGTTTGCTCGCTATTCAGAAGGACCGCTATTCGTACAAAACCGCCATTCATTTAGTCACGCGTTATGGATAGCGGTCCGTATGAATAAGTGGTCCTTATGAATAGCGGTCCTTATGACTGGCGAGGTTACCCCATTACTACTACTTCTACTTCAACAACAACAACAACTACTACTACTACATTTGGTGTTATAAAAAGTTAACTACTAACACTGGAATATATATTACTTTCGATTTGGGTCTGTTTGGTGTCTTTACCATTGCTTTCATTTAGTGTTTCACCCTTAGTTCAAAATGTTTTGTACAGTGCTTTGTGGCAACTCTTACAGTTAACTGTCATCACTTCATATGCCATTCAATCCCGTATTGTTAATTAGAGTGTCATTACTCTTATTGAATGAAGTATGTTAATATGGTATGCATGTTATCGAATTTCTGGTTACCCTTCGAGTACCAAAAACGGCTTTCTTGCTTCCCTTTTAATCTACTCTTTCAGAGTGCGTTTACATGGGGGGGGGGGGGTATTCTACCCACGAAGGTAGGCATACACCGTATTCATTTCTACATTATGATTTTACCCAACACATTCGCATAAAAAATTTTCTCGCCAAATAATTTCATAACGCTTCGCAGCACAACACACATGTTGCTTTCGTTGACGTCTGTGTATCAAAATACTGCCCCAGACTCACAAGCAGTATGTAATAACTATATGCTGATAGCAGACAACACCATTACCATAAGGTTCAATGTGTCCAATCGATCGATATGATATTTTCTCATTATGTACGACACAATAGGCCATATTTATCACAGTGAAGGCGCACATTCCCCCATTAGCAGTATAGTAACAAGGAAATTAAATGCTACGGCGTCCAAAATGGCGTCGGAATTTAAAAAAAAACGAACGACACGGTATGAGCATAATACGAAGGATGTAGATCATGTGATTCGATGTATGAAGAATGCATTGTAGTATTGCAGTATACATATCTAAGCATGATATATTTCGTCACAGTTAGACTACGTTATCTAATAACTTATTGGATTTGCACCTGTCGTGTAATGATATTCCATATAGGAAAACGAAAACCGCGTATTTTTAACATTGAATTAAAAATCCATTATTTCCACATGTTAACATGGTTAAACTGAGTCGATTAGCTTCATTTATCACGAAGAATAAACCAGGAGACGGCGAACAGTGAAAGGATTCCTCCTTTCAAGAATAACATACTTTCAAACAATCAACTGCTTATATCATGGGACAAAGGATTCAATGAATGTGTCAATAGAATGTTTTTCGTATACTGAAGCTTAAAACATCACGCCTATTGGATAGTTCGTTTTATTTCATTTATTCAGTAGCAGTTTAACTTATTTCCAACTTGAAAGCTAGAACAGCACGACAAAAAAGGTCGAACCAATAATCAGATAGCTGCCATATTCTACTTCTTTATAGTTATGCGTCCGAAAATTATAAATTGAAAATAAAATCAAACTATATTCTGACACGGAGGCAAGGTTGGTCATGAGAATGTAGCTGTATTTTATTTTCCAACAGTGTATGAGATTTACCCTACCAATATTCTGGATTTATGACTTCGTCTTTCAGAAATACTGGTGCCATTTTTTTATATACTCGCAACTTATACGCACATGATTATGATTTTCAATATATCATATCTTATGAGATATATCTTGTCATAATGGAATCAAGCGCGTGCATACGTCTGCGGTAAAGAGATGTGAGGAGAAAACCTGATGGAGAGTTGGGGGGGGGGGGGTGGACAGCCAAGCGATCTCTACTTAACCCCGACCCCCCTTGGACCCTGCCAACCTCACGCGGCTTTTCACACGTTCACAGGTCAAGACCAAACGATGTTGTCTTTATTATATTGGACATCTCTGTTGCTTTCTCTCCCCTCTTCTTTTCCTGCTCTCAGTGGGGCATGGGATCCTAATTGGGGTTTTACCCGGCCCACCACCTCGGTTCTATACCTGCCTGAAGAGCGCAGATTTTGATATGTATACAAATCTACCGAATTCATGGGGATTTAAAGTACGCTCAAACTAAGGACGCGCCCATTAGTATTTAGGTCGCTTATGGAATGACCATATTTTGCTCTCCCCGGTGAGCATGGATATTTACGTTCAAAAAGCATGGCATGCATGGGGATAAAGATGCGGATACGGGGGAGGGGGGGGGGCGTTGCTAGAGGGGGTTGTGTGGGATGTAATATCCCTATAATCAAAATTCCAGTTGGCAAACCTTAAATTGTTGTCGCAAATTTTGAAATGTTGATTTCATAATTATTGTTTTATTTTTGGAGGGGGAGGGGCTTGTTTAACATTTTTGGCAATTTCGGTCCACTGAAAATGATCTAAGAACGCCCCTGATAGAAATTGAAGGCAGTACACATGCTTATATCTCAAAATGTAAAGCAGTAGCTCCATGCACTAGTTTCTTACCTATCGTCTTCACGGATAAACTTTGCACTCTAAGCACTCGGAAAAATAAATATCAAACAAGAGCAACCAAAAGTTATAGGCGTAAATATAGAAATAGATGTTTTAGCACAGTCAGTCAATTTTTTTTACTGGGTATTTGTTTTGTTGTGATGGAAGCCTTGCCGGTAGTGGTTTCCGGTGAAGTGGTAGCTGCCTGATCAGTCAACCAAAGGATGCATCCCAGTGGCTTTGGTGGTCAACCAAACGAGTGGGCGTGGCAGGGGATAGAGATGGTATACCGTGGAAAATAATATAATTTTGTCCTTCAAAAAAGTTAACTACTACATAGTTTAAACTATTTTGATAGCCTGAAATAGAATATAAAGGGCGGTTTCTTCTTGGAGATCATGACTACCAATCTAATTACAAATTTTAATGAACATTATAGTACAAATAGTTATCAGTTCGACCTTGCCACTTCAATCATAATTATGATATCAAGTGAATATTCACATGTAAATATTCACTCGATGCTAAATAACTGTTTATTGTACCGGCAATGAGCATATGAATCTAAAGAGTTTTGGGTGGTGGGGGTCACACACACACACACACACACACACACACACATTGAAGGAACACATGCATTGCACATAATACTATACACGGCTAACTTGATAATTATTAGGGGATCTACCAGGCGATCTGACACAAAGCATCACAAGACCCCAATTGAGGATAAACATAATTATACAGTAATATGATAATTACAAAAACTATCAATAAACCAATTAGGTGATGTAGATATTAAATATCTTGTCCAAAGGTGACACAGTTTTTAATTGGTGGGATGGGCTTGATGGCGCAAGGGGGGGGGGGGAGGGGTGACCGCGTTTGTCCCGCAAACGACCGGCATGACACCGTAACGGAATGTTGTAATATCACATCTCCCGCAGGTTTACACAACATCTTCGAACAAATGGCCGCGAAAGGTCACTCAAACAAACACAGCTCGTATTACAAGGAGAGAGAAAAGAAGAAATAGATACGATAACTGATGAGTCCCGTTGAAAGAGAGTAGACAGACGGAGACTAGCAAGACAGGAACAGCAACGATGGGGAAGATGAACAGAGAGAGAGAGAGAGAGAGAGAGAATTCCATAGAAGGGGATATTTAAGAAAGAGAGAGAACCAAAAGCAGAAATTAGGATTATCAAACTCATTCAAACAGTGGTCGAGAAAAAGGTCACTCAAACAAATAGGGTAAGAAGAAAGAGACAGGGGTATGATAAATTACAAGGACATACTTCAGCTGACAGAAAGAGAGGCAGAGAAAGAGAGAAAGAGAAAGAGAAAAGAGAAATATGGATGGAGAAGTGGAGAAGGGTAGGGATGGGTGTATCATGCTCTTATTTACCCAGTGTAGCCTCATCAGTATATATACTCTTCCCTGCAATTATTATCACCCCCGCAATGCCAGGTACCCATTTTTTTAAAAGACACCATGGGTCGAGAGGGGCAGATGTAGGTAAAACAACTTGTCCAAGAATGTAAGAACCAAGCAAGGATTTGACTCAAGGACCTCTCTTCGTATAGGAGTTAAGATCCTTTACCAATACGCCACGTAACAGAGATCGTTGAGATAAGCCACAAAGCTAGATGGATGTAAATCTATAATGGCATTAGTAATCAAAACTGCACTGAAAATCCTCACGATCATAATGATAGAAGGATTATGACTTAAACGTGAGGATTGAATACTTTCACATTCGACATAAAGATAGGGGAGGAGGGGGGGGGGCGTTTGAAGTTGCTGAAGGAAAATTGATTACTTGAAAAATCGTCTGCATTGCTTTAGAAGAGTCTGAAAACAAAAGAACAGGATCAGAGAATGCAAGATGTCTAAGGATATTACCTTCTTAATAAATCTTCTCCATCCACTTCCCCCGCCCATCCCATCCCGAGCTCTTCATACGTTCATAATTTGTCACACTGAATACCAACATCACACCAGGGGCGCCAAAGAAGCATCGTGGTTCTCTGAGGTCTGGCCTACGGGGTCAACAAACTATTATTTAGCTACAAGCTCGTTACTGAAAACATGTGAGAGAAGTATCATTTCTAATGTTTATCGTTTGAAACACGACTGGCGACACGGTATGTTTCGATGTTATTCCAAATGTTCAGTGTAATGTGAATCACGCCTGGAACCAGACGAATACTCTTCAAATCGACAGACTTTGGAAAAAAAAACTCTTTTAAAGAAATCCAGCACTCTTACGGAATGAAACAAGTCGTGCGCATCGACGCGTATGTCATCATCTCCCTTAAGTATTTCCACCTCCTTTTTTCACTTCACTTATTTTTACGTCTTCACCTAGCTAGTGGTTCCTAATATAATCATTCAATATAATCCGACTACTTCTCTCTTTGAAAATATACCCTTCTCAGGCAGTGGGAAAGAGCACGATGTTTTGGCGTGCACATGTTCTATAAATCGCTTCACCTCATGCTGTGTTGAGCTCTCAGAATATGGACGTGCATGTTCGACAAAAGGGACATTTTCATTTTATCCATTGACTGTTCTCATAGCCTTGAATTCGTTTCCCCCAGGCACCCTCGAATTATTCACTCACATGAAAAATTAAGTTCTTTCAATCATCTGATTGCCATCATTTATCAAACGTCATTTGGTAGGTAAATAAAGTAATATGGGGTCTATGGTTATACTGTCATTCTGGTTACGGCTTGATAATGAGGTCCTTGAGAGGCTAGATATGCATGCTTAATCTTACGAAACTACATAATAATATGATACGGTCTTGTTTACCTAGGGTAACATCATGAGTATTCATTTAGGGTCCTGCTATCATTATTATTCCCGTATTGCCATGTACTAATTTAATACACCTGGGCCGAGAGGGACAATTTTGAGGGTAAAACATCTTGTCCAAGGAGGTAAGCATCTAGCAAGGATCGAACCCAGAATCTCTCGTAAGGGAGTCAGGAACCTTCACCAATATACCGCAGTGCTTCAGAAATGGCGGCGTGATGGCAGATTGCGTTGCCAAGTTTGTTTTCCATTAATTATCGGTTGTCACAATGTGCCCACATTCGTTAGCCACGTCATTAATCAAACTGCCCTTGATCTCGCTCACTATCGCACCTGGTCCGCCGCCTCTCTCGTGATTAAATCATGTCACATTTCTCTTTTCATTTTTCATTTGTACAGGGCTGGAGGAGATGTGGCGATGAGCTGTGTCGAACTGTGTTAGGCCTTGAAGGTTATTGCCACCAATGTACATAAATTGCAGTGAATAGATATGGTAAAGTCAAGATCAGGTCAAAATCCCCGGGTATCAATATAAAAGTAGGAATCATCTTTGGTGAGTCAGTAATGCTACAACACCCCCATCTCAAAAGTTATCAAGAGGACAACAGTAATTCAAAATTTAGAATTCAAATTCAAATTCCTTTTTATCGACTGAAATCGAAACATATTGTAGCACGGGATAGTCGGAGAGGGGAGTGGAGGCGGCAGAGTATGAAAGAGGTAGTTATAAGGGTGTTACGTGTGCCCCATCTTTTCAGGGATTGTATTTTTGATCGGGACTCATCAAGACGAAAGCTTCCAAGTTTGTGCCTTGGATGTGACACTTCTGAAGCGCTAGATAATATCGGCCACTGCCTTTTTTTTCTTCTATAAAACCCTAAACAAATCTTAGCTCAGGAATCTTCTTGTGTTTGATGAGTCCAGATGTAGTAGCGTGTTTTGGTGAACTCATACTCAGCCCCCGCCAACTCAGGCCAAATGGCGAGCAGATTGAAGATTGGTCAATTACATTCGACATGCAACATGATCACGTGTGACTGACATGAGGGATAGCTCATCGGGAGGCTAAGGGCAAGGATTCTATGTCTATAGGCCTAGCCAGCCTGGAGCCGAGGTTCATCATCTGAGTGGTAAGCCCTGGATGCCAGAGTTTAGAGGCCCATCTGTATCACTGTCATGTCTACAAAAAAAGTGACAAGGCCTGGGGGGTAAAGGGCCTCCCCAATTTCTACACAATAATTTGACGTCGAGGGGGACATTAGTACCTACCCCATGTGTGGCGATTTCTTGTCACGGCCGGTGGGTGGGGGGGGGGGGGGGGTGTGGACGCGACTAGCCTGTAACTTTGGTTGCTGTACAATCTTCAAAATTTCTGGGGGGACACATCCCCCGGGATCGCCGCCCATGCCTACCTCAAAAGTTTCATCTGCATTATTGTCTAAACGAAAGGAATACTGTTATAAACGACCGGGGGTTAATGGCCTCCTTTTCTACCAAAAGAAATGATGCCGTTCTTCCAAACTACCACACTTTGACCATGGACCTATAGGTCCATGCCTTGACGAATATTAAACGTAGAAAAGTGAAAAACCAGAGGTCGCGTGCATCACCTCTGCAATACATATGAATTTGCCTTATCAAGTTCCCTTGGCGTATTTCCAGTTCAATCATTACCAACAATAAACAGGAAAAAACAAAACCAAGGACCCACGAACATTTGGTTAAGCCATCATACGCTCGAAGCGATGATATACGATGTATCATTGTCAAAAGAATGGCAATCCGGCAAGCGCGGCGTTGGCTTAGGTCTAAATAGATGCAGAGGAGGGTGGATTTGTCGTTCAAATTTACGTGCTTGGCGTACTTGAAATCTAGCGTAGATCTGGACTCATGACCTAACCAAGCCTTTCCGCACTACACGGAAAGTAATTGTCAATGAAAATCCAAAGTGAAAATCCTATAAAAGAAAAAAAGGCAGTTATTGGTACAGGCGGGAGAGGAGAAGATATCGAGCAATTATCTGATAAATTACAGGAAGGCTAAAATATAATAAGGCATTAATGATTTGTTAGCAATCCCATTTTCTTATACTACAAGTGTGAATGAATTGTGATACAGATTTTAAGTCACAAAAATAATCATTTGAAAATGGCCCTGTTTTTCCCGCAAAAGGTTTAAAGGGCGTTAATATTGTACATTAATGTTACCACAGACCCATTGGATTCCAAATTTTTTATCTTATATTCTGTATTTACAAACGACTTGACTTTAATCCATCTCTTTCATTGCAGTGTAATGACAGTATGACAAGCACGTATTCCAAAAGGGGGTTACTTATTACTTATCTGTATCTCAATTCCTTTGTAGTATCATTTTCTACATAATTGTTTTGTACCCTGTCGCCACCGACACACAAAATAATGAAGCGGTATTATGAAAAGAAACCATGCATCATAGCATATCTCTGTACATGCATATATGTAATAATAATGGTGAAAGTGAAACCCAGACACGCAGAACAGCACTTTGTCTGCAAAAATTAAGTGAATAAAGCTCTTTTTTGTACAAATATGACTATAATATGAGGATCTCGGTCTTGCTACGAAATATTATCTCAACAACAAGGCCGTCTAGACAGCACACAGAGCAAAGGCTGTCTTCACTCTTCACTCAAGTTCATTTTTTTTTTAATTTCTCCAGCACTGGCTGGTGGAGAGCATTGGATTTTCAACAGGACGACGTGATTTTTACGTTCTTTCTCACCTACTTGCCACATTTCCCTGGGGATGACGTCACAGTTTCAATAGACGAAGCAGGGTGATGTGACAGCCATTGAGCTAGCTGTTAATGGACGTGTGGTCGAGTCGAGGAAATAAATCCTCGCCTTATTCATTTTCACCACCAAGAGGTGTTAAAATTACTCTGCAGAATGAAATGATTTGAGGATACACTGGCAACTGTTGCCATGCTCTTGGGTTGCTGAATATTATATTCAACGCTTAAACATAATCAACAGACCGCTGCAAGATTAATATAAAATAAATCTGAATGAAGGATATTCCATTAGTGTAAACCATTATAAGTGAGTCTACCTTTCCAGACCAAACGATATGAAAAATGGCCTGTCCGTATCTCTGTTTATTAAAAAAAAGAACTGAACTGAATATTGACACAAAATATGAAAAAAGTAAGGGCTTCCTTTCAGTCAAAGCTAACACTCTGTTGCATGCGGAGATGTCTTCCAAAAATGTTGCTGGCACTGTGAAAATCATAACCTGAGGTAGTGCACTAGAGCTTATATTATTTGTAAACAAAGCAGTTGAGATACGAACTGACCAGCAGTCGCCATCAATAGGTTTGCTTCATGGAAAGATTAATTTATGGTGCATGCATCCAATCTCTGGGGAAGTCATCAAGCGTGCTCTTGTTGGTCAATGGTGCAGAAAGATGGGACCATCAACCTTGATGATTCAATATGGACAACGATTTGGCCGATGTTTGATTACAAAATATTATCTTCATAACATTTGCTAACCTTGAAAAAATCATCAACAGCTAATGCGACCTCAAATTTGGACAAGGGATATTTGATATTTGAGCAAGACCACAGTACTATTGGCATCCCATGTATATTGACCAATTTGTGTCACTGCTTATTCATATATCTGATTTTCATTTTAATTAAATGTTTACAAAACAGTTTTCTTTCCAAACTTATTATCTAGAGCTACAGAGGTGTTGGGGTAGAGTAAATAGGAATATGTGTTGTGGATTTGAATGATTAATAGTGCTTTCCAATCACCTAACCTCTGGCTTTACCGGGACAGAAAGTATGTTGTTGGTTCTATAATGTGAGATGGAATATATTGCCAAATACACGATGCTCATGCAGCTCCATTATAATCGTTCATATATGCATTTGTGATTGAACCAATACAAGCATTGAAAGAGTGATCTCATACTTCTCATAACAAATCCATCTAAAAGTAAAAACAACAAGTATACATAGAAATTGAAGAAAGAAAATAAACACACACATTCAAAATAAGTGTGGCTCATTAGACAAAAGCTTTAAAATATGGCGAAAGCTATTCCACTCCAGCATGAGGTTTGAGAAGATTGTAAAGGGGATTGGATCAAATCGTGAAGTCAAAGCTCACTAGACATGCCACCACGTCCATGTCAAACCAGATTTAGTGGGTTAATTAAGTCACCACGTCACAAGTCCTCCAAACAGCCACAAGGCGCACACAAAGAGAATCTTTGGTACTTGCTTTACAGACTACAGTCATGACAAATGGGATGGTAAACAAAGATGGATACATAAAAGGCACCAGGGTATCTTGTATGTGCATATTCAGAGTTGACTTTGTTTACAGGAGTGCATGTTGACAATGGATTCATGTATTTTCACCTTCTAAATAGCACACCTGCTTTCTTCTTTTGTACTATTGTAGTACTTTCTACCGGCACGAAGTGTTTTGTCAATACTAATATTCTTGACACATGACACACCTAGAATGATATTCAGACATTTCTACAATACAATATCCATAATGATTTTCAAAGTATAATGGTTCATGAATTATCCTAGTATGGTTAAAAACAAAGACTATGTACTGATGTGGAATGCATCAATATTATATGAATAACTTATTTCCTTCATCATCGTGATGCTTTCATGTACAAGCTTAACAGATGTCAACATATTTACAACTACGATTAGAAATAATTACGATTACAAATTAGTGGCTTACTTGCAAAAAGACGGTGTACACTAAAATGGTACATGATGTTTTTTAATGAAAATGCTTGAAAAACGCTGCTATCGTCTAACTATAATTCTAAAGAATGCCACAATTATTGCCAATCTTATGCTTTTAAATATACATTTGGGTTTCTCTACCGCTTGC
The DNA here is from genome assembly GCA_025618425.1 of Heliocidaris tuberculata. Taxonomy (NCBI): domain Eukaryota; kingdom Metazoa; phylum Echinodermata; class Echinoidea; order Camarodonta; family Echinometridae; genus Heliocidaris; species Heliocidaris tuberculata. The sequence continues at coordinate 11,076,441 of CM046834.1, forward strand.
AACACTCCAACTCACTCGCTTCTTTGCGAGATGCTGCTAATAAGCAGTCTCAATCCAGACCGCACTATTTGTATACGAGGGCTCTTCACAAATCTAAACAGAGTGCTTACTGATATCCAAAGCAATCCGTTGGAAGAACTGTCGCCTGAAACCATCTATCAAGGGTGCCCCAGTTTACGGTCGGGGAAACCGTGGATAGTCAAAGAATACGATTCGTCTTTGTCAGTGTAGTCCTTCACTGAACCGTCTTCTGTCTCATGTTCAAATACGATGCCGTAGGTATGCACAAGACCTGGGATGTAAACACAAATATGAATATGTCGGACTATTCCTTTCCCGCGCCCCTTTTTCCTCTATGAACAATTGTGTCGTATGTCTGTCTTTCCTATTTGGCATATCCACCATAAGGTAAAGACGGTATACCCCACGCCTATGGAAAGGATTCCGCCCCCTGTTTTTTCAATATCTGGAGACGCCACTGGGTACTCCACTTTCCCACCAATGTCTTTTCACTCTGGACGAATCGACATTATCCATTACAATTGTGAAAGACAGAATCATGGCTAATCGGTTAAATGCCCATCATCATTTCGTTGATTTAATTCATTATTTCTTTTTTTTTTTTTTAATCAATTTCCCCATTCAAGTAAGCACCTGTCGCAGACACGCGCGTAAATTATCAGAGCAAATGAATCTTCAAACATTGATCCGTCCTCTTAAGTTCTATTTCACTTCCTTGCCAAGTTCCTTACTTTGCCCGGGACACCATATTGACCTAGATGATGCCATCCCAACCTGGGACCAATCATGTAAACAAACCTGCTCAAACGCATTCTCTTTCTCCGGCCCTTCAGGAGGAACTGCACAGGACTCCTCTTCTAAATTTATCCCATTTCAATCCCCTTCGCAACGCTCGCTTTCTCCTCATCATTAAAACATTCTTGTCATCCCTTTGTGGCATTAATAGGTCAAGCTCATCTATTCTTTCGTTCCCTTGGTTACCCACGCGATGCGTTTATTCACCCCAGTTTCTATGGCGGCTAAGCAGCCCTCTCACACACTCCATCCCACATCTTGACAATGGAAATAATCAAACTTTGGATTAGGGTCGAAATAGCTTTTAATGTTTCCGAATGCTTTGGATTAATTGCACCCAAGTCACCGGATTTATGCGCCACTCACCAGTGTTAACGCATCGGGTCACTATTTTCTCCTGGGTGGAGAGGGGCAAAAGCAAATTGATGCATTGCTAAAAAGCATATGACTACCACGGCTGAGTTTCGAACCAGCCGTATGAGCATTTTCAGCATGCCCTTACTGAATATTGACTATGACTTACTTGGCAATACCTTCCTTCTACGATAAAGAATAATACCACACCAATATATATATCCACAATTCACCTTCTGCATCTGTCATCCTCCCTCTGTACTCGAAGTAATCTCAGAAATTCATCCTCGTTTCCAGCTAGTCCTCGTCATAGCCACCCGTACACACAATTTTGTTAAACCCAAATAGACAGTGCTGGTTAATTTGACCCCTTACTCCTCAAGTAGAAGGGACGTCGAACTGATTTGCAAATTGCAAGGCCAATGAACCTTTTACTTAATGGAAAACGAATGCGAAAAAGCTTCGGCTTCTTTTTAAAGATCAACCCTGTCGACATAGTACGCCTTGGTTTCTCTTTCGCATTCTGTAGAATTACTCCATGAATTATGGCTGGCGTGATTATTGGTATCAATGTTATTGCAAGTATGAACATAAAGATGATTTGATTTCTTCGAAATTTTCATATATTTTTTTCGTACACATCGCCATTAATTATAAACGGATCGTCGTAAGCTTTTCTTTTCAAAGTGTTGATGAGACGTCCAATTTTTAGGTGCAGACGATATTATACTAAAACTTTCATAGTAACATCAAGACTTTTGGGGGGTATACTGTCAATTTTCTTAGTTTTTATTCTAACAACAAAAATTTTTTATTGCACATAGATACCATCAGCTTTTTTGTTATTTTCGAGTCTACTGACGAACTGAAATTCGAATGTATTAATACCAATGTTCCACAGAATAACCCAATTTATACAAATATCCATATTCCATATTGATGAGAAAGGCAACAATAGCATTGACCTTTTTTCACCAGCATGCTACGCATGAGTCATAATCCGCAGAGCGTTGTACCGATTTCGCAATACCCATTCCCATCGTAAGAATGTCACATGATCTCCTTGGACTGATTAGGTTTTTAAATCCCAGGGTTTTGCAGCCATGTTTATCACCGTCCATGTATGCACGTAAGCCTGTATTCCAGACTCCAATATGGATGAAAATAATATTATTTACATTTTCATGACCAGCACTTTTCAAGATTTTTTTCATCCCTGGTTCTTAGTTGAATAACTATCATAAATAATCAGCATCACTTTATTATTGATTGGTTTATCGTCAAACACTGGTGCATTCGGGTGTAAAATATGGAATTTTGTCAGTTGTCCGTGACTGAAACATGGCATAAGTTTTCATGACAAAAATTTCTGTTTCCCCTTTAGGGTGTATTATGAAATGTAAAAAAAAAATGAATCTTCAATTTATTTCCGAATTTGACTGCCTCATTCCATTACCTTTGAATGTGCTTTAACTTGAACCTGAGCCCTACCGTATAACAGATAATAGCTGCCTAGAAGCCAGGAAAAACAACTTTAATCTCTGCCTCAAAACCAATTGATTGGTGACCTACAGACAGCATCAAAACAAAGCGGTGGGACTGCGTGTATATACATCCAATTCACGATTCTCAAGCTCATAATATTTTTCAACAGAAATCAATGAATGTATTGGATGCTATGCACTTGTAGTTCAATACCCTCATTGTATTCTCTATATTAGGTTGACTTTCATACAGGTTTCTACTCTGACAACAACAAGCATACAGTTTTGGTGATGAGGAATATTGATCCTTTTTTCACTCGCTGCCACGCTTAATTCAACTGTATTGTGCGTACATGGACTTGGGAAGTCAATACAATAATTAGGGAGATGAACTGGAAAAGCAATAAACGTAATGGCACTTATAAACCAATCAATGGCTAGGCGAAGCCATAATTCGGGGTTAAGGGCCTAATACCCCCAAATGTTTTTTTTTTCTTCTTCTTCTTCTCTCCTTCTTCTTCTTCTTCTTCTTCTTCCTCTTCTTCTTATAACACATGGTAATTCAATGCTGTTAGGTGAAAAAATGACGGAGATATCAGTGCTGTTGAGAGATTATCAATTTGGAGGATACACCAATTGCCTTCAGTTCAGCGCACATTTCTGTCCCCTGTCCACCCCCATTTTCTTTTAGGATTATGCCCCATTTTAAAACCATAACTCTGTCTCTTCACGAAGTAAACAAGTGAATTAGGAAGAGCTTATGGGTATAGGAGGTCATGTGGTAAAGGGCCGGATTAATTTACCATCTGTTCCATTTCATTTCTGGGTTTTTTGAGCTAACAAATCGGTTCAGATTTACAGAAATAATAAGAATGGTATAAGCTATAGCAGTTGTCTACGCAACATTCAATCTAACGTCTGATCTATTCTAAATCATTCTAAAGAATTTGGCCTTAGTTTTCAATTAAGAAGTGAACGTTATATTAGATCATGATCATGGGAGAGGCATGTTGTGAAATGTTTTCTGGTGAAATGTAAATACATGTATTGTTATATTCATATGGAGAAAGAAGGTGCAATATGCGCACAAATTTGAAGTATGGAAAACATGGTTTCAAGTATTTTGAAAAACCTGGAAAATAGGACATGCAGATTTACCTATTTTTTTAGAAGAATGCCTTTGACTGCAGAACTATTTTAATGTCAGCATTTTTATTAATGATAACAATACATTTAAGGGCTTGGCGCGCTGCAACTTGATTTAATTACAGGTCGTTATAAATCAGGACAATCATTGTATATGTTAGCATCCATGTCTTTTTCAAATACAATCCAACGTCTAAAAGGGATCAATAATTCTTGGGATATTTCTTTTCAGAAGGATGCATGCTTACGCTTAACTTGAATGTGAATTGCACATGGGAGCGACTTTTGTTCACTGGGGATGCCGAGACGGAGAGTAAAAAGCAGAAAGCGTCCTGTCACTCCAAAAATTTGTTGACAGCATCCCCAGCACCACCGGCTGCCAGGAACATGATTGCATAAACGCGTAGGAATACTTTTGTTATCAAAACAATACCACACACATTCCAGTAGGTATCGCATCAAAGAGTGTTAATTAGTAAGTTACCATCTACCCAAGATAGGCCTACAGCACTTTCACTATTCAGGCATGCATGCGTCGGGTGGCTGTAAACTGGGGTCATGATAGATCTAGAACGATTAGCCTAGCACGTAGCCTTTCAGTGGTTAAATTACAAATTTTTTTTTACCCGTTCCTGACAGACTTGAGTGATTATCGATTGAGGAAGACAGATGCTCCAAAAAGAGGGGTCCCTTCGTAAAGTTTGTTCACCTTTGTAAAGGGCAAAATGTTGCTGTGCACGCACTGGAGCGTGAGCATCACCTGTCCCAGCATGCAATGCACGAAACCACGTGTTACACATGATGTAACATGAGAAGGACACTGGTGTGTCTTCTTCTTCTTCTTCTTCTTCATGGTGAGCCCACGTCCTTCAATTTGACTGAAGATTATTGTAGGCTGTGTGCTGAGCACTGTGCAGGTCAGGTGTTCATATTGCATAAAAACAATCAACTGAATTGCGGTGTATTTTGAAGCATGATGTAAGGTATCATTTATGAGTTATTGTCGATGGCGGACAAGATTCTCATGCAGAGGTACAGGTCCAGAAAAGCCATGATAAGGGGGGGGGGGGGGTTCTAAAAGGTTTTTCAGATGCCCCCTGGATTCGCCCATAACTGTATTGTTGAGAGTGTTGTTTCTTTTGTGAGCGGATATTAAGGGTTTACTTCTTCATGTATCAAGTACATTGAAGGGTTTGAACAAAGTTACATTTCCCTGGTTTGAAGAAGACTTAGTTAAGTCTCTTTACTTCACGAAATTGACCCAGCCCAAGAATGACTTTGTCTCCCATCTGAACAAGACTTTGTGATGACATGAAGGCATGCATGCTGACACTTTGCTTATACGTCAAAAGAAAGGATGTCCCAAAACCCCAAAGACCACTTCAATTGTCCAAAAAGCTAGCTGATCCAAATAATAGCTATCCGACACAGAGTATTTAGTTTAGTAGATTGTCCTTCTTGTTTGGCGCATATAACTTTCTCAGAGACAAACTTTTAATTAAAACAAAAAGCATTCAATGTGATATAAAATAGTATATGTAATACTTATAGGCCTATATGTCAAAGGCGTCAGTATTGCTAAGACGCATGGGGTTAGCAAATTCTAGCAATGAACAAATTGTTTGCCAAAATATCACTCTCGTAATGTAAAATGGTCATTAGATTTTATAACATTTGAAACAAATTTATTAAATTCCTATTTCATATTATCTGTGTAAGTTTTTTTTTTTTAATTCTCTGTGATATGACACGTATATAGAACGTGTACAAAGTCATTCTAACCCATCCTTACCAGGTTTTGCCCCGATGGGCTTCTATAATAGTCATTAACTCCTCGCCAGCAAAGGACGTCCAAGCCAGACGAAAGAAGATTTAATTGGTTTACTTCTGCAACAGCCCGTGCGACGAGCTAACAAAAAGCGTCTCAATTCTTGAAGGATAAAGAGACACCCTCGAAATAAAACTAAGAAGGAAAAAAAAAAGTCCCATAGTCCCATGCACGCTATTGATTGTGTGCATGCATCTGTATCGTGTGGTGCCAACTGCGGAAGTTAGACTTGCAAAGAGGTAGGTAAAAATCGGCTTATGATCGATGGAAAGTCGATGGACTAGAAATTTTCATGTCACTTCATTGTTGCACATAGAACATTCTCTTTTCATGTTAAGGGGGAGCTACATGACAAGATAATAAGGGCGCCCCTTGTGCCCGTAGTATCTTCAAACCACATCCTGTCAGCTTCAATATTGTGAGATGACAATCGTTCAGGATTATTTCAGCAATATACAGTGTGAATCTATATTGATACCGTCACCCATTGCAAACAAAGGCAAGGCAGTCACTGCCAGGACAATTGATAAAAGATTGCAAATTTTGTTTAGAGTCAATGACAATTTCAATTCATCGTAACATGAAAGTAGTGAAGTGAGCCAATAAGACAGAGAACGAATTATGAGGAAATGGGGGTGGGTGATGGCGTGGGTTTTTTTGTTTTTGTTTTCAATATAAAAAGACAAAAAAGAAAGGAGAAACGAAAGGTTGGAGTGGGGTGGTATAGCCTCTGAATAATCAACACTCTTTAGAAAAAAAAATAGAAAAAAAAGGGTAGTATATCAGTGTTACGGATGAGTAGAAACGTGTCAGGGATGTTCAGAATAATATAATGTAACAGTAATTAAGTAGAAAGGCAACAGGGAGAAAAGAAGGGGTTAAGAGAGTGTGAACAGAGGGGATGGGCTTTAATGATGAAAAGGGGACAATATAGAAAAATAAAAGAGCAAAAGAGTGGATGAGGGACGAAAGCAAAGGGGAGGGGGGGGTAAATGAATAAATATGAGATAAAGATATATACGGTGAGAGAGAGAGAAAGAGAAAGAAAGGGATAACATGAAGAGAGGGGGAGAGAATATTGACATAACAATAAAGAAAATGCTGTGTGTGTGTGTGTGTGTGTGTGAGAGAGAGAGGGGGGGGGGAGACAGAAAGAGAGAAAGACAGAGTTAGAGAGAGAAAGAGGGAAATAAAGAAAGAGAGGGGGAGACTGAGAGTGAGAGCAGCGCACATTGAGTGTGACAGCTCTGAGCATGAGATAGAGAGAGGGAGAGTTGGTTACATCCAAATAGGGGCAAGAGACGTGCCGTGGCATTCCACACACGCCTGCTAGGGGCGCAGAGGCCAGCCGCCTGGGGATCGCTTTATTAATGGTCTACTCACATTGGCGAATCCACGGGGCAGAGGGGATACATGCCCCCAGGCAAATGAAAAAGCTACATGCAATAATCACGCAAATTCTCCTATCTCCCGTCCGCCTGCTCGACTTTCTTCGACATAGCCCCAACACACTCTATATGCCCTGTAACGAAATGATCGGGGTACGCCGTGGACTCTATATAGCTTCCTCTTACAAGTTCTCCTCAAGCATATCCTTCCAGCCTATAGACCAGCGCTGACCTAACCCACACAAACTATTAACCCACACCCACATCCTTTACCCCCCCCCCCCCCCTCCCCCCTCTCTCTCTCTCTCTTTCTCTCTCTCTCTATCTCCTGTCTCAACCGCCATATATCGTTTATTCTGTTTAGGTACCCGAGCCATCGTATCTGTGCAGGCTCCACTCACGGAGAAACTCTCTCTCAGCCTACAACCCCAAATCACTATGCCGCAGTTGTATAGGCTTTAATTAACGCTAGATATTCATCATTACCATGATGCTTTAGCATTCGTGTCATTATCGAACAATGATGTGTGAGGAACGTTTGGAATGTTTTTAAATTTTCATTGAAAAACTCATTTTAAGCCTCTAGAGCTTGTTATGACATGATGTACCGCACTGAACTTCCTGGATACATTAAATTATGCCATCCAAGTAGTCAAAGGGCATGAAGAATGTTTATCAGAATAAAATCAATGATAATAATTATAAAACACTAATCACATGCATGGTGATAGTAAATTATGACTCTACCTATTAAAACCTTACTTCAAATACTTCACTTTTCTCTAATCAACACTGCAGTGACGCTTTCAAAGTTCATGCACTTCTAGTAGACAATGGAGTCGATAATTAAACAAAATTATTCTTACTTCAAGTCGTCACAACCATTATCTTGAGCGATTAAGTAATATTTTGTATTCCTTTCTTGTATATATCTATCTTTATTTCTCTACTGACACATTAATATCTGGTCATGATCCATAAATGGCCATCAAGTGAATAAAAAAAATTATATGTGGAAATTATTTCAAAACACCTGAAAGTCATCGGCGCCTGATGTAAAGCTAGTCATCCCATGCTGGTTTTGAGTCAACATGAGAGCGATTGATCGTCAACACGATCATTGGTAATCGATTGGAAGGTGGTGTGGGCATCGTCTGCAGTCAACACAATGTAGCCGTTCAATATTCCCACATGAGTTCCTTTAAAGGCAAATAGGAACAGTGTCTGCGAAATTCTAAAGGTGCTTTGTCATATCTACAAAGCGAACGCCAATGCTGTTTGCTTTCGTCAGATTGGCAGAAAGAAATCTGAAAAAATTAATTTGTTTGATTTATCTGGCACTGAAATAGAGCATTTTTGCTACAAGAATCTTGTGATCAGAGGCACTTGATAAGTCCGTGCGAAGGTTATGAACTCGGGTTCTTCCAGGCCCTGAACTTCAAACCACTGAATCATGGCTAAAGAAATCAAAATCAAAATCACTCTAAATCACTGAACTATTGAAAAGCATTATCAACATGGCGAAATGAAATCGATAACAGTCTTATTTCCCTTCGCAAAATATCGAGGGCCTATATAATCACGCCCTATATCATGTTTAGTCTTGGCTAGATAATGCAGATACTCCATTAACTCACTTTCTCGTTTCATATTACAGGATTTCCGCGACGAAAAATGTGCTTCATTTCCTGACTTGGGCACAATTTAACAATTTTCCTACAAATATTTACCCTTAAACAGTTACGTTCTCCTTCAAAGCATGCGTATTATATCCATGTTCAAAGTAAGGCACTCCCGGCACCAACGTTTAAATTTCTTTATAATTGTCTATCCCTCGGGTATTTTCCATAGATTAACAGAGTTGTAGGAATATCGTGGAATCGGGATTTATGGGCGTAAAACTTGTCCAGTTTGTAAAACGATGAGCACAATATCAAGAATGCTTAATTTAAGCTGGCTCTTTAATACGAGTCGTCAACCACCAAAGCGTCATTTCATTTGTGGTGCACTGAGCTGTTATTTTCCCCTTGTTTTGTTACAGATTATCGCTAATCGATTTGAAGGTGAAGTGAACTGGGTCTCGTTTTAATTTTACGGGGATTCAATCGCAGTTCTTCGTAGAATATATTTACTTATTATAGAGCACTTCAGAATCTAAATCCAATCTAAATGTTGTTTGTATCAATCAACATAGTATTTTTGTCAATTTTGTCTTGTATACAAACATCGTAAAGGGTTTTATCTTTAAGGAAGGAAAACCGAAACCTTTCATGAAAATACACACGGACATCAAAACTGCTTCATTGAGCAGACCTTGCGTGCTTCCGAAAGAGGGGTGCATGGGAAAGCCCCCGCCCCCTCCATTTAAATTTTCTGTCAGCAAATGTGTAAATTTGATGATATAGGCGGTTGATGGGAAATTTTCGGTTAACGTAACGAAGTTTCAGTCCGACGCCCCTACCTCCCAATTTATATTTTCTAGCGGAGCTTTTGCCCTCGCCCCATTCAGAATAATGTAGCTACGCCCCGTGGTAACATTGGTCTAAGCTCGGTGATGAGACAGGAACAACACCAGACAGATGTTTTTATTCCTCTCGACTGTCCGAGATTAGGGGCTGGACTTTAATTAAAGACGTCTGACCGGATAACGTCATATGTTTTGTCATGATCCCCTTCATGCCTTTCAGCACATCATCATCTTGTTACAAGTCAACGATACAAAAGCTTCAGTAATTACGGTGTAGTCAGTTTTAGGGAGTAACACAAATCATGTTTGCACAGAACGCAGCCCCCACTTCAAAATTAACCATTTTAACCATTTAGTAAAAAATAATCATACACTTTTAACAACATAGTTGTCTCTTATTGTATTTAAGTCACAGGCTAAAAGATATTTCATGCACTCATCTAGATTGTCTTAAATAATTAACGTAATTATAAATGATCTTGACCATAGATTTGTCTTATTGTTGACGTTTTGCTCATCTCATATTTAATCATCAAGCTGCATTCGATTTGATTTTATTAATAGCCCTCTCTATCTTTCTTACAGATGATCTACTGTCACGGGTATGAGATCCAATCCCTCGTATAAAAGGTTGATGGCCCTCTTATTTTTGTATATACAAAGAAAATATAGGAGCGGGGTGTTAATACATAATCTCTGGCATGATGAAACCCATCACAAATAACTGAATGTGGTACAATATGTGCTTTGCATTCATTTTCATGTGAAACGGCCCACTGGTTGGTGATATCAGGGAAATGTAACTCCCTGGTGATATGAACGGTCTTTACTCCCAGTTGTCTTATCAATTTGGGGTTTTGATGTATTAAAATATACATGTATGTTTCATGGTACGCTGACTGTATGTACAGTGGCATATTCAGAAATTGATAAACAAGGGAGGGGGGGGGTCTCCTTAGATCAAGGGGGTGTACGGTATCTGGGCAGCCTTGCATACAAAGACCCACAGCAAGTTTTGTTGTTTTTTTCTCCGAGCTTTCAAACAGAGGGAGGATGGGGCGTGGGGGCGTATACCAGATCTATCCTGGATACGCCACATAATATACAGGCTACAGCGAAAGATCCCATGTTATTCTATGCGTGAGGTTGTAAAACCGATAACCCTCACAAGTGAATGGTAATTGTAATTGCCCTCCACATTTTCAATCAATATGGTGGAGTTTTTAATTGGTGCCTCACTAATGATGGGTGAAGTATTTCACACGGGTATATGATTATATAGAAATGATGCTTTTACCATTTCTATGTGCTCTCTCTGGGGGAGAGAGATATTCACTATGACGTTTAACACATGAACACCGGGTTAGTGAGAGCAAGAAAGAGAAAGAGAAAGAGAGAGAGAGAGAGAGAGGTAGAGGGGGAGGTGGTAGAGATGGTGTTGAAATCCCTACTTTGGTTCCATTTATAGATAGATATTTTGTTTGTGTATTTTGCCATGTATTTTATTACATACATATACGCATTGATATGTTCTTCAAACATATTTCACGATTAATTTCAGTCAAATCGACGCAATTAACTCGATCATGGTACACAACCTTTCTGCCCCCTCCCCCAAAGTTAAGTGTTCCGAGGTTCCGAGTATATGAAGCGTAATGCAAAATGGTTGCTCACTTCTATTCATTTACAAATCCTTCGTATAATATGACAGGAAATCAGACTGACGATATTAGGATAATGACCAAACAGTAATCTTATTTGAATCCGCGATGGGAAATAATCTCAAACATGTTTACAATTTCGGATCAGCCACCAATCCACCCCTAAATCCTCATCTTATTGAAAATATGCATTTTCATTACCAAGATGGACTTGGAATTCAGATATTGAAGTCTACCGTAATATTGTCATTACTATTATTACCCATCAGTAGCACCAAAAGTTAATTCTGCTACGTTTAACATAAGATCATAATCTGTTAGGGCCAGAAGGACGCTAACTCAAATCATTTTGCATATAGATAACGCCCTTCTGGCTCTTGTAGGCGAATTATTTTCAGTCAACAGTTTCACTCATGCATGAACAGAATTATGTTTCCAATAGCGACAGACCAGTAAAATCCTTTAGACTTTCTACTATCACAGAAACCGTAATGCAAATATTGCATTAAAGGCCAAGGGCACACAACACAGCACAAATACATAATTCGACTATTCATCCATAATTCTATTCATCGTGTTCATTCGAACTCGCGATTGATAATACACGCGGGATTGGATGTGATATTCTTTTTCTATGTAATAACGTCACTACATTTATATTACACAATGATGTTGTATGATAGCAACACCTCGTGAGTCATACCGTGTATAAGCTTTTGGTTCCTATGAACTGATACTGCCAACAAGACATACCGTAACTATGAACTTCATAAGCTAGTAGGCGTTTTTCACTCAACACTAATACAAAGATTTGCAACGCATCTTCGTAAAAAATAATTCCTATTCAGTTGTAAAGGCCCTTTTGGATCTGGCATAAACATCAGTGCACAATAGACAATGCTTACAAATCACTAGTTAAGACAGTCTAACAGCTCTAGTCTATGGCAACAGTGGCATATTCAGCAGCTTTCAACTTCACACCCAAAACAACGGCGCCTCCCTAACGTCGTTAGAAAAAAAAAATCAATATCTATTTCTTTTTATATCCATGGTGCTCATTGCTGAAAGTGACCTTCACCAAAGTACAAAGAACCATCGATCAGAATAGACAAATTTGTCACAATTAGAATCGGTTTCTATCATCGTTTCTTTCTAACAGGTGTATCCATGGTTGAATAAATACTGTGGAGATCGACATTTTTTTTCTACACCGTTCAAGGGCATGATGTACGACCTTCAGCATCTTTTCCATACCTTAGGCAAAACAATTTAAATTCAAAACACAAACAACGATATTTATTGTGTCAGGCAGTCCTCTAAGAAATTAAGTACCATTTTGTAGCCTCTTCAGTCTCTCTCTCTCTCTCTTTCTATCTGTCTCCACCTCATATCACACTGTGCTTCTCTCCAGAGTTATAAGTTTCCGCACTCTCTCTCTCTTTCTCCCTCTCCCCCTTTCAACAACTAAACGTCACATATATGACTTTTATTTTTCAAATATAACCTTGATTCCTTGCAAAATCTATCTACCACCATATCGAAAAACCGTAATAAAACAACTTCAATTAAAAGATTTTCTTCCAGTTTCTTTAGAAATTATTGGGAGTATTTTTGTTTGTTTGTTTGTTGCTTTTTTTTCGCTTCTTTGAAAAGGCAGATGTTAATCTGTAAATACTCAAAGACATGATGTTCTAAAATAAGCCCTCATCAATCACAATCTTCCAATATGATACTACTGCGACCACCAGTGCCACCGACATCATTATCGTCATCATCAGCACCCTCATCACCATCATCATCACCATTCATCCGTCGCTTGTGCTTGCGTGTTATCATTCTCCTCGGTTCGTTGATGCAACATATTATCCGATGACGGTCGATTCGCCCTCGATTACAAGATTGAGCAAGACCTGTTTGTTATTAGGTGACATGGGATACTACAGTCTGTCTCATAAAAAACCCCGCTCAAATCAACTCCAATTATTCAACAACAGCCTTTTGGTTATCTGATTATCGCACTGAAATGGATAATAATCGTTCTCACAATCAGTATTTTGCCCCAAATATGGTCATTTCTGTTAAAGTTGTAGTATAACATGTATACATATTGTGTGTTTGTCACTTTTGTATTTAGCTCTTAAGCGCTATCTTCTGGTGTACAACAGAAAAGCGTACAAGAGAAAGATGGCGAAAAAAAAAAAATGTCCCGTAAACTTATGTACTTCAACATGCAAGGAGAACTCCTTGCTTCAATAACAATATCAAGCTAAAATTTAATGAAAAAAATGCACAATGAAGTTTAGTCATGCAGAGGATGGATGATGATGTGAAATGAAAATAAGAGATTTAGTTTTATTTTTTCCTTCTGTTCTTTTAAATAATTATTACAGAGGACATTGTAGGCTGACTTCTAGGCTAATAGCACAGAGTGCGAGTATCAATAGGCTGTGAGATGGTGAAGGGCAATCGACCTTTCTATTCGATCCCTGAATGAGGGTTGGGCGTTTTATATACCAGGCAAGAGCAAGGTCATGATCAAAGAATATCACCGAGGGGGGGGGGGGGGGGGGGGGTGGCCCACACACGCACAAATAAACAGAGGCAGAGAAAGAACAGAGAGAGAGAGAGAGAGAGAGCCGAGAGAGAAAGAGTGGGCGAGAGTAAAAGAGAAAAAAAAGACAGACAGAGAGAGAGATATACAGAGATAGAGGCAAAAAGAGAGAGGGACACACACACACACACACACGCACACACAAAGCACATAATGAAACAGAGTGTTAAGTAGAGAGGAGAAGTGAGGAAAGGGAAGAGGAAGAGGGAGAGGAGAGAGAGAGAGAGAGAGAGAGAGAGAGATAAAATAGCTGGCGACAATCCATTGCCGTTCCACCATAAAACAACAAACATCCATCCATTCACACAGATAACGCCACTGAATGAAATGATGTTTACAACAGTACAAGTACATCGTTGGGTAATGGCGGAATACACAGATGCTGAGGATATAATCTAATACAAGTAGACCCATGCAATTTTTTTTTCTGAATAAAGAGGTCAATATTTAAACAACGCAAGATTAGGCTTTATTCACGGGCAATATGAATCCACAATGACACAATAAGACTTCTGAAAATTAAAATTGATAAGCAAAATGCATAACTGGAAACCATGTCATATTCATTTTCTTAATTACTCAAGTCGAAGGAAACTATTGATCAAAATTATGGAAAGATGAGGATGCGCCGTGAATTTCATTGCCAAGAAAAAAATGTCAATTACACATGCCAGTATAATCAAAACATAACCCCAAGCTGTATATAAATAAAATCACTCCATAAAGTCCATGCTCGTATCATCATCATTACTGACGTCATCACTTAGCCAAGACGTTTCATTCATTTCGTCCCATATGCTACGCTATAACGAAGCGCACCCCTGACTCGTCCCCATTTTCGACTTTGAATATTTTAATCCCCATAAATCGGTGCTGCATGAATTTCTCATTGGGACATCTCGGGTCATAACAAGGCGGCAAGCGCCTTTTTTTTATTATCCCCATTCATGCATGAATCATCGATGCATGCTGAACCGTAAACGAGGAACGACTACGACAGAAAAAGAAAATCACCTTCATATAAAAATACCACGAGGAATCTTATCAAAATTTGGGAAATACAGGATGCAATTTCAAAGATACACGAGGTTCTCTGCCTACCTTTATGCATTTTTGCATAAATATTCTACTTCTGCTTTTAAAGAAGATCCACTCTCTCTCTCTCTCTTTTCCATTGAGTGATCTGTTTTGATAGCCGTGCTTCAGAAAGATATATCCGAGAGCAAATATGCTAAGAAACTTAGCCGGGCTTGGGAGGCTGCACAGAAGTTAAGTATTGACTGGACTACACAAATAGAAGTCCTATTTGACAGTGGATGTCATATGGACCGAGCCACATGTAGACTTAGTGGGAATGGTAAACAGTAACTCACTGCAACCCAAAACAATATCCCTTTCTCGTTATTTTTTTTGGTCCAGATTTCATTATGGGAAACTTTGATGAAACTTAGTTCTGATAGAAGGGTTTCCCTTCTTTTATTTTTTATTCACTTTCAAAAATGGCACTAGTAACATACATCTTTTTCACAGGGAGAGAAATACTGGGGATTTCTATTAGCATTTTCCTCATCAGAGATTAAACGCCTGTAAGGGGAAGACTATTTTACGATCTCTTGATTACTACTAAGCAGACATAACGATACAATAAATCGATATGATCGGGAGCATCCTCGCTCATTTCGATCAGACGACAGTGACATAATTTCTGTGCATTGCCGCCCATGCAAAGATGGAATACAATTTGTAGCCAATCTAAATTCAAGGTTTTATGATAAAGAGGCAGATTGTCAGGGCAGATGGAAAATGAAAACCGCTCGCAAAATTATTTTACCACAAAATAATGTGAAGAGTAAAGCTAGCATTCATGAGTCTGATTTATATCAATATTTATGAAAGACCAAGAGTTCATTAGTCCTTCTCCTGACTATACATTTTCGGATAGATTTTAATATTTCACTACTTACATTAACTACAATATTTAATATAAGTTATGTCAAAACTACATACATTGAAAATTGTGCTAAAATTTGTTTCCTCTGAGAAGCTATTTCATTAAGTTTACGAGACCAAGTTATCACCATTATATGCATTATAATGTGAGATATAAATGCACCCCATGGACAGATTGATGGGTCATAGTCAAGTCCAAGTCGGTATTATCACCGAGACTTTTAAACAAGTCTGGTATTTCAGGAATGTCAATAAATTCCAATATTTTCCCCGAACAACAATGCACTTGACACTGTGATTGCGAAATGGACTATCAAATTACAGCATATCGAAGCAATAAAATGGCTGGATGAAGCCATGATCACAGATCATAAACTGATATCCGAAATTCATTTTTATTTGACAGCCACCTGTTTAAAGCAGTTGTGGAACATTATATATAGAGCTATGTACTCTGAATAGATAGATACACACATTTCTGAAATGCTTTTATGTTAATTACCGCGGCCTCGGTGGACCTATGTCAATTACATTTTAACTCCTTTGTAAATGTTCATCTAGAAGAAAAAATAATTAAGTGAGTCATGCATGCCGATTAAATTCTTTCATTTAAAAATTGCAATTGTAAAATATTCGTTAATACTCTATCACTGAGATGTGTAAGATAACAAGGTTTTGCAAAGTTTACTTTTATCAAAATGCAGGTCAGATATTAAAATTGCTCATTCAAATACAACACGGCATGATGTTTCTATTCTTTTGAATAATGTTACATTATTAAAAGAAAGTAACTACAATTTTGACTTCCCAAAAATACACCTTAAAAGATAAATATGCAAACGAGAGAGATGAAAAGATGGAGAAAAACACACACCAAAAGCCAAAATTAGAGTTTATATAGAAACATAGCAACGGTTAATGCAGAGTGAACGAAGAACTGAAGACATATATACGAACATTCAATACATATAAAAATTAATCTTTTCATCACACATAAATCACAGGTAACACATACATATAAACACATCACACATAGTTACATTCAGATAACACTGTAATTCACACGAACAGATATCAGAGTAAACAGAAATGGCGGCCTCTGGCTTTTGCGCAGTATTGGAATCAAATGTTCAGCGAGATGCGAGAAAGATCGAGTGCGTCACTTTTTTTTTGTGATGGCGCCTAGAACATTGTATGCATGCCCGCCAAAAACGAATGCGCCAGTGCCTGGCAGACAAAATTGGATGTTATTCTCCAGGACAATGCTAAGTTTAAACTGATTTCGCCTACCTTAAAATGATCTTCAAGCATGGGTTATCCGTTAAGTTATCAGCTCGATGCTACACTCCCCCTGTGATGCAATTCGGAGCATTTTTTGTAGGATAAAATGTCAGCAACCTGCTGTATGTGCGGAGACGCCACATCAGCATGTGTTGAGCGATAGCGTTATCAAGCGAGATTCGTGAAACGATCGATACATTGGCCGCGCGGCCGCTCCGTTCGCTATTGTTCGCTGATCGAAGCATGAATAGATAGATCCAAGGAACTGCCTGGGAATCGATATCGGGCTATTGAGGAGGGGATAGAGTCAGTGTACTTGTGCAACACCGCGTCCCTATATCCACGTACAGACGGGACGGTCCAAGGCGAATTGGCGCGCCACGGGGAAGGGGGTATCAGACGACAGTATTTAACCATCCAACCGTGATGAAGTAGTTATTCTTCTCAGAAATATCATCAATCGTTGATGCAATCTTGAGGTCTAGATAAGGTCATCCATATCTCATTAGATGCACTAAATTTTTTAAAGATACTATAATAAAGTTATGATTATGAAGTGGTGTCGTGACTAAAGTAAAGCAAAATAGTAAGACAACATTATTTTGCTACGCATTAAGTTATAATGAGCAACATTTTGCTGTAGGCCTATTTCCATAAGGAAAAAAAGTCATTGGCTTAATGGCACTCCAAGGTTTAGCATCTTGTTTTTCAAGCTCCGGCAACTCAGATGCTAACGCTATCAGCCTCAAAGAAAGTATCCACACTGACCTACATCTCCACTGCGCTTGAAAAAAAAAATTCACAGCGTATCTCCCAAGCGAAGGTCTTTTGAGAGAATGGGCGAAATCGGGGAGAAAATTGATATTTGTGTGCTTTGTAGTCGGCTTCCTTATTGATGGATGCGGTGTTGCAGTCGAAAATGAGGCATGCAGCGGAGAAACGCTGACCTCCTTATTGATATACCACGCATCCAGTTAGATGGCGGGAATTAAGATACTGATGATGATCATCATCATCATACATGTAACTCATGCTTGAAACTCATACAGGCACGCCATTAATGAATGAAACAGCTCGAATACCCTCATTAATAAGATACGCACGAAATAATGAGATGTGGAAAGAGATAAGGAAAGGCCACTGGATTATGTGTGTGTTCAATTTAATTTGCAATTTGCACTGCAGCACGAATGATCAATTAGCTGTTAGCGTAAGACCTAACAGGAATTCTGTGTTCACGCCTTATGTTTTGTATAGTATATTCTTGCAGATAGATGTTGAGCAGAAAGCGAAACAGATATTATGCAAACTGCTGACAGCTGTTGTTATTTCAATTTTATAATGATGCGAACAACGCAGCTACATATTATCTTCCAGATCATCAGACAGAACACTTTATTTTATTTCTAATATATAAAGCTCACTTTAATCAACACATACCTTATATTTCACTTTACTATACTGATACTATGTTAGAGGAATACATATATATTTTTTTAAAAGGAAAAGCTTGTTTAATGTTGCATTATTGCAAGTTGTTCACTATTTTCTCTCACTCTGTATCACCCACACACGCGTGAATAACGTTGCAATTACATTTTTCCCCCTTTCGCTTCAAGCCAAACGTGACATGTTAATCAAATATCGATCCCATATTCCGGTGGTCTTCCCTAAAGCTTCAGTCCTTAAAATTATTGTTGCAGTTATACAACGTTACACCCCCCCCCCCCCCCTCAGTGCGTATTTTATATCCTTCGAGGGGTAATATTGAGTTTAGTAATGAAACAGCATTTCAAGAGACTATATAAATGATATTCTGGATTGTTTATAGACGGTTTTTATGGACAAAAAAATTGTAAACAAATTGCGAATACTAGCTGAAAATCACACAAGTGAAAAGCTTCATACATCATAGATATGGGCACTTTGGAATTTCGCTTTCCTTTGATTAGCCCGACCAACCTTATTTCCAAATTTCCCTTTCCTTATTCGTCAGCTATTAGCCTACCATTTTTCTCTCAATACATTTGCATGTATCTTTTCGCTTGAAGTTTTTGAAATGCAGAATACATTCTTTATCACAATGATTTAGTCATTTAATGCATTTTCATTACTCGAACTCCAGACCACATATGATATGGAAATGGAAAATGCCAAAAAGATCGGCATCAAACTACTTATCAACATGCTTCAATGCAATGCCCGGTT
Source organism: Heliocidaris tuberculata (assembly GCA_025618425.1). Classification (NCBI taxonomy): domain Eukaryota; kingdom Metazoa; phylum Echinodermata; class Echinoidea; order Camarodonta; family Echinometridae; genus Heliocidaris; species Heliocidaris tuberculata. The sequence goes on from CM046834.1 coordinate 11,095,635, forward strand.
AAGGTCGTTGTGTTTATTTGTCCATACATGTTTTTGCCATTCATTGATTTAAGGGTGAATGGATGCAGCGTTCATACGAAGAGAGATGGAGTGATTGCTGCACATGAAGAAGACAAGATTCTGAGGAGATGAAGAAGAGAGAGATGGACGGTGGATAGATGTCATTGAGTGCGTTCTCGATACATATCCACTCATTGATTAAGGGTGAATGGGGACAGTGTTTACGAAAAGAGATGGAGTAATTGTTGTACTGGATTTCAGGATGCATGGTGGGATAAAAAGGCTGGAAGGAATTGGAGAAAGAGAGAGAGAGAGAGCGTGATTACGAAATTTGTTGGAGAGAAAGGGATAGAGCCGATCGAGAGAGACAATCAAAACAACGAGAAGGAGAAAGAAAGAAAGACAGGCCAAGAGAAAGACTTGAAACTAAAAGACAAATGATGTGGGGGAAAATATGGGAAGAGAGAGAAAGAGAAAGAGAGAGAAAGAGAAAGAGAGAGAAAGAGAGTGAGATTGGAGAGGACAAGGGGAATGAGAGAGAGAGACAGAGAGAGAGAAAAAGAGAGAGAGAGAGAGGCTAATAGATATATAAAAATAATACTTAGAGATGTAGCATATTTAAATTCCAGAGACAGAGATACAGATACAAATGTATACAAATAGAGAGACAAATGTAGACAGAGAGAGAGACAGAGAGATACAGTCAAAGATACAAACGGTGGGAGACAGGCAGAAAGAGAGGGATGGTGAGAGAAAATGGTTCTACATAATACGTTGTATTATTTCATTTCATCCATAGCACCTGTTTTAGCACCATACATGCTATACCCTAGAACATAAACACATGCTGAATAAGCAAGGCACCATTTCTGTTCAGGATAAATTTGTTCATTGATATGCATTCACTGATATGCATTCATATCAAAGCATGAACAATAAGTTTCGCTGTTGAAACATTGAATTTTCCTCCAAGCAGTATCGGTTTTAATTTCCATCGCGTTCTTCCCTATGTCCCTACACTGTGTTGTTTTGCCATGCCCCCCCCCCCTCCTTTCCATTCGTTTTATTTTTCCTCTAATAGCTTAAAAATGTGTTCTTTCATAGCAAAATAGCAAACTACCATAGATACAGTTTCTTATCAGTATATTAGATTCAATGCCATTTTCACAATCTGCTTATGCTTTGCCCTTTTTAAAATTCATGTTAAGGTGCTCAAAATCCTTCATTATTAATGCGCATACTGCACGTTGTATACAGCTTCATTTGTAGATATAATCGGCCCACCGGCCAGTTTGCTAGTTACAAATACAACACAATACTTAAAACAACAACCTTTAAAATACTTTGTTTACAGACTTTTACACAGAGTCACCATATCAACAAGAATGACCTTGCACTTCCCTTTCTCTTTCCACTCCTTGGCATATACTTGCTAGGACCTGCTTCATCTGTCTTTATTTTGTCCGCCACTAACCTGCACGAATTATCCACTTACCTCCACGTAATTATAGCGATCGATCCTTATATCCCCCTTACAGTCAAGGCCGATAGCTCTCTCTCTCTCTCTCTCTCTCTCTCTCTCTCTCCCCCCCCCCCCCCCTCTCTCTCTCTCTCTCTCTCTCTCAAAATCAGCTGGCTGGTGGATCGATTTTTGTCAAGGAGTGTTTCTCTAGTGAATATACGGATTACCAAAATCCTTCCGCGACAATTAAAACTTCTTCCCACTAAGATTTTGTAGACACACTCTTGTTTTAAGTAAGAGCCACAGTTTCCAATGAACGAAAACGTTCCGGCTATCTCTCTTTTTTTTTTTCTTCTTTTTTTTCCCCTGCAAATTAAGGCGGATTTCAGGCTCTTAAAACGCTTATTGAGCAGTGCATAAAGGGGAAATTCGTGGGGCCATTACTTCGGTAAGTTCAATTTCAATTCATTTCACTTCATTCGGTATATTTTGTAAAACAAAATAATATTTCAATATGGTTACCATAGCAATGTAAGTGGATTATTACATCATTATTGCACATTCTTACCTGTAGATAAAACAAAAATGTAACTTTTGGTTCGACAGGCTTCCTATATACGAAGCAGTTTTAATAAATATGCGGAAGACCAAGAGCAATTAAAAACCCATTCCATGATCTCAATTCGGTTATCGCGGAAATATATTCACAATTTTCTGGTATATGCATGAATGCAGTGCATGTGAACAGGGTCTAAAGGTATTATAAGGATGACTACACGTTATCACACGTCTAGGGTATTGCACAAGTTCATTGTACGAAGATGTATATGATGCAAGAGCAACGAAGCGGAAAGAAGGTCTCTAATAATGTCTTTGTTTCCTTCACGACTGAACCGGGCCGTGCGGCGTCTACCTATATCGATCTTTTGAAGAAAATAATCTTCTTCCAAGAACTTTAGGAGAAAGCTGTCCTTTACAGGAGTTGATGGCTATCGAACCTTGGACACCGGTGATTCAATCCACCTTATATATTGCTTTTGATCACATAATGGCAAATTAAGAAAAGGTTAAGGGGTGAGTAGAGTCGTAGATTATTTTCGAGCGTTTTGGAAAGATTTTCATGCCTCGTGATGCGTTGCCATGGAAACGTTGAAAAGATGATGGAATAAGTTCCATCTTGTGCATGTTTTCCTCATTTTTCCTTATTTATTATAACAATAAATTGATAAAGCAAATTAGATGTTCCGAATTATCGTACAGATGTTGCTTTTCCACATCAGCAGAGTAGTCATAACTAGCTGAACTAATGAAATTTATTGAAAAAGGTATTTCGTGATTTTGTTGTTGTTGTTGTTACACTATTGAACAACGCTTTATTCATAAGTTCATTAATGTATGTTGAGCTTCGGATAATAAAATATGAAAAAGTGTATCTTCATTTTCATTTTTAAAAATCGTATTAGAGTTATTCATTTCACATCCTCTTTTGATTACAAACATGCTGAATAATTGCGCCAACAGTCAAATATTCCAAAGTTTTGCAGCGTATGCAATTAAGTTTAAAAATGAAATTAATTCAGTTCAAGTTTATAAATAATCTAACAATAAAATCTCTTACAATAATGCATGTGTAATAGCACTAAACTTATGCAGTGCATAAATATCACGACACTGTAATCTGTATCAGTTATATAAGAGCAAAACACTTGATCTTGTTTTGGGGTACATGAAAGACAAAACAGACAAATGCATCGACACGTAATAGATAAAGGAGCTCAAGTGGAGGGGTATTACATGATTGTATAAGCATCTCTCAACTCTGTAAAATGCAAGTCTAAAGTGAATATTATCATCTCAAGCATCTCCATTGATTACCATCCTCTCTACCATGCCTGATGGCAAAACTCGATAGCAGTGATGACAATCAACTCGACCAAGGATATAAGCCCATCGAGAAAGTCAAGAGCAAAATGTACACACAATTAAAGTTATCCTTCACCGTCATGAGTGGATTCCAGAACAGCAATATCCACACACTCGATGTGCAGATGATGATCAATTTGATTACATTGTTATAATGACTGATCTGAAGTACGCCCAATGTTTAATTCATTGTTAACTGCGATCTAAAGGTACCAGCAACAGTTTTCGCTTGCTATTCACGTGGTTGTCATTCGGGCTGTGATTTTTCTTGTTTGATTATACCATTTCATTAAATCGTATCTCTCAAATTTTCAGCATACGGCATAATTACATTAAATCGACATGGGCATCTTCTGACAGAGTGTTTTTTTTTAAATAATGTTTTAACCCCTATGACTCCTTCCTGATTAAAATTTGAGTTAATAAATGACTAAATGAATACATAAATAGATGCAAGAATAAATTATGTAAGTTTATAGATCTTTTTAAAAAATCATTGCATGGAATTGAAAATTATCAAATATTCTCTTGAGTTAATATGGGACAGCTGGTTTGTCGATTAAAATTGGGAATGATGAGAAAAAGTATGGGCATATTTTCCATCTTCAGATAATGTTGTGTTACATGATTATTTTGGGATGAATATCTGATGGTTGACATCCCGTGGATGTAAAAGCAGCTGGCTTTGAATTAACAAAAGATCTGTAATTTTGAGTGAACGACTTCCCCTCTGTTTCTCGGCTAATGACTTGAACCAAGATTAACAGACTGGCCTGAACTTGACCCCCCCCCCCCCCCCTTGAGCAATTATGACGCAACTAATGGGAATTCATGAGTCTTCTCGATGACAAAGAACCTTAAATTAGAGCATCGCAGTAAATGACTTTGACAGTATATCTAGTGCTTGTTGATTAATAAGTTTAAGCTGTCCTATGTAGACAAAGAAAGAGAGAGAGAAAGAGAAGCACTGAACAGAAGCTGATTACAGACAATGTTCTCTAGTTCGCGTAAAAACAGCTGGTGAAGGAAATTTAGTTTCGCATCGGGGGGCATTGTTTCTGTCTAAATCACCAGAGACAAAGAGGACACGGTTGGATTGTTTTAGAGTCTTTAAGAAACAGATCATGCACTTTTGTTTAAACTACCAGCCGAGAAGTCTCATTTACAACTATACCAGATACACCTTTGTCAAATCAGAAAGCAAAACAAAGACCACCGTTTTTAAAACCTGAAAACACGACATGGTATGGCGTAAGTTTGGGGGTAAATGAGGGTAATATATTTGATCGCTAAGGTGCAGAGGCTTTACTAAGATATTAGATGACAGTTTTGGCATTTGTCAAAAAACTGAAGTACAATCCCACAACAAATCATGATGAAAAAGACACAAGAATTTTCATATTGGCTACTCTCAAGTTCTGCAACGCCATCATATACCCAGTTTCAGTGAAGTTTATAAGAGCATTACAAAAATGTGAAATTGTCCTCAAAGTATATACAGGCATTTTACTAGATGAAGGCATATATTTCATAATCCCTTGATACGTTCATAATAATTACGTTCCAGTTCATTAGCATGCAGATGGCAGAGCAAGAAGAGTGGTATAACGATCTTTCGAGGTGCCTCACCCAGATAAAAGCCGTAAATATTCTTCTCGGTTACATCTGATGACAATGCGGTGTCCACTCCAGTCCCCTAGGGGGAATAAGCGCAAGATCACACACCAAATTATGATAAAAAATTCTCGTCACATGATCACATAATACAATCACGGAGCGGGCAGTGGGAGAGGGACGATGTTGTTTACGCGCGCGGGAGAAGCCGCGTTGCTAAGCAACGCCACTTGGAGCGCATCACCTGGGACTAGAGTTTCATGGGAGGAGAATGGGCAATGTTTGGTAGTGATGATGAGTAGAGCCGGAGTGGTGGTCTGTGTGGGATGCTCAAGTGTGGGTTGGGGAAGAAGAAGGGGTAGGTGATTACACGATGCATTACAGCCCAGGTGACGCAAAAAAGAGAAAAAGATTTCATGAATGTCGCAGTCTATTTCCAGGCTGACACGGTTTTCATTTTCTTTTCATTTTCTTTTCATTTTTTTTTTGTGGTCATTTTTTGGGGGTCATTTTCGGATGATTTCCCCTTCACTCTTGGTAAATTCAAGTTTGGAATCTTCCTCCGAAAATCATATTATGAATTGTCTGTATTAGTTTGCATCCCGACGTATAATTCGGTGAAATTAAACCAGATCAGTGGTCTCGTAACCCGGAAGTCCCGGTTTTGGAACCAAGTCAATGTGGTACGTGCACGTGTACGTAAAGCAGTAGTAGTAATTACCAAGTCCTTGGGATAGGACTTAAATTCGGAGGTCAATCTTTGGCTTATCCGATGGACTTTCAGACGAAGAATCGTGAGATTGAAGTCATTTTTCGACGTGGTTAAATAAGTAAATGAAAAAGGAAGGAAAAAGAATGAAGCTTGCTTTCTCAGCAATCAGTTAAATGAAATAATCACCACTAATTCGAATATAACCCCATATCGCCTACCAATTAATGATTCCTACAGATCTCTGTATGGGTCGGAGACTATTCTTAATTTGCGTGAACTTGGCTATTTTAAGAAAGGATCGCAGTTTGTTTATAGTAGCGATCATTTTTGCACGAACGCGGCTTATACTCCGTCCCGGGAGCTGAGTGAATCTTTGTTCAACGTCCGGATGATGACCTGTAATTATAAGGTCAATATTGTTGGGGACAATGCCTACACGAATGTTTTCCGATCAATTCTATTGCGTAATTGGGATGACCTCAGCTCATCCACGATTCTTAATGATGATGTCATATTTTCAGGCTACTCACATTATTTGTGTAAAATTATAAAACAACGTTGGAAATAACAAGTTCACGTTGTTAAAAGCTCCCCTTTCTGGGTTTTCTTAAAGAATTATCCTTTTGTCATTTGCCCTGTGTTTCTCAAATTAAATTAATCAGTAAATCAACAAATGTCTCTGAATTTAAAGTGGGAAAACTTTATTTTGTTTTCTTTAGAATTCCTGAAAATCAGTGAATGTAATTGAAAGCAGACTCTTTATACTAATCTCTTTATACTAAATTCCAGAATATAAATTGATAAAACTTACGGGCAAAAAGCGCGAAATAATTATGTTGCATATACAATATAAAATTATCTCCGATGATGCAGAATTATATTTTCTTGAAATCAAAAGAATTCCTCTATACATCGTTGTGGTTTTTTGTTTTGTTTTTGTTTTGTTTTTAATATCTGTATGTTGCAGATAATAAACAATTTGCAGGTGAGGAATAAGCTACTGATCAGCCTCGGGAAAATCAAGAGATTCAAAAAAGATTCAATGCTTTTGAGATGAATTGTATGAGAAGGGTACTGCATATCCAACAAGAATACCTTATTACAATTGTGAAAAAAGACAGCTGCAGTGGTTTGGTCATGTAACTAGATGGAAGAATAGCTTGGCAAACACCATCTTGCAAGGAGGAACAAATGGCAGAAGAAAAAGGGGGCAGACCGACTAAGACCATGATTGATAACATAACGCAGTGGACAGGAATGTCTTTTGAGCAGCTAACTAGAACAGCTGAAGACAGAAAGTTATGGAGAACCTGTGTCTCAAGATCCATCAGAGTGTCGCTTCAACGGCCTCCAAGCTATGGGACATAGATAGATAGAAAGATAGATAGATGCAAAATTTTACATTTTTGAAAACAAAAGCATTGTTCTTTTAAGCACAAATTTTAACATTTTTGATATCTGTGTCTCGCAAGTAATTACCGATTTGCAGGTGAAGGAGATATATACTAATGATCAGCCTCGGATATAGATTCAAGAGATTTATCACGACATCATCAAAGATGCTTATAGGCACGCCGCCTGCCCCCAGAGCTGCCCTTGGTTTTTAGAAAAAGACGACACCCGTAAGTCATCCAGCCTCATTAAAAGAAAATGTAGAAGGTCACAAGTATGCACAGCATCCCCGGGTCACTCCGGGATGATGTGATCTGTTTTGGCTGTTGCTAGGCTAGAGAGAAACTCCATGCCGTCTTCAAGATCTCGCCTGCCATACCTCACGTGCCTTGGTAGGGTAAGGGGCAGCCCTTAAAGCCAACCAAACATAAACGATAGCCCTAAACACTCAATCATGTCGGCAGGCGACATTTTATGAGGTTACGTATATACGCCATTTGGCGTCGTCAAAAGAACGCCACATAACCGTACTGAATATAATGATATGTGTATTGACAGATTTGTGTTGTGTGTATGTATGCTGATCGTGCATTTACGATGTAAAATGGATTTCGAAAGTGAATAATTAAGGTATCCTTAAAGGAAACACAACAACCATCTTCTGTTTATTTTCCTGCATGGAGAGTTACTACAATTGAAAACATTATTGTGATTCTGTAATAGCTTTTTTGAGTTTCATTACTTCAAATTTGCTCCAGATATATTTATATACATATATATATATATATATATATATATATATATATATATATATATATACATGTATATATATATATATTTGTAATTCGTGCTTTATTGATCCTTTGCATTTCAAATGAAACTTAACATAACATTAGCAATATGACGGATCATAATATATAAATGACGTTGGTGTACACATGTCTAACATACATAGAAAATAAACAACGACTGACTGTCAATTTCTGTACTAAGAAATTATGTAAGATTATGAAAAGAGAGAGAAAAAAAAAACAAACTGATATAGAGATCAGGCACCTGACCGGAAAAGGGAAAATAAATAAATTTTAACAAACAACCTACTGTTCTTATTGACCTTTAATGATATTCAGAATGCTGGTCCATTTACCAGCATGCATAGCTAATTTGCCTTTCCTTTGTGCAATGTAATGTTCATCAGATTCAAACGACAACAGATAATTACAAAAGTGGCGGAGAGTAGGCTTTGGATCGCCGCACCGACATCTAAAAATATATTGTTTACCTAACAGTAGCAAAAAAAAAAAAAAAAAAATTAAAAAATTAAAAATCGAAAGGTAGATATTTCGAGGCGATATCTTGTGGTAAGTCGATATATCCATGTTTATTTTGCACAAGCCATTATGAATCCAGTGTAATCCATCACGATCAGACTGCTGGAGATTTGTGAAAGCGTTAAGAACGAAAGTCTTACTGCATGGAACGGATGCTTATGAAATTACTTAGCGTGAGATAAATCAGCCTGACTTGACGAATCGACTTTGATTTAGGATGATATCTTTTCGGTATGTCCCATTCTGGAAAACTGGATGGAGATGCTGGCTGTGTTCCCTGTGAGGAATTGTAAGCACAAAGTACAGCAAATCATTTACCCATTGCCCACGGGAACCGGTTGGTTCCTTTATTAAGCCTATGAAAATAACTGAATTCAGTTATGAACGGGTTAAGATGTTTGACTCCTTGGAATTAGAGAGTAACCATCTTTTAAGGCTTTGTGGGTATGTTAATAAGGTAATAAGGTAAAGAGATCAGGGGAACGTTTCATCAAGTGTTTTGTCAGTGATTTTTACCGACAAATTTGCTCTCAGCCAATCAGATGCAAGGATTTCAGTAGCTTATAACAGTTGTCGGTAAAAATCACTGACAAAACACTTGATGAAACGCTCCCCAGGGCCCTCTTTCATAAACCTTGCTATTGATAACAACTAAGTAACACAAATCTATGACAGATTTGCTCTCAGCCAATCAGATTCAAATATTTCAGTAGCTTATATAACAATTATTGTAACTTGTTTATATTGATAACACGTTTCATGAAACAGGGCCATGTATTGTCTTCTGGCTTTTGCCATATTCCGGTATATCTTCTGCTTTGTCACACCATTCAACCTACTTTGTTACCATTTTGTCTGCTTATAATTATGTATGATAGCTTTGTTGTGCATGGTTGCCTTTTTAAACATGTTGTAATTTTCGTTACATCAATATTTTTTATTTAAACGCGTAAATTTAAGGCATCCCAACAACAGGCGAGCTTTTCATAATAACACCTAAGATTATTACTAATTTTAAAAATGGCGGAAATTATCTTACTCTTTATCCACTTACGAAATTGTTGATAAATTTTGATTTTATTCCATATTTTACTTACATTCTGAAGCAAAGTTATAATTTTACTGCTATCTAGCTATCGATCTATTCATCTACATTATCTTTCTTTCTTATTTATCTATGTCGATAGAAAGTATCTATAGATATACCTATTTACATGTCTTTATATCTATCTTTACATACATGCATTTATAAATCTATCTATATCTACATCTATCTCACGTATATATTTATCTATATGTATATATCTTTACATACATGCATTTATAAATCTATCTATATCTACATCTATCTCACGTATATATTTATCTATATGTATATATCAATATATCTATATCCTTCCTTTCCAACTATCTATCACCGTCTCTCCGAGTCAGCACCCTTTTGAGAATGACATGAATTACACTTCAAGTTGTGTCGTGGGGAAATAATTCCTGCCCTCTTCTTTCCACGGGCACGTCCTCAAGGCATTCAAACAAATTAATGTCAACTAAAGGCATTTAACTTCTCTCGGCCGAATGACATATCTGTCCAATTCGTCTGAATCGGAGATAAGACGCACCGCCTCGAACGAGAAGCATTCATTCCCAGAGGCGAGTTTTTTTACCTATCTCAAAAGTGATACCGTTTTGCACGAAGATATAAACAAGTTAACATTTTAGATAATTTATTGGATTTTTACGCACAGTTATCTCAACAATACGAGGAAGTTGATGTCACGTCATACAGTAAAAGCTCGACTTGCCACGTATGAGATAAAGTTTTTAAAAACCCACCTACATTCACATTCACACATACGCACACACACACACACACACACACGCACCAACGCATAATATTCGTGTTAGGTCATATATAAAAGCAATTTAAGTTTAAATCCACGAGGATTTACGATAATTTGCCTCCCTAAACTGAACCCCACGTTTCTTCTGATTCACTACTTTACCATCTTAGGTAGACGTAGCCTAAAACTGCAGGAACCGTGGAACACTCATGTCTCAGAAACCCAAAATAGCTACCAAAACAGATTAATTAGGCTAGTACTTTCAAAATAAAGGAAGGTTTCCAGAGGTGAGTCTGTTGAGAAATTATGCATCAGCATTTCAACATCTTCTGAAGACGAACCATCCCTAAAATCATATACGACTTTCGTTGCTTATGACAGATTGAACGTTCAATTAAATTTTGATTCCAGGTATGTTTTTCATGCATTACACTTTATTGGCACGTAAAAAAAATTTTTTTTAGAAGCCCAATACTTCAACATCTTCGGTAGATATACATGTACTGGAATTTATGGATGTTCTATACCGTCATTGTAATACTGTTGTGTAGAATTCATCAGCGTTGTATGTCTGTTATAAATTACCAGCTTCGAGAAAAAAGTACAAATTTTTAACTGACGCCGTTATACAAATAGATATATCTCATTGGGTTCCAGCCTTGGACATGATTACATATTTGCTTTGTAGGGTGCAGGTATATAATGAATAGAAGAGAAAATAAAAATGTTATTGAATAAAGTATATCATCTGAAGGCATATCCTCCTAGTATTTTAATAGAGAGCTTTCCTTTCTAGAATTTGCTGAAAGCCTTGAGTTTTATCCATGACGAAAGATTTTCAAAAATGAATTCTTGGACAATTATTTCTCTCGAAATGCAGCTTCTTTCTCAGAACTCCAGAACACTTGGGCCCGAATTCACAAAGGAGGTTTAAACTTGGGTAAGGTTTAAACCTCCGTAAGCGTACTAAAATAAGCGTAAATAAGCGCACATTGCCCATGCGCGCGCTCAAAGAAAATATATGATTGGATCTGATTCCGTGCGCACGTACGCGTAAAAAACCCAGGAGGGGGTTTAAACCATGGTTTAAACCAAACCTCCTTTGTGAATTCGGGCCTTGATGTTCAAGAAATCAAGTCAGTCTGAACAGGGTTAGTTACATTTCCCTGGTCCGAAGCTACACAACTATCATGGCTATCGCTGCGGCTATTTTGGCTTCACGAAGTCACGTGATCACAGAGCTTACGGCGGTGGGGATAATGGCTGATAGGAGGGGATTTAGAGAGATTGATCGCCAACTAGAGTCATACTCTGCTAAGATTACAGTCATCTTCCACAAGGGGATGGTGAGTCACGTGATGAATTTCTACATCACGTGCTCACGTATGCGTGTTTTTATCAGGATATTGTTGGTGATCTGGATATTCTACTTTCATTATGCACAATGGAGGGGGAAATAGGTCGTCGAAAACAACAAATATTGCCCGAACTCTTGCTCTAAAACGTGCGGTTAATAGCTATTCTGTGTATGATACATGTACGTATGGTAATATAAATTAACGTCGAAAATGGTTTGTGTGCATGTGTTATAGGCATTTAGGATTATTGTCACCATAAAAACATTAGTTTTTACATTATGTTCAAACACCAATATTTTACAAGGAAATCATGGCACAAGTGGCGTTTTCTAGTCTCCTTTTATGGTTTCACGAAGCTCTTGTCATGCTTGCCATTTTAACTTCATTACTCATATTCTATGCATTATCATTCGTAAGTGATTAATCATACTTGACGAAGCGCTTCATCGGTGACAGATGCAAAATATTTATCTGTCACAAAACCACTGAAATTCTTCTCCGTCATTGTCACTTTCTTCCTTCCTGTCATTCATTGTTACTCTCCTCTGGAGATGAAAACGAATGAAAACTATATTTATTTTGTCTTAGGGCTTACTCACCATATAGCAGGATTAGTGCTTTAGACGTTATTTTCTTTAGTACAGTATAACTACATATTGTGTATTTACAGATCTCTTATTGAAACGTTTCAATGTCTGCTTGCTAAGAGTTACTTTAAAATGAAGTTATTAACATGTAATACACTAAAATTGATTTGAAGTTGAAGTGTGAAAACGTGAAGTGGGAAAGGATTGCATTTCAATGATCTCGTTACCTTCAACGGATCTTTTAAATGGATTATGTTGATGATACTTCTCAATTTCAATACTTCTTACGTTCACTAAGTTCCTCATGGATGGGTCTCTATACTATTATATCAGCAGCATTATTCCTCTGCAATATCTTCTCGCAATGCTTATCCTACACTAAAGGTAATATTTAACTTTTTTGAAATACACGTTGATAATATCAGTCCAAAAGGTTAGGGATATAAGATTGAATGTGGTTGGCGACCGTCGTATAATATCCCTTTCAGTTTTTAATTATTTCTTTTGCTACAATGGTATCTGTATTTTGTGAGTTATTTATAATGTGGTACGAACAGAATTTATCTATTTAAACTCTTCAAAAGAATCAAAATACATGTTCATATATTCACAAATAAAAAGGAAGTGGGGGAACTCCGAAAGCTAAGTGGTAATTCATTAGGAATTTATATATATATTATTGAAAAAGAACATCAACTTCGCGTTTCCTTGCTAAATGTTGAACATCTTTCTAAAAACTATTATAATTTTGTTTCTTAAATTTTATAACAGTTCCACTACTTTCATGACCAAATCAAAATGCTACAAATCACATCTAATTCTTGACAACAGGAAACCCTTGCATTATTATGTTACCTTTATCAAGCAAGAGTGAGATATCATTTGCTATACAAATCCAGGAAACTTTTAATCAAGTTTCTATCTATCACATCCTGTTGGTAAAAGGAAACTTGTCCTCATTCCATATGCAGGCATATCAGGTTCTGTTACGTCAAATCTGTTGCAATGAAGCCCATTTGGTATACAGAGAACTGTGCGATGTTTGTACTTTGTGGGTAAATTCAGAACCTGCTCAAATTCCTGGAATGATAATGACCTTTGCAGTGGGTGCGCCGCAAGTACAACAAACTGTGGTTGTCATCGTTGCGTCTTAAAGGAATACTTGAGCTAAAATATTCTATTCATGATATGTTATGTTTCATCTCACTGAGTGAAAGCACTAGAGGATTTGTAAATGTTAATTAACTCTGAGATGGTGAATAATTATCGCATATTAAAACTATTTTTTAAAAAAAGAATATTTCAACTTAAACAAATCTGCACGAAAGATCTCCTTGTTGGGGTTTTAACGAAAGAGGACCATGATCTACGCAGTAACAGAACCAGTAGTTGTTGCTCCATTTTGTGAAGGAACACGTGGTCTCTTTTATTTGCCATTATTTTGTAGGCCAATTATAGGTTCACATGGATTCCAAGTGGAGGTCAGTCCGAAACGTGGAGGATTATTGTTCCTGTATCTTCGTTGGACCTGGACCTTTCTTGATTTGATAAAGAACAAAGTGGTACCAAGTTGTACCATTACCAAGAGGACTTAAAGCCGTCGGTCCCCTGGTTGCTTGTTTACAAGCATATCGTGCTTTCTGAGCAGTCGGGTAAAATAAACCATCAAACCTTCCAACACAATCTCGTCTCTAGACGGTACAGACCACTGACTTTAAATGAGTCCATATTTAGTTATTGCTCGCGACAACACTTGGCTCGCGTGCGAGGCAAGACCCCCCATTACTGAAACAGCACGGTCTACTACCATTTCCCCCAGCATGTTGTACAGCGGGCTTGGAGGACGAAGCCACCAACTTGGGACCGTGGCTTGCGAGCAATCATCAACAAGCTTTGATGTGGGTGTACGTGGCGTACGTTTGCTGTCAAAAAAACTTGTGATAGCAGACTGAGATAAGTCAGTGATGATGATAGCGACTTACAAATTCGAGAGAACAATTCAGATCTTGATAAGAATGTGGGTCAAATCCATCTCCTAATACACGTACATGATGATTGCGATGAAGACCCACCAAATTATTTTCAAGGGGGGGATTTTCGCTTTTGGGTTAATTAACACAACATAGGTTCCTAATTCATATCCGATTGAGGCTTTTACGTAATTACGTAAGATTCAAAGTTGATACATCTTTCTCTAAGCGATCCTTGCCACAACTCCTGAGTATAAAATACATTTCACTACTGTTTGATCGTCTGGAGGCTACACCGTAAATAGTTCCTAAAATCGCACTTTGTAGAACTGAACAAATATATACAGTTACATGGCAAACGTATCTCTGGTGTGACTTCGCAGAAAACATCCGAATCACGCAGGTTATAAACGGAATTATTATTCCATCTGTAAAGGACATGCATTTTCTCCTTTCCCCGGTTTCTTGGGGTGTGCCGAGGGGGGGGGGGGGGTTCAGGAAAATAAAGTTTCAACTTCCACTAGGAAACAATCAAGCCGCATTGTTAGGATCTCAAAGTGACCTGTGACCTCGAGATGCCAAATAACTTCACGAATGTGCCAGTTTTCGCAGATGCTCACAGTATAAGAAGGTAGACCTACCCCCTCCCCAACTCACCTTTAGTCCATTTCTGTCTGTCTGTCTGTCTCTCTCTCTCTCTCACTGCCCACGCCCCCCCCCCCTCGCCCCACGACCCTTTAAACGTGTCGTCACTCGACTTTATCATTACAAACAATCTTCCCTGAAGTACAGTTACATCAAATCTTCGAATCAAACTGTATTTAACTACTCTCGTCCTGCATTGCAAGTGAAATTACGTTTGAATGAAGACATCACCAGTCGGATGGTATATGTCTGCTAAACGTCACGAACGTCACGAAGGGAACTGTAAAGAGTTGTGGAATGGGCATAACTGACATTCTCTTCTTACACCAATGTAAAATCTCTGCAGTGATGATGCCATTGCTTCCATTGCATACCACTGTTGACAGCTTACATTATAATAAACGATTAGAAAGTGAATACATTAAACTGTCTTTCCCTTTCACGAGCAAGTACCGATGGGCGTATACGAATATATGATAATTATCTACTCGGAAACTCACCTGACAAAGATGACAATCTTATCCAACTGTTCTTAGCAGGTCTATATCAAATAAAATCTCAATAACGAGTATAAACTCCACGTGTCTCTGGATTGTTCCACGTTGTATAAATCCAAATGGAAATTCCGAACGGCAAGCTAGCAGCCATCAAACGTGCACTCTTCTGCTAACTCCATCTCAAGCCGAGTGATGTTGAAATAGAATGGGCAAAAATAGAGAGAGGGAGAGGGTGGGAAAAAAGTCGACCTTATCAAATTTTGGGATCATTTGCCGATCGAGGGAAAGTTAAAAACAGCTCGGAACTTGAACTCCACACTGCATGCGCATGCGCAATCTAGAATCCAGATGAATGGAGAGTGGAGGAAGACAAAGCGCCATTTTGTTTTCTCGCCTCGCGAGATTTACGCTTGCCTAATTCTGACTGTCAACACACTTGATCCCGTCTGAAGGTCGGGAACTTGATGCAAAAAGCAGGTCTCACTCACCAGCAAGTTTACCCTAGAAAAAAAATGGAGTATTAAAAATCACCTTTGCACTTGGACATGTGTGTTTTACACACATTCCTCAGACGATAAAATAATCGCTTTACCGATAATAGTTTCGTATATCAAAGTCATCTGTGCGCCAGACAAATACCAGTTTGTTTTTGACCAATCATTCTGCGCTAATTACGTCAATTTGAATCAGCTTGTCTACTTCCAGTCCGCTTCGATGAGGGACACAAATGAAATTAGCGTGTTTTCATCCCAGAAAGATTTGTATTCATTCATAATTATAAAATTCATAACTTTCTAGTCAAATAGGTAGGACCTACAACACGGAAATGTTATTGGTATTACTGAAAAACATCTTTATCAGTGATTACACCTTAAATTTGACCATTTTCATTCCCTGGTAAATGTATAACTTTCAGTCCATTGGTACACTCAAAAGCGTTAAAAAGACGATCAAGAGAACAAAAATATTATTGAGATGTAAAACCATATTACGACAGAGCATGCAGAGGCTCCAAAGGGCAGCTCTGCTTAGCATTAGACTAGAAGTCAACGTCATCTAATACGTCATCGCTGACAACAAGTCGGTGCATCTCGTTGGAAAAGCTGCATCACAGGAGCAGATTATGTCAATGTCCTGCGAGAAGTCTACAGATTAATTTATTTTGGCATATTGCAGCGTCGAATACACAAAAAGGATTGTTTCCTGAATTTTAAATAATGTATGGTGCCACAATTTGCGTAGTTCCGTCCATTAAATCCAAGACCAAAGTTGAGTCTGGAATGTCAAATGTGAATTAAGTATAAGAAATCATCCGAAATACTGATATCATTTAGCACCAATTTTTCAAACTTTATGACATCATGATCTTTTGTAATTTTTGTAATTGTCGGTAATTATGTACCTTATCATTTTGAATGATTGTAAATATTGTAATTTGACCTGCAGATTGTTTAATGAAAACATAAATACAAAAAAAGACAAACTTTATGACACGGCGTAAGACAAAAGTTTCCACAAAGAGAATCACAGAGTGTATAGGTACAACAGAGAGGATTTGGAAGACTTCTTAGGTTTAACAAGGAGATGATAATAATAATTTAAAAAGTAGGAAAATAATAAATAGTAATATTAATAATAGCATTGTTCCATTTAGGGTAACTACTATTTAAAGAAGTAAGCACACTGCTCTTACACTTTTTAAAAAGACATTGTGACAGAGAGAGATATTTTCCACAGTGAGAATAACAGTATGCAGGCATCTCAAAATAGATTTTATAACATTTTCACAATGTGAAAAAAACTGTGTTTACGCTTTTTTCACGTCTTGTGACACAGTGTGAATGCATCACAGTGATGATTTTGAAAACTTTAGTAACGTTTAAAATGTCAACACACTATGTTCTCTCTATACCCACACTGTGAACACTGTCGGACACTATGTAATTCGCGGTTAAGATTAGGCCTATATGTATGTGTTTTGTCCTGTACAAAGACAGTCTAAGGAAATGTGTGTGTGGGTGTATGTATGTGTGTGTGACCTTTTTGGCCTTTTACTTTTAGATTTGAGATACACAGTAAATGCGTAAAGATTGCACCTCGACAGCCAAATGTAATAGCATTCGCGCCGAGTGACATGGAGAGTGACATTAAATTCCTCTAACGCGCAGTTAACCGTCTGCTATCCGAGCTCCAGGGATAAGGGAGTTTCGATTTCAATAACAATTCGATACACAACAATGAGTATCATAGCTTATTACCTGCTCTAGTTACGCGCGTTGTAATGTAACATAAACTGTGATGTAGTATCGCCCAGTGACATTACTTCGTCGAAATGAGTTGTGTTTTGATATATGTAAATGGAAATATCAACTGGTCTGTGCGTATGAAGTTGGGACAATAGAATTTTGAGATATTCAAAGCATCATAATAGTCGATTCACTATTCAGTACTATTTCCAATTGTGGATATACAGGGTGAGAAATTATAGGATGCTTCAAACATACGACATGGTCATAGCACGAATTCTATATATGATATTTCTGTCAGGATTATACTTTAGTCTGCCATCGATGGCAAAAGAACACTTCAGCCAATTTACTGTGTTCTTATGGGCCTATTACATAAACATAAGTTAAAGATATTTACGCACATCATTTTCAAATGTTAAAGACATCAAATAACTATTTCGGTAATATACACTCGCTTTTGAATACACTGATTTGACAACAAACGAAATACGATGGACTTAAGAAAAAAGAAAATTTTTCCTGAAAGCCTTAAGCAATTTTTGCAGTTTACAGAAATACCATCATGATCATTTTGAATCAAATTTCTTCTGTTAAAATGTTTTGAAGTAATTTGGGGATAATGAAGAACTCTCCCAAAAGATACGTAGAAAGAAGTAAGATGTATCCGACTACCTCAAGACGGAGTAATTTATCATCGTTTTGACGCCATTTTTAAATGGTTCAGGGGTCAACTCAAGTGCAATTAACGATACAGGAATGTTGCGGGGGAATCTCAAGCTCGCATGAGCGATATGGCAGAGAGATTAAACATTTTTGTATGCCCGAGGAAACATGGGTCCGGAATAGTCATGGAATAGTACGAGGAGAGACGGTGGGAAAGAAAGAAAGACCAAAGTAGAAAATCGAAGTGATGGATGACAGATGACAAGAAGGATGTAAAATTATAATATTGAGATACGACAAAGATTTGATAAGTTTGTGGATCGCTGTCAACTCCAAAGAAATGTTGCAGAGAACCAGAAATTTATTAACATTAATTCACTTACTATAACCATCGAGCTAATGCATATCTGGCCCGTAGCAGACACACTGTCACGTGATTTTTAAAAGTGACCAATCAAAGAGACTAAGATAATTTGACAACTGACTTCAAAAGAGTGCTGTTCAATATCAAAACAAGATGAATGTTGTATTTACAGAAAGACACTCGTACTAGTTGTAGAGGGAAACATTAAAAGTAGGGTTTAGCACTTCTGAAATAAATAAAAATAATAAAAGGGGTTACGTATTTGTTTATATATCTTCCTTAAACTGCTTACAAATATCGGAAAGTTTCAGGCAAAAAGTACATTTTATTTCATGTGTTACATGAGAAATTTTCTTCTTTTAAAATTTTCTTTGATTTTCAGTGCGTTTTACAAACGTACCATTGCAAAAAAAAAAATTCACAAAATTACCTACAAATTTCATTTTAGGGGAAATATATTTCCACTGATTAACTTGACATTCCAGACGCTATGCATGGACTTTTCGTCAGAGCCCCCAAAATATTGGGGAAGGGCTTTTACGGGTTGGTATGTAACAAATAGGTGCCACAGTACATAAATGTTTAGAGAATGACTGTATTGAGCTCAAAACAATTAAAACGGCGTTAAAAGACAATCGGGATGGAAGGAAATGGCGGACGGATGTTATTGGAGAACGGCAGGTGAACAGAAAATTAGGAAGCTATTTAAAGAATCAGAGGATATAAGCATATTATGATCGCAATGACAGAGCAAAAGTGATGTGGAGTTGGTGGAGATATGGGGGAATGCAGCATCCAAGTTCCAACGAACATAGTCACATCAAGAGATCTGGAATCTCCTTGGTCACACTGATAGCAATGACAGAAACATCTGCCAGTCAGTTCCCTTTCGCGCCAATTCAATTAAGGGAGAGGAATGGCGGATGCCAGTCCAAGCCTGCCAGCCTCGTACCACGATAAGCTGTCGTCACGTAACTTTAACCTTGCGCCTTTGGAGATCCGCCACCAAAGAACAAATTTTCGAAAGTTCTAGAGTGAAATAGGAGAGCCTTTGTGAGCACATTACTGTGAATTGCTCAGGAATCTACTTGGCAACGATGTCTTAAGCAACCATTTAAGATATGGTATGCATGACACGGTATCAGGGTGATGGGAGAACATGACTGACCTTGGAATGTTATACGGGCTGGGGAATCTTTGAGAAGATCATGGTGTAAAATGACAGCGGGGAACATGTTGACCTTTGATCTTTTGATGAATAATAGAAAGGCTAGCATGATTCATACACAATTAATTCTCCTCAAGTATACATTACAAACTAGTCTTTGCTATGAGGACATATATATGTCCATGTTTTGGTAGACGAATTCAATGGTAACAATATCACGGATGCAGACTACAGGATAACTGCGAAAATTGAAAATAAAAAACACCATACTTCACACATTAAGTAATAATATGTAGCCCGAAGCTTTCTGATATGCATTTTCAATCATTTCAGCATTATACTGTATCATATCAGATGATCATTATAAATAACTGAAAATTGTGAAAAAATAATTCACGCATATTTTTCAACCCCGCCTGTCACCTTTACTTTAAAAATCTAGATTGTGCCTTTCCAGATGCACATGCTTTTATTTACAATAATAACTCACATGGCTCGTGATAGGTTTCTATCTGCTGAAGCCCTTGCTATCATGCCTTGAGCTTTCTCTTGGTCTCAACATGCAAAAAAAAAAGGTGATTTGAATAAAGAATATTCTCAACTAACTATAGAGAATAAAAGAACCATGTAACAATACACAATCATAATTATTTGAGATTTTGGCAATTAAAAAGCAGCGCCATTTCTCTGTTGATAGTCAAGCGTGAAGGCATGGCAAGGGACCAAGAATGTTGCGTCTTAGGAAAACATCATGGACGCATGCTGTCTCATGGTTTCACCCTCCCCCTCCCCTCCCCTATCTCTCCTCCTACTATATAGAGAAACATCAATGTCTACACCGAGGCGATGTCAAAGGGTTAATGGACCGGAGTGGTATCTAAATTGGTCTTAGAGACGACATCTTGATTTCATCTGCGCCGACTTCAGCGAACTATCTCGGGCCATTCTTAACCAAACCCAAGCCAATCTTTCTATTTTAATTAACCCAGCTTGTAGCTGTCCGCCTGAACTACGATGTTTAACTTACTGATACCTCTGTCACACTCACGAGGCCGACATCAGACCGACTACAGACCAAACTAAAATTCACATTAACCCCAATGGGACAAAATTAGTCGGTTTGGATCGGTTCGGAGTTAGTGCATTGGAAGATTGGAAATACTTGATAAAATTTGGCTAAAGCTTCGTAGTAAAGTAAACTAACTTAGATTGCACTCCAAGGCTGGCACAATTTGTAACAGATGCTGAATAAACAGAGAAGTAGGTTTGGAAGAAAACGGCGTTTCCGTGAATGTTTTCTTGTTTTCTGCTTTGGCCAAGCTGCCTTCAAAGGTACTACAGGTTCTTTTCAGTTCTGCCAGTTTCGTAACAAATCCATTTAAGAGGCCGTTTGAATGTTATTGTAATCTGAGCTACCTTAAAACGCAAATCGGCAACACGTACACCACGACAAGTTTATCAAAACAATCACAAATTCTCGCGCCAGTATTCCTTTCACGGTTTCCTCAAAAAATTGACACGAATAAACAGAGGTATAAAGATAGTAAGCAGTAAGAGACTTACCTGGGAGTTAAAAGTGAACGCGTATCGTGTGAGGTTAATACCGCAGGATGCTATCCTGGTACTGGTGAATATATCCAAAAGCAGGGGTGCGGTAGGCTCGCTATGCGATGCGTGGTGAAAAAGATGATGTTGATGATGATGGTGATGCAGGCGCACATGCAGAGAGCGGAGAGGGGCTGCTCACTCCTTAACTATTCCAAAAGATCAAACCGAGACAGGTGCAAGCATAAACACACAGTCCTCGAGTTCCAAGGATGGAGTTTCTCTCTCCCTCTCTCCCTCGCGGTGTCTCTCTTGCTTTATCTTTCCTTATGTCATCCAAGTATCTCTGAAAAGGGCACCGAGAGATAGTGTGATTGTGCACGGCGGGGTCGCCGAGAAAGGCGGAGGCAGGCCGAAGCGGACTAAAAATAAAACCAGGCAACGGTAATCAAGGATGGGGTAACTCAACACGTCTTCAAACTATAAGGGAAAGGAGAGCGTGATGATCACGGTACTCGCCCGATGACGGTCTAACTCTTTCTGATGAGGGCCGAGTGGATGATCTCTAGTACTTGCTATCTCTTTACCGCCCTTCAGGTATTCGGCATCCCAGCGTCCCAGCTCGGACGCTCATGCCTCGGTTTACGCGATGCCATTGCTGGTGGCAGCGTGCGCTCCATAATGAGACAAGCAAAAATAACACTCCATACTTTCACGCAAACCTCTCGCATGTACTCACGTCTCTCTCTCGAACTCGTCTCCTTTCACTCACTCACTCATATATATATATATATAAACTTCTCTCTCTCAAATCCGACTTAAATCCCTTAATGTTTCCGAAGATTGAATTACAGCCCTATCAAGATCACTTACCCCGCTATACATTCATGTGGAAGAGAGTCGATAATAGCCCAGCTATGTCAGCCACTGAAAAATAATACGCATAAGGTTTGTATAGGTTAAGAAGGCGATAATCCAACCTGGCAGCCAGTACTGCCGAATAAATGCTCTCCCAACATCTGCTAAAAATCTTGTCCGAACTATTTTCTCGAACCTTATGCCTATAAGTACCTTCAATTACCCTGAAGACACAGCTGCACTGAATAGAATATTCTTAAGAAACTCGTTCTTATTTGCTTTTACTCCTATTTTGTTACATACGCCAAGCTGGTGGTTCATTGAAAGCGCCTGTGATGTTTTTAAAATGCAAGTAATTGTCACAGCCTCCCTGACGGAGACCTACATCAAGTTTCACAGTCTGAGCAGAAAATCCTCACGTATTTATATACAGGAGATTTTCAATAGGAGTAAATGTTTCTACCAAGGAAGACGAATAATCTTAGTAATATTTCGATTTCAATTATGTTCGACTTATCTACATCGAATACCAAAATTAAAGGTCTAACGTTTGCCACAGTTTGTCGAGTTGCAACGGTTTCCATGGCAACACATCCAGAAACAAAGTTAAGACAAAACACGTTCACATCTCAAACTGATAATGATTAAGTGACCTCTGACCCTGCGGTGCTCCAAGCCCTATCACTTTATGTTTGTGATATCATACCAATTTTCATGCACGTCATTATATCTACTCGTTCAAAACAAAATCAAAATGTATAATTCAAATATCAAAACTCCTAACGGAGGCTCATTAATTGTTCCTGCAACAGCGACATCCAGTATTGGAGTTTGTTTACAGTATTATACAGAAGCAGAAGCTTTTAACCCAAAATGATTTCAGAGTTTATAGAAATAATTCATAAAAGCACATGTCGGTCTTCCAGACGCGCATGTGAAATTTGACAGAAATACATGCGATTTGATCAAAATGTTCGGCGTGAGGGTTTTTAGAATAAACTTTTTTCAAAAATATCTTCACAAATTACAGTATATCTTGTGGTCAAAATATTTTAAGCACGAACTTTTAAGAAACATCATGTCCCAACAGAAAACGATTTTGAAAAAAAAAATGATTTGGGTCTCCGAAGCAAAACAAGCATGGAAATGGAAAAGGAATACTAAAGACATCTGATCTATTTTGACTACCGTTGGAAATTGAGAGTAAAACAAAGATTTACAAGTAATACATTGTGCGTTCATCTTTCATCCATTCATATTACATACCAGGCAGCCGACGCTTCTTTGGTAGTGAGATAAATATGATACGAGCGAGACACACCCAAAGAATGAAAGAAGAAAAAAAAAAGGATTTTCGAGGGGTACATTAAAGATGACGGATGAAGGAGTTAGAAAGAGAGGGGGCGGAGGGGGAGTGAAATAAAGAGAGGAGACGAGACAATGTGAGTAAGAAAGAAAGAGAAAGACAGAGACAGAGACAGAGAGATAGAGACAGAGAGAGAGAGAGAGAGAGATGGACGCACACACTCGCACACACAAGGAGAGAGTGGGGTAAAGAATGAGAGAGAGAGAGAGAGAGAGAGAGAAAGAGTAAATGTCCACCAGATGACCCCCAAAAGTCAACACTATCCGTCAACGTTCATCGAAACTGTGACGTCACAGATTCTTCTTCTTCAAACCATCTTTAAAGGACAATCATATATTATTTTCCTCTTCTTCATCTTCCACATTAAATCGTCTTTTTTAAATTTTGAAGTCCAATTGAATCTAGTTCGTAGCGACCATTTCACCTCTCGCTTATTCATATTGATAAATCTCTGACAGGGAAGCAAAAAGTCAATCTTATTTTCAAGATGTTTATTTACCTTTTTTAGAAATCTGTGGCAAGCAAAAATCAAAACGAAATAAAACAAAACAATCAATATTAACGTTATCACAATTTGACTTTTGGTCTAAAATTTGAAAGGGGCACAGTGACACAATATTATTATAATTGGATTTTTTTCCTTATGTACGTGTGTGCACGCTTGGATTTTAAAGGGAGGAACAGCTTACCGGTTTTGCCCCCCCCCCCCCCCCCCATTCCATCAGTGATGGCCTTTAAGATTCCTGGTGTTTGACGTACGGCGATGTCTCTATAAATCCCGCGTTTATTTATATTGATTTTGATGTGCATTGGACAGCCGCCTGCCCAGCCTGGCCTTTTCGGACGTCCAGAGCCGGCTGGTGATATATCGGATAGCGGGAAAGGTGACGATTGAAATTAGCTCCAGCTCGAGATGATACACTAACGAGGTGGACTCACTATCCTCCGATAGCGATGAGATGGAGAGTAGTGGGATGAAGAAAGGGATGGTATTTCGATGGAATCGAAATGCCATTTTGATTGAAATGTTGCAATATGTTGCAATAAATCGCGACTACCCCCCCCAAAAAAAAAACAACAACAAACAAACAAAACAAAACAAAAACAAAAACAAAAACAAAAACAAAAACAAAAACAAAAACAAAAACAAAAACAAAAACAAAAACAAAAACAAAACAAAACAAAACAAAACAAAACAAAACAAAAACAACAACAACAGACAAACAAACAAGCAACTCTCACTTTGTGTTACTTTTCGTTTAGTTAGTTCAGTTGCCTTTAGCATTCCTTGAATATAAATGTGTGTGTATAGGGTGCAAAATATCCTCAAGTTTACTCAAACTTCTGAACTCGGGTTAAAGAAATGAGAAAGTGAGAATAATCACGAAGCCGACATGTGATTCTGGCATATGGAATGTAATTCATTTTGATTTAAACATTTTACCGGACATGGTTTTTTTTTTGAGAGCTGTGGAACAGAAAGTTGTTGAATAAATTTGTTTAGCAGGGAAGAGGGGTAGGAAATGCTAATAGATGTTGGATTCAAAGTTGTGTGAATTAGGAAGTTGGCATGCATGTGAATATATACCAAAATCTCTCTCTCTCTCTTGCATATATCTAACCATTTTTGCAATCTAATAATTATATTGTGGTAACTACATCAAAATATATTGAAATTCAAAAGTCGGTTATCATTTTTGGCAAAAGGGAAGGTGTGATTATATTAGTGCACCGGATGACTTTTCTTTCCAAAAATCTAATGAAATTAATGTTATAACATTAATTTTTTCTCTCAGTGCATCGCTCGGGCTAACATAGCAAATTCTTAGCATGAATAATTCTCTGAAACCCAAACGATATAATGGCAAAGGGCAGTTTAAAAAGATTCAGAAAGAGATAAATATTCATATCATTGATGTTCAGATTTGGATCAGAAAATAACACATTTGCTTTCTAGTTAGATCAATGGAACCTTCGGTTTGAAGTCATATCCAAGGGAATTTTCTATTTTCATCTACTCATAGCCTCTTCTCTCCTTTCTCCCCATCTCCCCCCCCCCCCTCTCTCTCTCTTTATCTCTCTCTCTCTCTCTCTCTATTTCTCTCTGTCTCTCTCTCTGTCTCTCTCTCTCTCTCCGTCTCTCTCTCTGTCTCTCTTTCTCTCTCTCTTTCTCTCTCTCTCTCTTTCTCTCTCTCTCTCTCTCTCTCTCTCTCTCTCTCTCTCTCTCACCATATCTCTTTCACAAACACACTGGCAGTCTATTATGGAATTGGATTCAACATTCGAAATACAATATCAGTTATTCCTTTCATGTTCGAAAGAAACGCTCTGTTCAAAACAACAATGACATTGACCCCCTGACCCCCAACTTCAGTTTCATTTTTCAAAAATGTAAATGTCACCCACTCATATTCGTTTATTGACTTATCGCCCACATCAGGAAGATCGTTTAGAACATGTTCTCTTTTTGTTAGGAATATGTACTTTGGCGATGACATTTTGGCTGAGACCCACCCGAAATTCTTGTATTTATCATAAACCACCTGAGGATATTTTCAGATATTGTTTTTCACAAATGCAGTATATGACTTCAGATGAATTGTGTTGAAATGAATAAAAGTATAATGATGAAACAAAATGAGCATTAAAAAAAAGCATATCCCCAAGTCAAGCGGGGATAAAACTCTTAGACTAAAGAGATTTCTAAAAAAAATATAATTTTAAAACAGGGGAAGCAAATGACAACAAGAGAATGCCTAACTTACTATACAAGGTCCCCAAGCAAACATTAAAACTCTCGTACTTCGCGATCCCACCCAAGACCCCCCCCCCCCCGCCCCCTCCCCCACCCACCTCATAAAAAAGGAAGTACGGAAAAACAAGAACATGACCCAATTACAAACAGTGAAACTCTCACTCGGCCTTAAATAACCAAAAATAATTATCTTGAGTGGAAGATGAAGAATTGGCACACTAAATGCCACTTGTACACTTACTCGTTCCAATATGACATGTTTCTGTCAATGTAGATTTCATTTGTACTTATTTGATTATGAGAAGGAAATGAATGTGTTTGAAATCTGAAATCTAAATACGATGTATTATGAGCTGTGATTTTTTTGTTGTTACTCCTATCAAAGAAAATGGAGTTGGTAAACTAAATCGACGAAAGACAAAGTAGGGTGGGTTATTAGTATACATATTCCAGAGATTTGGTACAATTACATTTCACTGAGAACTAGAACTGTGAAGACATGGAATACCCTCCCAGTCAATGTTGTGACAGCCCCTTCAGTTAATGCCTTTCGTCTTCGCCTGACGAAAGGCAGCAGCACCTATAGCGGTTTTTACTTACACCCTGTAAATTTTTGGCACATATACCCTACCCTTAAGACACACACACTATCTCATAAAGTTCTGCAAGAATCTTCAAGCTTGAAGGAAACAGACTACCCCTAGGAAGAAGAACAAGAAGAACCCAGGCCGCCTTCAAACAGACTAGAGCTAAGCTTGAGAGCAACTGCCATACTTGCAACTTTGCGCAATTTGGCAAACATGGCAAATGGCATTATTCACAACGCAGTCAATGTGATATGAATGAGATTTCTTGATCTCTTATCGATCGGCTTGCTCTTCTTAAGAATGAGAAAAGAATTACAGGCGTTTTCAATAATGAATATCTTGCCATTTATAAACGTAAATAAAAGAAATCTAACCAATCGATAGAAGAGGCTCACAAAACTGTCTACCGGCTTAAAGAACCGGTCACATCTCGGAATCAACGATGGCATAAAATCCCTTTTTCTGTAGGAAAGGTATTGGATCCGATAAAATTGGTGCTGAACGATCATGAAAATTAAGTGGGTCACATTTGACCTATAACGATAACGATAACGATAACGACAACGAGATTTTTCATTAAAGGCATACCCTAGAGCTTCCTTCCTATTAAAAGCATACTCGCACATACACACCATATATATCAGGGTGTACCTTTAAGTGAAAAGCTCGTTATCGTTAATCCGTTATCGTTAATTATCAAATGTGACCCAGGCTTAAATTGGTGCGCAATACCGATATACAACAGCTTTTCTACATAGACCGATTTTATAGTTCATGAGATTTGACCGACCCTTCAATGTCTGGGCCCGTTGCACAAAACTTGCATTTGAACGCAACTCAGGAAAATCAAACGCAACTTTATTTTCAGCCAATCAGAAGTGCGCATTAAGGACTTGCGTTTGATTTTTAGGAGTTGCGATTAAACGCAAGTTTTGTGCAACGGGCCCCAGAGCTCATTGGTGTAGTGTGACATACCGGTGCAAAAAGATGGGTTCATTTATCCTTCTATGACTTTGACCTCCACTGAAATAACCCAACTTTGAAGCTTGATTTACAATATTAGGAAGAGTAATTGACGGGGATATGATGGTTTTCACAACATCACCATGCTGTACACAACATCTGTTCTCGATGTTCAACGACCCAACGCTATTATTATTACTATTATTTGATTGTACGTTCTATTTAATATCAATAACAAATAGGCAACTCGTAGAGTTTCAGGGGGGGGGGGGGCAAAGATGAGAAGACTGCGGGTGCAAAAGGCTTCACAATCGATAATATCAACCAAAATTTGAGAAATATTATACAACTTAGCAGGTTGTGGATCTTGACTATTTTTTTTTTGTGTGTGTGTACCGTTGGTTCATGTTACCCAAACATCCTCTGTCAAGAAAAACTCTATATAGTAGGGATCCAAGATTCTCTGATAGGAGGCACAAGTCTGAAAATTCTCTAACAAAAACAACAACAACAACAACAACAACAACAACAACAACAACAACAACAACAACAACAACAACAAAGGTTTTCGCATTGTAAGTGCCTTTAGGGTCCAAATTAGCCAACGGGGGCACAACATCGGGGGAGGGTGTACATTTTATTTCTATACTCGATGTGTACTTTAAATATGCCAAATTGGGTTTGGCCAGATGTCACATGCCCCCGTGTCCCCCTCCCCTTGATCCGCCACTGAGTAAATAAGACTCCCTAATTTTTTTCCTTTTTTTTTTAAATTCTGGGAAAGATATGTAATTATAAATATTCCAGACAATCTTGAAATGCATGCGAATACAAGGTCTTGATTTCAGTAAATGCTTAAAGCATAATGAACACGATAAAAACTACGTTCGAAAAATCAACTGAAGGCAGTTTCAACAGTCCTGTCTATCACCTTTAGAAATGTGCGAACATTACAAAGGCGTATTACGTAATCCGAACCTGATTTCTGTGGGCAGTACAATAGGCCTTTGAAATTGCCCTTGAGTTTATTTTTCGAAAGTAGTTTTTATCGTGTTAATGCATTATATTATATTATATCCTACATGGTAACCCACTTTACATATAGAACCCTCAACTTATAGCTCATTTATACTATACTTGCCATTTATTATTACGATTATTTTAACTATGCATGTGTTTACATTGTGAAAAGAAATCACCTAAATTATATCTCACGTTAATTTTTTAATGTTATGTTTAATATTTTTTATATTTTTAAAATCTATTATGTAACACTGTATACTCCTCGAGACAGTGTTGTGAACCGCTTTTAAAATATATTTGATGATGTCATCGTAGACATATTGCACAGAAGGCTCGAAATGCTATGCAATCTAATTGAACTTTAATTCAAATGAACTTATCCTCCAATGCCTAACTTCCTTCTCAGTTTTTCTCAATCCATGAATCTACTCTATTTTCTATCGTATAATCGATTCCTTCTGCATATGCAAAACCCGTACATACTCATACAATGATGTTCTTTCGGTCACTTGTGTTTCATTGCTAAGGGCTTTCCCAACACAAGCTTTGCTTTCCGGGTTTTCGCCTCCTTCTATTTTCTGAATTATTTACTGTATCGTTCTCTATGTTCACCGCATTGCTATACATGTATCCTTTGTATATCACCTTGTACCGATGAGAAGGAAATAAATCTTAATTTCAATTCAATTTCAATTTTTGAAAAAAAGTAGAAAATGAACAAATTTGAATTAAAACTTTAAAAGGCCTTGATTTTACCAACTGCTACAGGATTTCCTGGCGCATGAAGGTATACAGACATTTTGTAACACCTTGTTGGCAAATCATTTAACGAAAACATGATCACAGATGAACGCCTGTGTATTAAACAATTGTGACGATCCATCATGCCTGCTGCGCCCTTGAGCTAGCAAAAACTATTGTCGACTATTTCATAGTAAATTATTTCTATTTCCTGATTATCGTAAATATGATAACCCTGAAAGCCTTTCCTCGTTTGCTGGCTCATTCCGTCAGCTGCGTATCAGACAATATGAGACAGAGGCGAATTTATCGAACCGCGGGGAAAAAAACAGCACAATTTTTAGCCAAATGTGCACGTAATGTAACCTATGGATCGCGATAGATCAATGACGAAACATAATGAAAAGAATATTTAGAGAGGGAGAGGAGGAAATGGAGGGTTGCGGAGTAAAATCTAGCTATTGCACATAAAGTCCGTGTTATGAATCCTAGCGGGGGTGCTTGTAAGTGCCCCTAGCCCCCCTCTTTTTCTACCCCTCCATCATGAATCACGGGTTGATTTGGCAATTAGCGTCAACCAAGCAGCGTCAGTTATACTTCTGCTGAAACTAAAGAACACCGTTAACACCAGTTTTGTGGTTAGAATACGTGACTTTGATCACGACTTGCCCAGCAGTGAGTCTCATATTTTTCTCTTTTCTCAGTTTCGTGGTATCATAATTTCCAGCATTATTTACACACAGCGCTAAATGGCTTATAAACATGGTTATACGGAGCTATTTAGTTCATCCTTAAAATTCAACTCGCACGCGTTTTCTTGAACAGTCAATCAATGCATTCAATTAGTTATATGTACATATTTTGCAGATGACATATGGGTGTCCCGTATTTGATTACTGAATCTTCCCCTAAATCTAGTGATTATTAATAGGTTGTTCTTTTGTCTGAAATTACGTTCTGACGCCTACCGTCCTACTTCAAGTGCATGGAATAGTTTATTCTAGAAGTTTTACTTTTACTATTTTGATATTAGTAAATCGTCCATATGTGCAGAAACAAAAATAGAATAAAATATATTCTTTACTATACTCCCCTTGCTGTGATGTTGCGAGATTCAAATTTAAAACGTAAATGCTAAGAAAAAAAAATAGAAATTCACATTTACTTCATTCTAAAGAACGGATACAACTTGTTTAACATATTCATTATTACAGTACATTTTCCAACATGGAAGAAGGCAAAAACCCCCCAAAGAGAAGCTTGTGTTGGGGACACTAAGAACGAGAATTTCCTGATGTTACTGTACTAGATCAATTCACATTTAGTCCCTTCTCAAAAGTGGATACAGCTTATTTAACATAATAATTACAGAACACTTTGCAACATACATGACATGAAATATCTAAAACCCCCATATAAAAGTTTGTGTTGGGAACACTAAGAATGATGACAGTGGTATAAGAATTTATTTTAAATTTCATCTTTAGTTAGTGATGATATTCATGATTTTTTAGTCATCTGTAGAGTGTTAAGAATAGAATTTTCAAATTTCATCTTGTTTTCAAAATTGACTTTGATTTTTCTGTCACTTAAAGTGCATCTTGAAATCATTGTTATATGGCATAAATCAATTTTAACACACTGATTGAAATAGAGAAGTCAAATTGAAATATAGAAGTCAATCAATGGATCAATTGATAAAGTATAATTCCCTTTTGTTTTTTGGTATTTATGTTTGTTTTTTTGTTTTTGTTTTTGTTTTTGTTTATTTTTTTGTTACTGTTGTAGTTGTTCCCTTAATTTCCTTTTATCCCTGACCTACTATCATCAATTCATTTCTAAATATTCAAGAAGTAGTTGCCCTTGGAAAACAGAATTTATTATATTTATCGCTTACACGGTCCATGTACTCTCCAATATTGTCAGTATTCCAGGGGGGGGGCATAACATTGCCCGGGAATATGATTTCGGGAGTCCCGCCGGCCCTCTCAGACTCACTCAGGGGGTAGGGGAGTAAAAAAAAAATCGACCTGATTTCTCCCTTTCCCCGTCCCCCCCCCCCCCAAAAAAAAGTGGTTGCAATAGGGGGGAAAAATCAAGTAAATTTCTTCCCTAACTCGAGACAAAATCTTACAAGATGTATATCCTTGAACGTTACTTGGATGTTCCTACTTCAGACGTAGTCCAATAACTTTAATCTGATTGCGGTATAACGAGGTCTGCCAGACTGTATTAAAATGGCGACGCATCTCACGTAAGACTGAAGAAAGAAGATCAAGATGGCGTCTAACAAGGACTGTCAGCATCTGACCTCATCCTGGATTTACCAAGATAATGGATGATCTTCAAACAGAGTTCTTCAAGACTCTAGGTCGATTACATGCACGAGTAATAACAATTGTGCTATAATGATGCTGATGATTTTGAGCATTGTGTTTTGTTAACGAACCATTTTACAACGGTCTATAATACTTGCATTTCATTTTAGTTATAAACGTAATACCACTTAATTATTCGAACAAAGAACTTAAAAGTTTATTTTTTTAATTTATGTATTCATGCTATCCAAGGATGCCACGGAAGAACAATTATATTAATGTTAATGCAAATGAAATTTGGCATCCGCTGATAAATTAATATCTATTACATTGCTCTTTTTCAATTAAAAAAAACAGTTTTTGCCCTCAGATTCAGCTTATCACTTGATTTAATCTTAACCATGTATATTCTTAATGATTATTCAGTTCTACTGAATCTAGTGACTTCAATCTTTTTTCTTGTAATGTATGAATTTGACGACTTTGATGACTTTGAATTACATTTTAAAATCCCTTATTTCAGATATTCGAAATATGTGAATAATAATGAGTAGCGGTAAATCATGCTAATAATAATTACCCCCCAAAACCAAAAAATCATTTTCTGATTACTCACTAGATTCTATGATAAAGTAATTGTTCTTCTTTGAGACCTTACACAATGCCTATCAAATAATGCATCTTTCTCAAAATCACCTGGCGAATAATATAAAAAATATCATCTTGAAAGATCATAATAAGAAAATAAATGGAAAATTGAGTGATCATACCTAGCATTTCATTTTTGTTTACACTTCAAATTTACATTTCATAATCTTAAGATATACGCAGTTGGTATAGGCCTACTGAATTTCTGTGCGATAAAACAAATAAAAACACAATTCATCTGACAATATTAACGCTCTATCGTTCGTAGTTCGCATATACATAGTACACTTCGGCTTTGAATTTCTAGACTAAGGCATAACATTACCGAAATGAAATCTGCTCCTTTCATGTTTTTGCTGCATCGCTATTCTTGCTTAACAACTCGTGCGTTTAACATTTCCAATCCCGTTGAATAACGAAAGTTTCAAGTTACTTACTATATTTCTTGATCCTATTTCATCATCTCCCGCGCCCTACGCGGTCCAGCGGATGATAGTTTGGTATCCTATTCCAAGACGATGCCCCCATAACAGACCATTAGGTTGCAATTTGATATTATTTTGGAGACAGCACTCTGAGCGTTGCTTATCCATGTAATGTGGATGACTCTGCTATACTTGCTTCATCGCTCGACACTCTAAAGCACACACGAAGACAGCATGTATAAGCATTATTTTGCCCCCGTAGGGTGTCTCAATAAAAAAGGGGTAACACTGTAACTGTTCTTGGCACATTCTAGACCGATCTATAGCGTGCATTCATAATTGACTAGACGTGAGGATATGCTCGTGTCATGCTTTTTGCCTGTGATACATCATGTCGTCACTCTTTACCAAGGGGGAATCTTGAATACACAATAAATTGCATATTTTGTCGGGTGTTTCAAGAAAAAAAAAAAGGGGGGGGGGAGACAACTCCTTGTATTTATGAAGAAGATCAGGACTCGAGAGATAAGAACAGCATCGCAAATTCGCAATCATGTGACATTTTGGTTACTGGTAGTACCATCCTCGGACTACTACCCTTAGACAACTTTTCCAGGAAAATAAAGTAGGCCTCGTCATTGCTTAGCAGTGATGTAACCTGTCTTTATGAATTTCTCTGCATTGCACATGACATTTTAATTTTATTTTACAATAACGAGGGATATCATCGTATCCAGAATTCCATGGGAGGGTGGAATCCCCTCCGAAAGGGAAGCCCTGGCTGTAGACTCACTGCAAGTTTCTTATAGTTTTATCTTACTTCTGGGCCTTTAAAAGGGTTAAGGGGGCTACGCCGGTTCCATCCCATCCTGAATACTCCACTAATAGGCATAGAAACGAAAGTAGGTACGAAAGAAATCGGTAATTTTTACATCTAACTTTCATTGCTTCAGTTCTGTTTCCAGTCTAGACAATCGCTATGAAACACAAGTGGCACCGTTCCAGATATCACCCGAGCACATAAATATGACAATTCCTTACTCATCTCTTGATACCTGACTCAACAGGTCACAGTCGAACATTCGTGGTATCTTTCCGGAGGCCCCCACGTAACCCGAGTGAACACGCCGAGAGGGAGCCGTTCCATGGACACGGAAGCTTTCGCAGGGGCGTCCCTAGAGGGTAGGGGCGACACCCCCTCCCCATTTCCTTCTTCGTCTTTCTCCGTTAATGTTGTTGGTGTTTTAAAATTGTTTACCCTATCCAAACTGATACTGATATAATCTGCAAGCATTTTTTATCTGTTTGTTGGAAAATTTTCGACTCACTTGTCTGCCAAGTTAGTACGACACCCCCTCCTGTAAAAAAAAAAAAGGGATATCCCAGGGACACCCCTGATATTGTGGTGAGCGGACATGGAGCCAACTTTCGTTTCGTCCCCAGGCGAGCAGTCTTTAAGTTCATGGATCATTAATGTGCACTGACCTCGTTCTAAGCGTGTCATGAAAACATGTGTCATTTAAAGCAGCATGAGCATCCACACGGGGTTCAGTTTACTGTGATAAGAAATCGATGGAAGTTTTTGATTGTCGAATAAATTTCGACAATTCTACTAATTTTCTACCTTAATTCCTTTCAAAGAATTGATGATAATCATTGTAACCAATGCGACTGCCCCCGAACGATCACAACAGCCATCCCTCTCCCCGAGTTGGCTGTAACAGGTGGGGACAACTGCAAGGAGAAATGGGGATAGCAACAGGTGAATTCGGGGTCTGGCTACAGAAACACAATGCCAGGCTTAGTGACTAGTTATTTACTTACCCTTTTGATTCATTTATTTATCTGCTGAATACAGTCTATGATTGTGTTATGAATCATAGCTTTTTGTCACTCTATTCCAGGTACTCATTTTTTCGACTGATATAATTTATCATTAGAATGATTAACATCTTCGTTTCAGAATCGTCATTACAATCTATTTCCCCCTAAATGGTGGGTAAACATTCAAGTTTTTCTAGTTAATATCATAATCATTAGAACCCCAATTATCATTATAATCTTTATTATAATTTCAATTAATATTATCATTTTATAATCATCTTTAGAATCACCAAAACAATGCACATACATCTTTTAATAAATGGTATATAAACATTCATGTTCTTTATTCATTATATAACACCTTTGGGGAAATAATATTCTCTACACAAATCTTTTTTG
The DNA here is from genome assembly GCA_025618425.1 of Heliocidaris tuberculata. NCBI lineage: Eukaryota > Metazoa > Echinodermata > Echinoidea > Camarodonta > Echinometridae > Heliocidaris > Heliocidaris tuberculata. Next base: position 11,130,863 of record CM046834.1, read on the forward strand.
CGATCTATTTTGCCTGAATGGTAATATAAAGTATAAGTTATTACGTGTAAATAACATCAAGAGGAAAAAGAAAGAAGAAAAAGAAAGATTGATAAATGCAAAAGCAGGAAACGAGGGGGAGAGAGGGTGAAAGATAAAGCACAAACGGGAATGACATAGAAGAAAGGGGGAGGGGAGGGGGGCAGTAAGCGAAAAAGAAAGAGAGGGGAGATGAAGACAGGGGAGAAAGAAAGAGAGAGAGAGAGAGATTGAAAAAGACAGAGAGATTGAGAGGATGAATAAGTAAATAAAAGAGACAAAGTGGGGGTGGGTGAGTGAGTGAGTGAGTGAGTGAGTGAGTGAATAAGAGAGAGAGAGAGAGAGAGAGGGGGGTGACAAAGGTAAAGAAAACACCCTAAAAATATGAGCAGTGGAAATGTAAGGCTAGAGAGCTATTGATTCCTCGATCCAATATGAGTTTTTTGCTCTACTAAAACAGAAAATGAACTCACTGCCCATAACACACTTGATCAAGCTGCCATTTGACGGGAAGTTGACCCGTTTGATTGCCAAGTTGGGAATATCACATTTTGCCCCTCCGGACACATTTTTACTGGAACTCTGAATAACAACAAGCTTGGATAACATATGCGCCTCGCAAAATCGAGGTTATTGTTAACATTTTGTTCAGGAATGTGAAAGAAATAATAGCGAAATTATGACTTGGGATCTGAGACAGGTGAGAGTAACATATACCTCTTCTATTTTGTTTAAGGCGCAGTGGCGTAGCCATAAGGGGCACGGGGAACTTGCCCCTCCTCTCCAATACAATGGCAAAAAACAATCTAAAAAGGGACAAGAGCTAGAGAGAAAGAGAGAGAGAGAGAGATAAATGAGAGAGAGAGGGGGAGATAAAGAGAGGGGAGAGAGAAAGAAAGGGAGAGAGAGAGAGTGATTGAAAAAGAAAGAGAGAACCGGACAAATGAAGAGAAAACAAAGAATCAAAGAAGAATAACCCCTCCTAGGTCCTCAGACATAAGACCAGTGCACCCCCTCCCAGCAACTGGATACACCCTACACCATTGTTAATGATAACTCTCGTTAATATTCATATCTTTTGTGTGCAGTTTTTATAAATATTATTCAAAATTTAAATGCGATAAATAAAACCCTCATAAAATTCCCGATCCCTGCAAAAGTATTGTATACAGTTTTTACTATTCATTGTATTCCTCTAAGCTTGGAAACCATTTTTTTTAAAACACCTCGTAACCCGAGCTACCATGACTCATGATTATATACGGCCCCCTAGGAACCAGCCCGGAGCTTTCTCCAGACGTTTATGGACTCATTGTCAAGTTTAAAGGTGGCTGCTAGCATTGTATCTAAAAATACTTTGATTAATGAATAGAGGAGAGTCGCAGACATTTTTAAATGAGATGGAGGAAGAAATGGAGAGCGTTTTTTTCACCCCTGACATATAGTCGTCTGTCTCTATTTTATAGGTCGAGAGTAAAAATCACCTTTTCTTTTGCTCCAGTTACACTAATAACAACATCAATAGTTACCTCAATATAAACTGGAATTATTGTTTCGAGGAAGTGATGTAGCCTAGAAAATGGAAGCATGGTAATAGAGAGCCTGGTGGAAAAATTCAAGGATTTTTTTTTTTAAACTGCTGTCGGCAAATCGAGTTTCCGATACTAACATTTTTTACCCTTGTCGGCGAATAGGTCCGACATCTCTTTCCCCCATTTGAAAATTTTCGCCCGAAGCCCCTTTCTCTTCTATATACGCCCCTTTTGCTGGTCTTTGGCCATTTTGATTGTCTTTTATGGTCCGTCTTTTCTCTTTAACCCATGTATACACATTTGAGGCGGACCCAGGATAATCAGAAGAGGGGCGAAATGTTTGAAAACTGATGTTGTTCTCGATATGATTCCTCCCTTTACATGTAGAAGATAATAATTAAAAGCCCCATCAGCCCCCATTTCCGGGATTTTTTCTTCTTAATTTTTCCATCAAAGGGGGGAGGTTGGCCCCGTCAGCACACTTCACTTTCCTCTAGTGTATACTTACTGGGATGGAGGGGGGGGGCATCCCCTCAGCACACTGAATCTTTCTGTAGTATACCCTTACTGTTTCATGATATCCCTCGGTGTAGTGGTTTTAGATATTCAGGTTCAAGAACCGCATGCTGCATCCATGTATAATTCATCAGTGGTTTCTGAGAAGGACCTAGTGAGATGATCAGCTTTCAGATGCAGTTTCCATTTCAGTTTACTTAACAAATCATCCAGGCATGTATGTCTAGAAAGCAGCGATGCTTTTTCGACTCAAATCAGTTATGATTTATATACTTTTTATTTCTTATTTTTTATTGATTGATTGAGTTACTAATATTTATTTATTTATTTGTTTGTTTATTTACTCTTCCATTTATCCATCATTTATTAATTTTATCATGATGAGAATAAGTAAACAATAATAGACTAAGAAGACAATTACGGCCAAAACACATTTACAAGTCAAAAGTTATGGATATTGGAGAAACAAAAAGGCAATTTAAGCTTAAAAGAATCTAAAATAAGAACGCGAACTTGTAACGTGTTTTCAGGGGCGGATCCAGGATTTTATTTTTTTTTTAAGTGGATGTGGGACACGATTTGCTTTTTACTCCAAATTTTTCTGACAATTTAAAAAAAATCATAATTGGAATGGGCCATATTTCTGGGGTTGGTAGGCCTAATAAAGGTATGCCACTTGGGTTTCAAAAGGGGGGATGGGTGGGTCCCCCCTCCCCCGATCCACTAGTACACAATGTTTGTCTCTCATGTCAGTACATGCAAGAAATGGATGTGCAAGGAGAATTCGAATACATCCACCTGCAAAGCTTGGATACAATTTCAAATTGCTCACATTATGGCCAGTTACGTCCAACCAGGTAAAATCTTGCAAAAAAATTGTAAAATATTTATCATTCGTTAGACAAAAATTATGAACACTCTTATATCTCTGCCAGGCTATTATATAGGCATATAGATATACATGTATCTATCATCCTCTTCCTTTTCCCCTTCTCTTATAAATAGGACATCCGACCTAAACACTCGTATAAATGCTTCAGGAGTCATCGTCACATCAGTGACATCAATGATTGGCAAACTCAAATGGATGAACAACGTTCAAGGAATTCTGTTCCACACTGTCTTTCTCTTCGTAGCCCTGTCTTTGAATCTCACGCTGTGAGGTGTAGCTGTAAATTACCTAATTTTATTCTGCCAATCTCATGTCCCGTTTCCAGCACAATATGCCTGATATCATAAAGAGGGAGTGAAGTTGTGAACTTGATTTCAAAGGCAGAATCGTGCGTTTGGGGTAGCCCCACAACTGCATTTTTATTCATTCGAAATGACATTGATTTTATAGATCACCTATCCCCTGGACAAGTACCAAACAAATGACTTCACTGCGACAATGACGACCTAGGACAACTATATTCCCGGACAACCGAATGGATGGGAGCCCTGAATAGTTCAATTTTTTCTAATTTTATAAGTTGACCTGTGCAGATGATTCTCCTCTGGCAGTTGTTATCAGGGGATAGTTATCCAGGGGGACTGTTGCACAAAGATTTGCTTTTAAACAAAACAAAACAAAACAAACAAAAAAAAGCAAAGAGATTTTTATACAATCAGCATCACGTATTCAGGACTTGTCTACCCCATAACAATTGGCATATTTGGCAAATATACTCCCTTTAACACGTTTAAACGAATAAAGATTTGGATCGCCCAATTGTTCGAAAGGTGACACTTGAGAATAGATTTGATGAGCATCCGGGGTCCGTTGTCCTGCCGTGACTGGTGTGTGAAACCTTGAAGAAAACGTGACGGATTTACTGGAAATTGTGAATATGTGACTCACACCAGTCTTGGTAACAAGACGAATTATTCATCCTATATAGATTTATTGTTTTAGAAAGATAGTTGAACAAAATTGGTTTCGACAATGAGGATTTGATCCACATCTTGGAATTATAATTATATCTGCTTTCGCTATTCTTTATGATTCTGTAATTGATTTTATGTTTTAATAGTATTATCTTGATGATATTGATTGTTGTTATATCAGTTTACTTTCAATAAAAATGGGGGGGGGGGATATTATCCGAGGTTTCATGTATTATGTTGCATGATCAGGTATAAAACATCACTGTTGTTTCGAGGTCCATACACTCAAATTTGATTGATTTATAAAAGAAGAAATTAAATATGTATCTGCTCCACTTGTTTGTGAAATTCGTCCTGGAACAGTGAGGAAGGACAAAAAAGTAGCTTATACTTTTCTTAAACCATCCCTCTCAAATCTATAGATTTCTGATTTGGAAGGAAGAATTTTCGACTAATAATGTGCAAAAGGATACACTTTGAAAATAGTTGGATACAATTTTACCCATTATTGGGTAAAAAGGGAACATGCATTTACCCAACAGACATGCATGTGTCCTTTTTTTTTACCCAATATTGGATAAATTTTACCCAATAAAAACTCTGACATCAATAAGAATGAAGCTACATGTTGCTATGATCATAGTAGGGAGAATGAAATTATCTTAGACCTGTCTGAGAAACAAACAATGATAGTAATATGAATTGGCGGATCCAGGATTCTTGCGGGAAGGGGAGCACATATTTTAAAAGGTACTGACAGCCCCCCTCCCCCCCCCCCAAAAAAAGAATAAGGGGGTGCACATGAGTATATAATATATGGGTTTATGTATTTGATTCAGTTTGGCTTGAAAGCGGGGGGGGGGGGTACGTGCCCCCCTGTACACCCCTCTGGATTTGCCCCAGATATAGAACCCCCTGACCTGGGAGTAGGCTGACTCCTATCCTCGATAGGAATGCATCGGGTCACTGTCATCCTGCCATGGACGTGGCTCATCTTCTTTGTCCCTCTTAGTCTCATGCCTCAGACCCTGTTGGTTTGGAAACCTCTGTTGTGTCTCAGAATGACTGATACGAACAAAAATATGGGATCAGATAAACAAATTGTTGACTACTTTCTACTATATCTGATTCTGCAAATACTACTTCACTACACCTTTTATAATGGGTCTAAAGATTGTTGGGCTGCCCATATGGGTTACATCCCCCCCCCCCCCCACCCCTTCCCCTCCCGCCTGAGGAAGATTCTGTCCCTGTTTATCAGTTATAGATACGCCACTGTACTGTACTGCTTAAACTTCTAAACGTTCTTCTTCTACTTTATCTATCATAGCGACGAAGACGACTACTACTTCTACTACTCACTGCTATTACTATACTAAAGGGTAAAACAACAACAGCCAAGTTGAGTATCTTGTATTTTCTCATCGAATAATATATATGAATAATGTTTGAATAATTTTTAGTCAGCACTCAACTTCTTCTACATATTTATTTCTACTAATTCTACATCTGCTCCTTCTACTCCTACTTTTATTTCTATTTTTTCTACCTCAACGTCTCGAGACTGCAACTACTTCAATTTGAAAAAAAAAGAAGATAATCCTAATATAAGATATCATTAGAACAGCGTTGTGAAGTCGAATCAGCGCTCAACCATGACAACTTCTACTTCTAACATATTTCTTCTTCTACAAAATTTTCTTTACTGCTTCTATCTCTTCTCTTCCATCTCAGCTATAAAATCTATAAGAAATTATACTTTTGACTGTACGTCCACATACTGTGCCTCTACTACTCCTACTTCTACTATTCCTACTTCTACATCTCCGGTTATACTACTGCTACTTTTGCTTATATTTCTACTTCTCCGATTCTACTACTCCTACTTCTACTTCCTATTTTCTTCTACTACTCCTACTTCTACTTCTACTTCTCCTACTCGTACTTCAAATGCTTCTACTTATACTACGTCCACTTCTACTACTTCTACTTCTTCTACTTATACTTCTCCGCTTCTGCTACTCAAATTCAATGCTTCTTTTTCTACTACTACTACTACTACTACTACTACTACTACTACTACTACTACTACTACTTCTACTTCTACTACTTCTACGTCTACTACTTCTACTTATACCTCAGAACAGCAACTAACAGCAACTAGTACTACTATAATACAAGGCAAGGCTATATCATGTAGTTCAGTATCGAGGCCTTCTTGTTATCAACTTCACCAATAACAACAACAACAACATTCTAATGAATCAGCACCCAACCGAGCATCTCATTGCCCTGACTGTTCTGGGGTGAAGGTTGAGAGATGATCTATCCATCGTGAAATGTGATCTTTTCAACCATACCGTCAACATTCGTCATGGGAAGATAGCAACATGACATGTACCTTTGTCGAAGGAATGTCTTTTCGGCAATGTTTTTCTTAAAGACATTCGCTTTTTCCTCGTTTACACTGGCTCTCTTCTTTTCTATCATTTACTGTTTTAAGGTAACATGCATTTTCGACAGCCTGTCGCCAATTTTGAATTGTCCATTAATAATTTTTGAAATCTTGCAATGGAAAACATTTCGGAAAAAAATTTCCCTGCAAATTAAACACCGCTAAATTAGTTCAATGTGAAATTCCTATCCTTTTATTATGATCGTTTTATTTTTCTAACCCCTTTTCGGCAAATGCTCGTAGAAAACACAAAATGGAAATTCAGCAATCTTTGTGAATTTTAGAAAGGGTTTTTAAAGAATTATTTGAATCAATACATGTTTTCTTGGTTATCATGCTGCTAGATCTTAGACTCATGTCATGGGTGAGATCATCTGTACTGTTAAGCCACATGGTGCAGGCCTAAGCAATATCTCTCTCCGAATCATTAGAACATTACAGGGTCTGTTCTCATTATCTCTATCGTCTCTTCGTAGGAACTTAAAATCGGAATCCTGCATGCTATATAAAAAAAGGGGGAAATGATTGAGTAGTTTTACCGTCCAATTACTATTACAATTGCACACTAATTTTACAGCTCTTAGTAGCAGTGCTTCGAATGCATATGTAAAGCAATGATTTGAATATAATTACTACTGATAAATCGAGAGGTGCATGTAAATAGCTTTTCCATATGGGAGGGGCGGGGCTTTCCATGTAGGCCTGCCGAAGAAAATGGAGATGGTTATGCATGCAGAGACACATTTTTGTAATGTCACTAATCATGCCGATAACCTTTCAAATGTACCGACAATTATTTATTTACTAATTAATACAAGGCTAATTAATACAAGGCTGGAGCTGTAACCGCCCCTACCCCACCCCCCCCCCCCCCCCCCCTCGGTCTGGTTACACTTGCTAAAACGTACATCACATCACGTAGGCAGAGATATATTCTCTGGGATGGGTCATGAACAGCTTCAAAAAACGTAGCAACAGTGGGAACGTAGCCATTACCATAATGATTTGCTAGATAGGCATTCATACCCCTAGCCAGTCACATTGCCAAACCGATTCCAAACCGATCGACAACATGTCCATTCCTGGTAACGTAATTTTTTGTTCGGTCTACTGTGGGTATGCATCGGTTTCGTCGGTGTGACTGGAGCTTTAGAGTTCACTCGAAATCGAGGTCGAGTATCTGTACTGGAAATCGATTATGAAGTCAACAAGGCTCATGCCGAGCTCCATGTAATCACCGGTTGATCGTAGCATTATAAAGCTGCACAGGCAGGATGTGAAAAAAAAGATACATGAACTCGATAAAACGTAATGACAAGGGTATTTATAGCGAGCATTACCATTTGATTAATTACTACACATTTTCCCATTTATACGGAGGTCAATGTTGTTGTTTTTTTTTTCTTCTAATTTACAGGTTTAAAAGGAGAGTACAGTGCTTGTCGTCGGCTGATAGCAGCAAGGCCGTTAAAGTCATGTGTTGTCAATGGCAGTAATGGCATTTTTTGCGGGGAGGCTACATTGTCATTGTTTTAAAACAACTCCTGGACATATGCATAAATTTTGTTATGCCTTTTGGCAAACTTGTTGGCAAATATGATTCTATACCCCTATTTAAAGTATTCAAAATGCCTTTGCTATCACTTTAGTGACGTAGCATTTATATTCGTGGGGGGGGGGGGGGCATCGAAAATATTAGGTTGATGAAATTGTCGGAGGACAATGCTATAGAGTGTGGGGGGGTGGTGTGGAAAGGGTCTTTTCACCTTCCTTTTTTCATGTTTCTCTCCATATCTTTCTCTTTCTCTCTCTCGCCCCCTTTTCCCTCCTTTTTTCGCCATTCGATAGGGGGGGGGGAGGGCAGAGGAGTAGCTAAGCCACTGGCTATCACCACTACCACAACCACTTCCACTTCTGCTACTGATGCTGGTTTGTTTTGTTCCATGTGGTGAAACCTCTAGTGAAATTGTAGTATTTCGATCTTTAGATGTGGTTTAGAAATTGTTCAACCCGCGACGATGACTGTCATCCCACCAATTCCAATCTAAATTCCGATGTTACCTCATGATATCTTATTGCTGGAAACAGTGGCTTAGCCTGGGTCCAGACGTTGATATGGGGGGGGGGGGCACTCTGGGATGAAATGCAAATTAAAGGCCGTTAATTAGGGGAGGGTGTGGGAGGAGTAGTATAGCGTCTTCTTTTCACGTTCCCTTTCACCATCTTCCCTTTCTTTCTCTTTGGCTTCCTCTTTTCTTTCTTTCTTTCTTTCTTTTTTTTGAAATTTAGTTGGGGGCACAGGACCCCGTGCTTCCCATAGCTACGCCACAGGCTTGAGCATGGATGGCTTTCTGTGAGACGTAAGCTGAGTAGCCTATCAACCAGGGGATGATGTATCATGACAATATTGTTGTTTCTATCGGTGTGTTTACATCGTCGTCAGGACACCGTGCTGTCTCGCGAGTATTATGATTGGCAACACGTCGTTGCTTTATGGCGTGGACGAGGGGCGGGTAGGGAGGAGGGGGAGGGGGTTACCTCCCAGTCAGGGGCGGACTGTTAATCTGGAGATATTGGTATTTTCTCAAAGGCTTATCCGATTCATTCATTTTATTTCATTTTTTTTTGACAGGTTTTTCAGATGGAGTGAGACAAGGAGCCAGATGCAAAACGAAACTTCGCGGTCGAATTTCAGCCCACTTCACCCTTGCTCTTCACTGGTTTGAGTAGGATGCAGGGCGAATTGCCCAAGGGGGATTTGGTTGGTTCACCCCCCCCCCCCCACAGGCCGCTAGATCTTTGGCTTGAGGGCCGGTCGATTTATGGTCTGAGGGCCGGTATAATGTATCTTATAGGTTGAGTGGGCCGGTCGCATCGAAATTCCCCAACCAAATTTAAGTCCCAGTCCGGATTTTGAGAATTGAGGGATTAAATGGATCATAGCAGTAGTATGACTGCTCAGTTTAAAATAAAGCAAAAGCCTTCAAAATCAACAGTGAATGCCTTCTAATAGATTACTTATTAAATATACCGAAATTATCCTAACCTTCTCAATATTTTACAAATCAGCCCCCCCCCCCCAGGCACGTGTCTTTCTGTTTACAAAACATAATCAATACGTATGTATATCTATACAAATAATTGTATACAAAAGTTGCTCATGAGTTATGTACAACTCGATGATTATTGTGCGTAAAAAGACATTATCAGTGTTTTTGTGTAGTTTAATGGGTTGCCGATGATTTTCATCTAATTGGGATAAAAGAAAAACCAAGTTATCTACCTAAATGAAAAGCAATTACTCAACTTATAGTGTCTTTATGGCGGTAATTAAAGCGAAGTATAGCTATCCTAGTAAATCTACGAGAAGCCACGAGCTGTAAGGATTACGTAACATTCGATGACCGTCAGGAATTTACTATATACGGTTTGTTTATGGTGAGTTTGTTCCCTTTTGATCTCGCCGACACTTTTGCAGATTCCAGATTCAGGTGTGTGCTTGGAAATATCGGTGACTTTGCGGTGTTCTTCAGATCGAACGCGATCGGACAAAGATCTTTACATAATATTTATAATATTTAGTAAGTTATAGAACCTTAAAAACACGTGAATAATGGGTTCAGATCAGAAAACAACATACGGCACCAACGTTTTCTCTTTTTTTGTTCTCTCCCCCATCACCATAATGTTACCACCACTGTGACATTATCATCACTGCCGTTTTATCTATATTTTTCTTCGTTATGTTCACTGTAAATACAATTAACATGTCAATGAAAATTTGAGGTACAAATACATTGCGTTCTAATCTTTTAGGAGAAACTGCCGGTTATTTAAAGAATCACAAATTACTCTTTATGGATTTTAAAGTGAAAGTTATGTTAAAGAATACTGGGCTTTTTTTTTTTATTTTTTTTTTTATGGTTGCTATCATTTATAGAGAGAGAATGGCTCAGACTCAGGACTTTGAATGTAGAGTGGAGTGGGGCTGTTGGACCAAACTTGGAAGCAAGCTAGCTGAATGATAATCAGACAAGATCCTCATTATATTTAATTTTATCGTCTAAACTTTGAGATTTGCCTTAAAAAGTTTTGAATGGAGTCAGGGAGTCACGCCTTGTACCTGCCCTTCCCCTATAGAGACGCATCTGGGGCCTTCTGGGCTAAGAAGCTGGAGAAGTAGTCCGAGAGATGGGAAATCCCAGGTTGGCAACTATTCTCCGTACCGTGAAGCATTAGTCCTCAATCACGAAGTCCCTCGGATAGGACGTTAAAATGCCATATAGGTCCAGGGGTATAACTTTCCTTCAATCATATCTTGTCAAATGATACTATCCCAGATTGATAATTTTCATACTTCCCCCGCCCCCACCCCTCCCCACCCAAATATATGAAACTGGATATTGGGCTGTTTATATGATAACCTACTTTCCAGTCCTTTCGATGTTCGCATTCGGCAAGGTGTCTAAATTGAATACAAAAACTTGGCAGCAGCACCTTTAGAAAGCTGCATGATCACGTGAACTGGTTTCAGGTAAAGGTCTGTCTCCGATTAAACCTTTCGATTGTCCTGAAGCCATGGTTAGAACCCCCGAAATAACTCTGAAATTGATCCAGAGTAGCTGCCATTAGCTTGCCCGTACCCTCTGCCCTCCCTCTCTCGCTTTCCATTATCGTCAAGTTCTCCGGGGCACTCAATCTTTTTTCCTTCTCTATAATACAGTCATCGCCTGATCTTAATATACCTTTTAAAGGTAGTAGAATTGTTATAAGCATATGTGTTTCCGACAGCCTTCATATTTAAGTTATGTCAAAGAAAAAGAAAGAAATTTCAGCTCAGTCGGGTGTTAACATTCAGAGATTTCTCTGACAATAACAAAATATATTCTAACCTTGCATTACAATGTTGTTGTTTTTTTCATAGACAAGCTTAAAACTATCGAAAATAACCATTCCAAGTCGTATAAAAACGTATGAATTGGTAAAATTCGCGACCTAGACATGATTTTAAGAGGCTAGGCCGCCATAGCAATAATAATCATTTTGGCGTTACAATTGAATGGAATGGGTGAATAAAATAGTACATCTGAGAAGATACAAACAGTAAATAGTTTTCACCAGACCGTTGGGTTTGCTGTCACCTCCAACTTTACACGTATAAGGACAAGATCTTGCAGGAGATGGGTCAGAATGCATTTTGTAGATCGTTTTCCCAAAGGGGTATACATGTTAATATTTGCATGCCAAATTGTTGCTATTCCCCCACCCCGCCCGCAGGAAAATCCAATCTGTGATATTTTTTTTTCTTTTTATACACATCGATCATAAAAACAAAATGTGCCCTATTTAATAGTGCCTTCCGGCAGCAAATTAAGATGCCAAAAGACACGCACCGGGGAGGGATTCGAACCCTCAAGTTCTGTATGGGGAATCTCCTGAGCGGAAAAAAACCCCGGTTACATCTAGGAATTCCACGTTAAGCTATAGAGTTTGCACTCTTGCACCGTCCACCCCTCCTCAGTAAAACAACCAGGTACGCCCCTTGTACAGAAATTAAGAAATCGCTGCAGGGTTCCGTGTTGACACCGAAACACGCTGCCATACACATTTCATACATCACCGCTCCGGGGCCCGCGACACTGAACTTGCAGTTTCGGAAATTCGATATACCTTCAAGTAGTACTAGAGCAGCAAGTTGAAAGTACTTCACTGGATGTCACTTCGAATATAAGTCATCATTTTGAGACAAAATAGAAAGCTCGGGTGCCCCCTAAGATCTAGTTCTGCATCCGTGTCCCCATTGTTGCAGTATAATGTATTGTGTTGCAAAAATAGTTGTTATCAAATTAAGCAAAATCAGTTCAAATCACTTTGTCACAGGAAGCAGCGCAGTTGAAAAAAAATATCATCCAGTAAAATATTCACCACGAGAATGAAATTTGGAGAAAGATATATTTTTTTATAGGATAAATAATAAGTGATTATGATAATAATAATATGGTCTAATTTATCCAGGGTAGCCTCGTAAGTGTAAATACTGCTCTTCCAGAGGTCCCTGCGATTTATCATTACCGAACATTGCCAGGTACCCAATAAACCCATTGCTTACGAGAACCGGGCGATCCCTATGGGAATATGAGAATTCAGTATAGTCAACGGGTTTATACACCTGGGTCGACATGGACAAAATGGGTTAAACACCTTGTCCAGGATGCAAGCACTGAACAAGGATCGAACCCAGAACCTTTCGGTATAAGAGTCAGGAGCCGTCACCAATATACCACAATGCTCCCATTCATGGCCTTGAAGGTCTCATCACTGTAGCTATTAAGAATCTCCAAGTATTCCTTGTCATGTTGCTCAAGAAAATATGGACGTCTCCACACAGTGGTGAAGCTATGGGGGCACGGGGGTACGTGCCCCTCCCCCCTCCAATTTCAAAATAAGAAGAAGAAAATAGAGGGAAAAGGGAGAGAAATTGGAAAGGAAGGGGGAATGAAACTTGAAAAGAAAATTATAGGGTACTCTCCCACACCCTTCCCTAATCGTTGCCCCGCCTTATGTCAGTGCCCCCCTCGATAACTGGACTCACGATACGCAGTTGCCTCCACACAAAAGCAAGATGTCATTGTCAGCATTAAAGCTGTGATCAGTTTAATGGTGGTCTTGAAAAAGGATCATCTCATATAAATTCGAAATAATGATATTAAAAAGGCAGTGTTTGAAAATTTGGTTATATTATCAGGAGACCTCCTTGAAAAAACGTTGAGATCATCATGGTCTTTGATACTAAGTATTTGGACAAATTGATATTGCTTCAATTCTATACGTATCCTTTGTCTGTACGACCCCTCCCCGCCCCAACCCCCACCACCCCCCCCCCCACCCTCCGAGCGAGGAAGTCTTGTAAAGCTGGCGTGCCGTTTGAAATTAATAGCCGTCATTTCCCAAAATTCACCTATCGCTCATTACATCTACTCATATCCCCATCACTACCTAGGAATCTAAATCTAATTTCACATCAATTTCAGCACGGTCCACTTGGTATAACACTGAATTGGCCTCACTGTTGGTGCAATAACCATGATAACCACATCCAATTCACGGCACGGGCTTTTCATTTGCTTCAATTGAATCATTTGATTTTATAATACCTTGAAGTCAATCGTATTGTCCGTGACCGGTAACTAAGGAGTTCAGAGTGTTCATAAAGCTAGTGGCTAACACTTTCAAGTTAAACAGGCAGCACAGTGGCATGTACAGCCCGTCCCAGAAAAATGAAACCCTAAAAGAAAGGTTTATTGTGATCACACTATGTGCTCTATGACAATAATTATCTATTTTCCACAAACTAGAAGTATTATGATTTTAAATAATACCTTGATGATATCCATTCGTACATACTTTACCGAGTAGCAGCATTTTGAAAATGACAAGTAAAAACTCAGTTGTGCATGGTCACAATTACCCTTTGTTTTAGGGTTTCTTTTTTTTTCTGGGACGCACTGTATAGAATATTCTAGGAAAATATGTATGTTTATATAATAGCTAAAATGTTAAAAGTTAATTAGGCAGCTCATGCATGTATGTATATGGAGAAGATATTAATGCCCGAGTCCCACGTTTCTAATAATTTCTTCTTAATTTTCTTTTATGTTGGGCAAGCCTTCTGGCAAGCTTTCGGGTCTTCAAGAAGCATGAGAAGTAATCTTTGCTTGAGGAGTTGAGGAGTATATACACACACACACACACACACACACAAAAAAAAAAACTGAGTGTAACTGCATGGTTTATGCTCCTCCTTTTTCAGGTCCACTAAGTTTTTGTAACTTTGTACGATATCATGCTTGGGAGTCAGAGTAAACTTTCATTCATTATAAGCCTTTTGTCACAATTGGTACACGTAACGAGGGGTAGGCCAACTTAAATATTTTGAAGTGCAAATAAATGTGATTAAATTTTGTATCATTCTCCATGTAAAAAGTTGGAAAATATCACATCAAAGTTTGTGGATCTTTCAAGGTTTCATTAATGATTGTGCTATAATGTTGTAAAAAGAAGAATTTGTCTTAGTTGCTTTTGTAATTAGTTTGGTTTGTTTTTGTTCGTGTTTTCCATTCTGAAAACGTCGGTCGACATCGAATGCGCAAAAGAATGACCGCAATATAACTAATCATCTTTCTTCGTGTAGAAAATTGTTTCATCCCCCCCCCCCCCCCCCCTCCCAGATTACATGCGCCTACAATACACGAAGCAACAGAAATAATCTACAATATGCATTTCTGAATGCTCAAATACAGTACAGAAAAAAAAAACCCATGCAATTTCACATTTTGGGGTACAAACGGCAATTGCGCTGCCGACCGAAGTTTAGTGAGATTGGAAATTTGATCTCCTCCCCTTTTCATTACCTGTACTTCATTCTGCGATCACGAGTTGAAAGGATAAATCCTCCATCCATCATATTTTATGTGACTGAAAATTCTTGAGAATGGCGAGTTCCAATAAATCATACGCGATATGATACGACGGGTGATATGCAAGGTCATTTTTAAGCTGTACGGCACCAGTCCAATTCTAAAGGGTCTTTGGTATGTCTTTAAACGCCTTTTTTTTTTTTTTTTTATAAAAGAGAAGATTAAGATATAAATGTGCTTCAGATATTCCAACATAATTCTAAGAGAGCCACTCTTTTTGAAAAAAGGGTGGTTATGACTGAAACGTCACAATTCAAAATAAAATCTTATCCCAGAACAGAAGAAAGTGATTGTCGTTTGTGTGCAAAGGTATAAGTGAAAGTGAAACCATTCTGAACTTATAGGAGTATACAATTTGCCAGGTTTTTCAAGAACATTTTCTAAAATGTTTCACTATGAGAGCATTTATCATTTTATCACAAATGTAAGCTGTAATTCCAAATAAACAAAATCAACAGTTAGATTAGGGCAGCCAACTTGAGGGAGCAGGGATCAATTGCCTACCCCTCCCCCACTGGAATTTTTAAAAAAGTGTTCGGTACATTTATCATTCTGTCATCATATTTATCATTACATCTGCAAATGTGAGCCTTTAATAAGTTTTGTTCAATTAGTTGGCACTTTACTTTACCAAAACAACTGGCTACACCAACGTTCGCTATCGAATAATGTGTCAAATTAATGAAATCGCTATATTTAACTCTTTCGGTGTCCTATACCATGCAATATGTTAGTCATAATTGAGTCTGAAACTGGTTCTAAATTATTTCATGTAATAAGGTCTATCATTTCTCTCAGTGACAAAATTACTGATGCAATTTACCTTTAAGAGCGGGTGTATCTAAGATATACATGTATAGTATTAGTAGGCCTATATTTCAAGTTAAATTTCACCACATGATCGTCTTCGTCCGTTTGGGTGCGGTCATGATGACTTATGTGGGCTCCTAGTAGGCCTATAGCCATGATAGCAATCAATCTTTCTGTCCACGCATTTGAATATAGGCCTTTTTTGTCGAGGACTGGAGAAATATTATTGGCATGACTTTATGTTATGGACGAATACCGTCGGTTTATTTTGGTAACTAATGTGCTCTCAGTTATACTATTATGAGCATTTTAAGAGAAATATGTCAGATGCATGCGATGTTTGCAAATATTCTATAGTCACATCACGAGAAAAAGAAAAAGGTGATAGTTAGAGTTAGAGATTGGGATAGGGATGAAGAGAGAAAACAGAGAGAGAGAGAGAGAGAGAGAGAGGTAAGAAAGAGAGGGAGAGAGAGAGAGAGAGAGAGAGAGAGAGAAGGGGGGGGGGGGGGTGTCAGAGTATTATGTCTATATTGGGGAGGGGGAGGGGTACATAATCACCCAGTACACGATATCTTTGTTTTTATCTTAAAAGGATTCGTGAATATCATTTTCTTTTGAAGAATGTAAAGAAACGAAAAACACGATAAAATCTATTTTCGAAAATTCAACTGAAGGCAATTTCAGTAGCCCTGTCTGTCACCTTTAGAAATGTGCGAACATTACAATGGCGTATTACGTAATCCGAACCTGATTTCTATTGGCAGTACAATAGGCCTTTGAAATTGCCCTTGAGTTTATTTTTCAAAAGTAGTTTTTATCGTGTTGAAAGCAATTTTTTTATGAGAAAGGGTATAATTTTTCGGAAAAAGACGGTAAAAAAAAAAGAAACAGGATGGATAAAATTTATATTCTCCCAGTAGCTTTGAGGTAAACTCTTTGTTAACTACTTAAATATAAATCATGTTGATATATCTGACCCCAATCTATAAACTGTTGATAAAGGTAACAAAACATAAACGATCCTTGAGATAAAAATCAACTAAATTCTGAAGTTATGGATTGACCAGTTTGTTAGTGCTAAATAAGTGTCCTTATTTTCTTTGTATATATAAAAAAAAAAAAAAAAAAAAAAAAAAAAAATATATATTATATATATATATATATATATATATAACTTTGTTAGGACCCCAAAACGTTAGAATGGGTAAGGAATCACATGGAATGAAGGAAAGAGAGAGAGAGAGAGGGGGGGGGGGGAGGGGAGAGAGAGAGAGAGAAAGAGAGAGAGAGAAAGAAAGACTGAGAGAGAGGGAAAGACAAAGACAGAGAGAGAGAGAGAGAGAGGAGGGGGGAGAGAGAGAGAGAGGAGGGGAGAGAGAGAGAAAGAGAGAGACGCACAGACAGTGATGATGGGGCGGGTGAAATGGGAAGCCGAGTTGGTGAAACTTAAAAAACTGAAAGGATATTTAAATGAGAAAGAGTGAGAGCTAGAGGGGGAGAAAGTGAGAAGAAAAAGAAAAAAAAAAGTGGGGGAGGAAAAAGAGGGGGAGGGGTGATGAAAATATTACAAGTAAGCTCTTGGATGTATTGTGAGCCAGTTTCGAGGCTGAACCGTTTCCGACTGCACTAATCGGATTAGAAAATAAATGACCTTTCGATGCCTTATATAATCATCCTATCTACCATCAAAGAAGTAAAAGAAAAAGTAAAAGTGAAAAGAAAAAGACGAAGAAAGATAATTGAGAATACATACACGGATGAGTAAAACTCTAAAGGTTGCGAAAGAGTTAATGAATAGTGTAGACATACACATGCACAGGGCTGGCCAAACTCACAACATAGTTGGCATACCACGGCGAGGCCCCTGGAAGGTATGTGCATCTGCCGTGTAGATTCCAATGGAGGACCCATGCACACGTGTGTAATCTACATAGATGTGCCACGCCCACCTTTTACTATATTTACTGTGTAGTTCGGCGTTGTTTTAGTGCATACAGCGCTCAACTCCAATTTGTTTGCGTGAAGTTTGATCTTTATTATGTTTGACCGGGGAGCTCTTTACAACTCCCAAGTTTGACATTCGGTGTATCATGTAATAAAGTTTTCTAATTAGTTGATATAAGTGCAAGCTTGATCATAAATAATTGAACATGTTGAAGAAATCATGACATACCTCCTTATATAACATCTCCGGTTAATTCAAGATGTAAAGTCGGAAAGGCATGTGCAAGTTCTTGTTTTCAACTCACGAGTTTGACAAGAACGCTGTGATATAACATTTAACAAATAAAATAACATAATACAATTCTATTTTTGTTCAGTCTGATAATTATTATTCTCTACACGATCTCATACAATTACTTTCTGCATATAGTTACGGGGGTCATTTCGCTTGGCATTCGACTCTATAACATCAGCAGTATAGTCGTGGTAGCGAAATAGCAATTAACAAGTAAGTTGAAGATATACTATTCTAAAGTTTTCTATAGAAGAAACTCTCGAGCCCTAAATTAGAACTCTTTGGGGTGATTTTCATTATGAATAGGATGTCAATGAATAGGGAGTCCACAAAACAAAATATGCTTACAAAAAAGCTGGTAAGTTTCCAACCCATATATTGCGTAATCCCCCGTTCAGTTGTAAAGTTCGGTCCATGTATTTATGGCACTGCCCATTTTTAGTCGGTATTCGAGAAACAAGCTGAAGTATTTGGAAGTAATACACAACAACTCGAATAAATTCATGCTTTTTACCCACTCTACACACGCAATCGCGAGTGGACTCGAAAGCATCTGATCTGATCAAAAGTTGTCTCAGATAGATGGCTTTTTAAAACGTTGTTTCCTCTTCAAACTATGACAAGTAAAGATAACAATTGATTTATGGTATAATAAAAACGTACAGGCATTTACAAATCGTAATCTAAGGCGTATACATGTAACTGATGCCTATGCACATGCATTAATTATTGAGACCGCATAAATCACTCCAAACTTAAAATTCATCAGAACGATTTATGGAATGAAAAGCAATCGATGGTAACGGCCGACGAAATGCACGCCATCATTAAAAATAATCATTTATGATTCTATCGTTCATTACATTAATTTCCCTTTATGTTTCATTAAAAAAGTGTACTTTGCATCCTGTATGATTCATCAAAAAGTGTAGGCCTACTTTTGTATCGCATTGTGGGCAGTCATGGTACCAGTGAATATCAATGATATACTTGTTTATTACATTTGTAGTACTCTCTAAAAAGAAAAGAGTGAATATTCACTCTATTTTCACTCCCCAGGGAGTCAGTGATCACTTGTTTAGGAGTGAATATTGAGTGAATATCGAGTGAATATCGAGTGCTCTCTAAAAAGAAAAGAGTGCTTGTCACCCTATTTTCAGTCCATTTTCACTCGCCCGGGGAGTCACGTCAGTGATCACTTTTTAGAGAGTAGGGTCCATCCATGAATATTATATATTAGCATCCACTGAGTGGGAGAAAGAAAACCCAAATATCCCACAAACTTGAGGTGAGAAAATGGGAGAACCTGGCCGTTGTTGAAAAGCACCATGAGGGGGCGTTTTTCCTTTTCAAACGCCAATGGGTGAGTGGGCAGTTCCAGCTGGCAACCAAAAGTTATAATGGAGTGTTTTTAACAACAAATGGATTATTCCTACAAAGTAAACTGAACATGCCCATCTAAAAATTTCAGAATTATAGCAATTTTATGGATGAGAGGATGTGAATATGACAATCACTCAAACGAAAAAAAAATATTTATGTGTATGGGTATGCCTTTAAGTTGAAATTACCATTCTACAAAAAATTGAGTTACAGGTATTTTTTGTTGAATCAATAAGAATCATACTAGAGGAATCAGGTAAAAATGTGTTTCTGCACCTTGTGGTAAAAAAATATTCCGCAGGAGACATTCTATTTCAAACTTTACATTTCAAACTTTACAAATAACACTAAATATACGAATATATCGACTATATAATCTTTTTCGAGCCGGGGGGGGGGGGGGGTTGTCACAACGTTTGCAAAATACAGAGGGCCTCTTCACATATAATTATGTCTTAAGTAATATTGTAAACTTTTTTATTGATAAGATTATCTGTTTTGTGCACAACAAACAGATAATCTTATCAACAACAAAAAATCACAATATTACCTAAGACATATTGTGAACATTTATTTGCCCATGCTGCCCCAGTTCTATGGAATAGCCTCCCCGACTCTGTTAGAAACATTAATACAATAGATACGTTTAAGTCTGCCCTTAAAACACACTTATTCCAAATGTTAAACAGATAGAAAGTACTCTAGTTTCTCTTTGCTTTGCTTTCCTTTTTCTTCCTAAGCGCATATAGAGACATACGTATGTAATGCGATACACATTGTATGCGCTATACAAGAATGGTTTATTATTATCATCATTATTATCATTAATGGTTTTGACAAGCTGTCATACTAATCAATATCATTTCTCCCCAGTATTGATAGATTGACTGATTGATTGATTTTATTTTTCCATGCATCAAATACAAAATAACATATCAACAAAATAATGAAACAGTCATCGCATGGGAGGGGTTAGTCAGAAGCCTAAGGCTTGGAAGTAACGCCCCTCAATAGCAATATTGCTACGGTTTTGACAGACAACTGTATGATGTGATGAAATTTTAATCTGCTCCTACCACTGATTTGTCTATTCATAAAGGGTCACCTTTTACAGCGGTGGCATATTAGTTTTTAGGCAAAACTGCAAATAATATTTTTGCTTTGGAATAAAAGCAATTCGTGAGAGAAGTATACTTATGTATATCAAATATATATCAGATTTTGACTCTTACTGGTTACAGAGGGGGCCTTTGATGATATATGAAGCGAGGGCGTGTTGAGGGGGCGGGTTGACCCTTCTCAAATCAAGTGTATAATTATGTGCTAACAATTATTTTACCATTAAAGTACAGACATTATGTCGGCTCCTACCAGCGTAGATAGATGGGAGGCCCGGAAGGGGGGGGGGGGGGGGGCAGGAACCAAAGCTCACCGACATTGCTTTCTTCGGTGTACTAGTTTGTCGCTATATGATATGAAAACATTTACC
Organism: Heliocidaris tuberculata; assembly: GCA_025618425.1. NCBI lineage: Eukaryota > Metazoa > Echinodermata > Echinoidea > Camarodonta > Echinometridae > Heliocidaris > Heliocidaris tuberculata. Next base: position 11,151,651 of record CM046834.1, read on the forward strand.
GTATACATGCACAACATGGAAAAGGTGACTCCATGTTTAGAAAATGTCAAACGCCAATTTTCCAGGCACCAATTAAGACAGTCACGAAATGAAATATTTCTCAAAACTGATTTTATTATCAGGTGAATTTACTTCACGCCGCATCTCCTATGCGTTTGCTTAACCTAACGTACCTTTAAAATAAATAAGGCAAAATCCTAAATCATCCATGACAGTTTTTACTAAAACTTTCCAATTATATTTCCCCATCAACTACTTGATTTTGCCTAAGTCAACCAGGGAAAGTAAGTCTTTGAAAATTGTTGTAATGATATTTCCATCCAACTCCCATCCACGCATAGACCAGACTTAGTCCCATCCCAATGTAGATATGTGAGGTTGATTGACTCGTCAAAGCCATTGCGCCTTATATTACGATGATTACTATCCTAATAACGTGACCTTGGCATAGGTATGGACTCTCCATGAAGCCCCTTTCACAATTGGTCTGCGACCGTTTGCGACCATTTGGTCGCACGACAGGCTGCAACAGGCTTCAATCGCCATCGATCTCATCAGGTCGCAGAAAGGCATTCACAAATGCAACAGCGGTCGTAAAACAAAAACGACTAGAAGATACCGTTGCACGAGTAAGTCGCATTTGCTCTCATATGCTCGTGCGAGTGGTCTTGCGTTCACATGCGAGTGTTGCACGAGTGATTGCGAGTGGCTTGACGCCAATCACAATAGTCGCACGATCGATTGCATGGTCGTGCGAGTGGATGTGAGACCATGCGATCGCTCGTGCGATTGAATGAGACCGGTGCAAGTGGTCGTGAGAGTATTCGTGCGAGTGGCGTGGGGTATAAAAACCCCCTCGACAATTGACCGGTAGTCAGTTTCAAGTTGGCCTTCTTAATATTCAAGATGCCAAAGAAGAAAGTTACAAAGAAGAGAAAGTTGTTAGAGGAGGGCCCTGTTGCAGAGGATCATCTCCATAGTCCCCCTATATATACCCCCGAGGAATAGTCGCATACAGTCTCATACAGTCGTGCAACGGTAGTACAACGTTGTAAGATGTGCTGCGATCGGTCGTGCAACAGTCTCATGGTCTTAGCACAATCGCACCCATTCGCAAGACTGGTCGCTATAGGTCGCTAGCGCACGTGCGAGTGTTGCACGACCTCCAGCCCACCCACTGCGACTACTGAGTCGTGCGAACTCTCGCATCTAATCGTGCAACGTTGTGCAACACTCATACGAGAATCGCACGACTGGTCGTACGACCTAATGCGAGTGAATCGATCGCATCTGGTCGTGTCTGGATTTTGAGCATGTTCAAAGTTCAGATGCGACCAGTCACGACCGCCTCAGGTTCGTGCGACCGCCTGCAACGACTGCGAGTGGTCGCAAGACACCAAGCGATCGGTCGTGCAACACCCAAAAAAATCTGTTGCAGGCGGTCGCAAACTGGTCGCAGACCAATTGTGAAAGGGGCTTGAGGTAACCTGTACCCAGTATGTGTGACTGTGTGAAAACATAGTTTGCCAATACCCTTCAGATAGATAAACCATGATTGAATATGACTTTTATGAGAGCTCGTGTACAGAAGCATGTCATTGTAATGACCTTCTTCCAAACTCGTGTGATAGTATAATATATAGTTTACTTTTGTGAATAATTATAATATTAATAATTTGCATATAAAAAGCGTCGGAAGCATTATGATTACGATTATTATTGTGTCACAGACTAAGTAGGTATAAAGAAAAATAGCTAAGCATGTATTCAGGCAAGATTATCTTTTTATTAGGAGGGGGGGGGGGGGGTTGAAAAGAAGATTATTCCCATGTTTACGCCATGGATCAGCATAAAGGAAAATCCAGTGTGATTTTTTTTTCGGGGAGGGGAGGGGTAGGCTGCTCATGCTTACCAGCAAAACCCCCCAAATTTGGCACTGTACCGACAAATGTTCCATGTTGAGGTCTAGTGGATAAGTCCCCGGACTGTGAACCACAAGGTACGGGGTTCGAATCCCTGGCCCAACACTAGTGTCTTTTGGCAAGACATTAATCTACATTTGCCACACTCGACCCAGGTGAGGAAAATTGGTACCTGGCAGGAATTGAATCCTTGAAATGCTAGAGCGCCGTAAGTGCAGCCATGCTAAAGCCAGGGTAATAATTGTGGAGCGCCAGGAGTGTCAAGTCTGACATGTGCGCAATACAAGAATCCACTATTATTATTATTATTATTAAATCATAAAGCCCCCCCCCCCCCTAGCAAAATGGGGAAGAGGGGATGGGGGTTGAATAGAATGATTGTCCCCAGTAATAACAACAGATAAGCTATAGTGTTCACATTATGGACATTATAATCATGATATTGTAAGGCTTATTTTGATAAGGATTTAAGTGATTAATCTAACTTATCTACTAACCATCTACCATTATCAAGCGTACACGCGTACAATACCGCGCCATTGAATACCACAGTAGAACTTGTCACTCCATGAATAAGCTACACTGATATTTTCCCTCATTCTTTTTTTCGATATTGTTATAACTGCGTCGTAGTAGTACAGTCATAGCCCAAATATGTGAAAATTTGTTCACGTTCTAACACCTCTGCACATGTGGTTTTGTACGACCTCAAAATCTTCTCTAACAATCACATCAATAAAAAAAAAAAAAAAATTATTTCACCGCTCCCCATGCACTCAAATTTTCCCACATGATCCAAGCACGTATCGAGAGAGTAATAATATCACTTACAGATAATACAGATTTTGAGGGGGTTTAGCTATGTGGGCGTTTATATCAAGCATGTTGACTTTGAGACTGCAAGTATTATATTCCATCGATATCTGCCAGGGGCGCCACTAAAGAGGGGACGGGGTGACACCCCCATTAAAAAAAAAGTTGTCTCAATTATACTATTCATACAAAATGAAAAAGATATGCCTTGTTCCTATACTGTAACGGGACAGTGGTAAGGTACTTGTGAAACTGTCTCTGCTTTTGTCATTGTACTTATGATTGGGATTTTTTTTCTTCTTTTTAATTAACTTAAATTAAAATGTGCATGTCCGATAAACACCGAGTACGATTTGGGAGAACAGTATTGTGAGAAAAGTCTCGGAATATTGCACGTCGTTATACTTTACACAGTGCAGTACATGGACAAATATGGATAGATATTCATTACACTGATTCAAGCCGACAGGCAATTTCACCGCAACTTACGATTTGGGTTTACAAATTGGGTTGTATAAGCGCAAATTAGTATCATAATGCATGTAACTTGAAAGAACGAAGTCTGTTATTGAATAGGGATATACGAAACACTGTAGATTGTGATATGATTTTTATCAGGGCTGAATCGACCGTGCAAGAGAGCGGTGATGTTTGTGATACACAGTTATTGCATTCTGAATTGCAAAATGTTTCAGCCTTCGGCTTTGTTTTCGTATGAAATTGAAATATGTAAGTTTATAATCTTCACCCGGGGATAAGCAACTTGCTATTATAGACTTTGTATTCTGATTTCTCTCTACCTCTGTCTATGTCTTTATCCCTCTCCCCTCTCTATATGTTTCTCCATTCTCTTCTATTTTGTTGTTTCTTCCAGTCCCTCATTACCATGCACTTCTCTACCCGACTAGCTAAATTTGTCTTTATACCCCCTCTTCCCCTCCTCCCCTCTCTCTCTCTCTCTCTCTCTCCTATATCTTACTCTTGCGTCGACCTTCTCTCTTTGACTCTTTCTGCCTCTATTCCCCTAATTATCATTCCGTATTTTTCTTTTTATTATCTTCATATACCCCCCCCTCTCTCTCCCTCCTCCTCCTCCTCCTCCTCCTGCACTCTTCCCCCTCTCTCTCTCCATTGTATTTACCGTATCTAAATCCCTCTTTCTTGTTTTCTTCATCATCCATTCTCTTTCTCTCAATCTCTCTCATTACTTTATCACCGTCACTTCCTATATGATTTCTCTCCCCACTGTGATAAAAAAATTCTCTCAGACGGATATATACTAATTCTATTTTATTTTGTTTTCCTTTCCATGCACTGCCCATAATTATTTCGCCGTCTCTTCCCTTTCTTTTGCCTCTATGTTTTCGCATGCTTGTCATGCTGAAAGGATCCCGTTTGCCATTGGAGCCGCTGACCTTATTCTACAAGAATAGCCTCCTGCCCTGAAGAACCCACTCTATTCTCTTCGGGGTGACCAGCGTTAACCTATACACAACCAAAACATCCTAAAGTGTGTCCATACCATACCTTCTTCCTGATTCCATCAGGAAAAATGATTATGTTATTTCTGAATGAATAGGGAGAAAAGATTTGTAATCAGCAAATATCTTACGAGCCTTATATTCAGTTGGTTGGCTGAGTTAGACGGTATACTATTTTTGTGTTCCAATCACGATTTGTATGAAAATTTTACTAAAAATCAAAACAGGATAAGACATGTTGTTTGAAACTTACATTCATGTATTGGGAAGAAAAATTGTTTTTCGTGATCGAGTAGCAAGCTCAATATCCTACCCTAGTTTAGCCCCCTCCCCCCCCCCAAAAAAAAAAGAAGAAAGAAAAAAAGAAAGAAAAAAGAAAAAAAAAAAAAGAAAAAGAAAAAAGAAAAAAGAAAAAAGAAAAAGAAAAAAAAAAAAAAAAAAAAAAAAAAAAAGAAAAAAAAAGGAAAAAGAAAAAGAAAAAAAGAAAAGAAAAAGAAAAAAAGAAAAAAAGAAAAGAAAAAAGAAAGAAGAAAAAAGAAAAAAAAAATAGAAAAAAGAAAAAAGAAAAAAAGAAAAGAAAAAAGAACGAACGATGGGCGATCAATCGGGATTTCGGGAATACGATTTTATGTGGCCTAGAAGATAAAATTATATTGAATGTCGATTATCCTCATGCACTTTGATGAAAAAAAAAATCAATGCATTCTCAATTTTCCGGAGAGAGAACGGCAAAGCTTGTTGGATCAGGAGGTAAAAAAGAACCCTGGTATGAACACACCCCTATAGTCCCGACATATTCATTTTGGCTGCCCTGGGACTTGAACCTGGGCCAGGCAGATGCTATCAGCCCAACATGGCCGCCAGCCAACATTCTTTGCCAGGTATAATACAAATGCGGCATTTCAATCGCTGGCTCGAAGTGGAAACTATTGCCGATTCAATCAATAACAAAAATAGTGTGCTTTTCATCAAAAACTCAATAGATATGACTCATACCACAGAATCATATTCAAAATGGTGAATTATCATCTGTGAAGAAATTTGTACATGTATAGTACATGTATGGTGTAGTGGTCCATCACCTGACTATATTTATCAGGTGAGAGGTTTAGGGTTCGAAACCTAGCCCGATACCATGTCACTCAATTGGTAAGATATTAATCGACAATTGCCACACTCCAACTAGGTGAAGTAAATATCAGGGAAAAGGTTCCTTGAATGCTAGAGCACCATGGCAATTTGGCTTATATAAGGCAGACGATGATTTTGGTACAAGCAGCGCGATTGAATACATTCACTATATTATATAACTCGAGTAATAGTTCGAAAATAGGCAGGTCCAAGGCATGTCCCATACGCTACTTGTATTGAAATTGATTTTTTTTTAAATCTGAAATTAACTTTTATTTCTTTCTCATCGGTACAATGTTATATACAAAGGATACATGTGTAGCAATGTGGTGAACACAGAGTACGATACAGTAAATAATTCAGAAAATAGAAGGAGGCGAAAACCCGGAAAGCGAAGCTTGTGTTGGGACCGCCTTAGCAATTAAACACAAGTTACTGAAAGAACTGTGAACATGAAATGACATAAACATATAATTTTATTTGATTTTCAGTCTGGTCCAAGCCGTAATTCAATTTAAGAAACGGATACTAAAGTGTCAAATTTGACAAAATAGCTTGGATTTGTCCAAATTACACAAATTCTAATTTGGTAGAAAGTATGCTGGACAGTAGCCGAGAGGGGCGGACCCAGAATAATTGTCCAAAAAAAAAAAAGACAAAAAAAAAAAAAAAAAGACAGGGCCCTTCCCTCAGGAGAGCGTAGCCACGTCACGTGGTATGGGTACTACTGAGAGAGGGAGAAAGAGAGAGAGAGACAGAGAGAGAGAGAGACAGACATTGCAGAGAGAGAGATAAAAAGAGAGACAGAGGGAGATGTATACACAGAGAAAGAGAGAGAGAAAAAAAGGGGGGGGGGGTGCAGAATTGGAAAGGAAATGAATCCCGCTGTTTTTCATCATTGAAAAGCGACAAAGGTTAGAGCTTGCATTCAGTGTGTATACTAACAACAAATTTCTGACATGAATAGAAGCAGCGGGCTATAAAAATAAAAGAGGATCACTGTATAGGCTAGCTGAATGAAGTGAAAAGACATGGGGTCTTTCCACTCAAGGTTTTTATTACTTTTTCTCGAAACAATTTGTAAACAACTCTGCACTATTACGACGAAGGCATACACTTTCATTAGGGACCAGTCAAATCATGTAGTATAGTAAAGGATACCTTTAATCAAGTAAAAGGCTAATTCATAAATCTTAATGAACCAGTATCAAATCAAAAGTTTGTAGAATTCTGGATCCCTCTGTTCAAGCATGTCCAGCTTAAAGCGCAAAATATTATTGTGTGATATGGCCTTTTTCTGCATGAATCAGTCTGTAAAAGCAGTAGGCTTACTGCGTAGCAATTATAGTATTAGGAACAGCAATAGTAATGCATGAAATGACTTGATATTGGAAGAAGCAGTAGTATAGTTCTTTGGCTAATTGACGGTTGGTTCTAGCTAGACCGACAGCACTGGTTTAAGCTTCCAACGTACATGTACAATATACGGTGAGAACGACAACTAGGAATGTTTGGTGTTGGTTTGATGGTTTTTAGCTAACCTGACTGCTAATAAACCATGTGCATGTTTGTAATTAAACAACCAGGAGCCCGACGGCTTTAAGTCCTCTCCAAGGCAGTGGCGGATTTAGGGGGGGGGGGGGGGCAATCCCGGCCCGTGCCCCCCCCCCTTTTGAGGGAAAACAATGCACTGTGCCCCTCCTATTTGCGATTGTGCCCCCCCCCCCTTTTCGACCAGAAACACTTTATTTTTTTTTTTTTTTTTAATTTTTTTTTTTTATTTTTTATTTTTTTTTGCTTGTCAGAGAATTATGGAAAGGGAACTGGACCCCATAACCCCCCCCCCCCCCCACTGAGCGACTTTTGGAGGGCTGGCGAAAATTTTTTTTTTTTGGTCGCCACCCCCCACTAAGCGACTTTTGGAGGGCTGGCGAGACCAAAAAAATATGGGTCTCCCTCCAAGCAGTTTCCCAAAGTTGACAATCCTGCATTTGTGTGCCCCCCCCCCCTTATACAAAATCCTGGATCCGCCCCTGCTCGGAGTCCCTCGGAGAGGACTTGGTAATGGGGAGTAATGCCTTACCAAAGGGAAACTATGGCGCATCCACATGGTTTGGAACCCGGGTCCTCCAGTTACGAGACCACATCTCTACCACTGAGCCATCGCGCCTCCTCGATGTAATTACCAAAGACAACGCATTGAAATATTTTTCGAGGGGAGTGTGTACATGTGGCAATGCCCTCCACTTTGAACCAAAACCCCTCATCCCCAGTAAGGGCCCTTGGGATGGGCCACTCTCAGTAACCTGCAAGAAAACTCCATATTCTGGCCCACCTGATGAATTTATTATGAACGCCGTGCCCAAATTATGTATCGGTCATTTAGGAAATGATGTAATCATGGAGAAGCAGTAGAGCTCTTGATAAAAAAGAGAGTTTCAGTACTTTATACGTTATGTCAGATATTTTCTTAATCAAGAATCACAGAGGATCACACTATGATAAAATATATACTATTTGTAATTCGGGAAGAATATGATATTTTTTCCTTATATATTCCGGTACGTAGGGGGCAGTAGTCCATGGATAAACCCAGAGCCATCCATACACAGAGTTTGGCCAACTCGGTTTCAGTTGGGCACAACATGGCGTATATTCCTTGTTACATGCTTGCCTAACAAAGCAACATGCCGCCATATTGTTACCCACTGGAGCAGAGTTGGCCAAACTCTATGTATGGATGGCACTGGATAAACCCAAAGCCATCCTGGATAAACCCAGAGTCATCTATGCACAGTGTTTGGGTTTGGCAAACTCGGCTACAGTTGGGCAAGTAAAAGAATATGCTCCATAATTTACTGTGTCCAACTGAAACCGAGTTTTCCTAACTCTGTGTATAGATGGCTCTGAATAAATCAGAGCTGTTGGGGAAAACATGGAAACATTTTGATAACATAACGGCGCAGTATGGAACTTGCACGCGTAATGTTCAGAAAGACAGACAGTAAAAAAAAAAAAAAAAAAAAAAAAGAAGGGTTGGAAGAAGATAATACATGTAATAATAAAAGGTCCGGGGGAGAGGGGTTGTGGGGTGGAAGAGAATTTATTGTGAAGAAAGTACAATATCTATTTTGACTTGGGCTTGTGGCAGGAAAAGGCAAAATGCAAAGCAAAATGAAATCTTTATTGTATACACAAACTCGACTATTGTGTGAATCTTGCCTTTGATATAATATGAGGTGAAATGGATTGAAAATGTATATTTGGCTTCACAATTGACTGGTTCCTTTAAAGTACGACCTGGTTTCAATAACAAACAAGAAAATGGATGAATAACTTACTTTGTGGTAATCAGTTACAACAATACACCACTAAATGACAAATATTTGTGACAAATGAGGAAATATTTGAAATGTTTACAGAAAGGCATGTGCTGCGACTTGCCAACTGTGAAAATTGTGTCAATTATGATTAGGTTTCGCAATTTTTCTTCGACTTTAATCTAGTTTAAGAACTTTAAAACTAATACTGCGATTCATGCACGTGTTTACAAACAGATTATCTATTCATTAGACATTTTACTGAAATGTAAATGTATGGATGGATGTGGGGTACGGTACGGTATTATGAAAGTGTAGGTGTAAAATAAGCGTACGACCCCCCCCCCCCCCCCCGAGAATTTTTAAAGTACAAATAGTTCATTACTTCTGTTCTGTTCATGGAGTCTAGATTGTTTTCTTTCAGCAATATTATAGATTGTCTAAATATACGAGTATATTGGATATATCAAACGAATTTTTCTCATTCCCTCATAAAATTAGGCCCCATACTACATGCTCACGTTGGTAATGGGAGTTCCTATACCTTAAATCATGTACAGATTTGAGATTTCATCATAATTGTGATGAGCTACCTTTAACCATCAACTTTGATCAACTTATCCCTAAAAGGCTAAAATCATTCAGTAATTAAAATCAAACCCGATGCAGCAATTACAAGTGTTAATTGATAACTATTGGCCACATTTTTGCTATCAGTAGTACATCCAGGATTCTTTGCACCCCCCCCCCGTCACAAAAATTATCCGACAAGCTTCGTTCTTTGTTTTAATTATTCCTCCTTTTCATGTCATTTTGTCGTTCAATAGGATCTTCTACTTTTAAGTGAATTCTTGAAAATCCTACAACTCTGTGCAACTGTTGTATGCTTTGCTAATTACTGCCTTCTCTTCCGTTATAGTACTATAAATAATAATAGTGTACTTTTGATATGTACTTATTAATAAAGTAACAGATTTGATATAACTGAAACCACTCGGACATATTTTCTTTCAGAGTAGGCCTACACATAACTTTTAACAAAATAGGGTCAAACGAATGTAGAGTAATAATAACTATATTGGAGTAATACACAGAACCTTGAGGGTTGTGCTGTCACGATTTCTGATTGTTTGCCGCGTTCAGACAAGAATTCAGAAGATGTAACGTCTGACTGATTACTGTACACAATTGAAAAGTGCGCACATACAGACGATCAAAGAGAAAAAAAACCCGCCATTGTGTGTGAATGCCGTGTAAGGAAACGTACGGGGGGGGGGGGGGGGGGGGGCTGTGTATAAAAAATACGACAAATAGGCTATCTTGCTTCATGTTAGACATATGACCTTGCACTGTATAATAAGTATTCTACGATGTACTTTTGACACACATAATCTATACAGTCTTCCGGAAAGGAGTGCCGCTATTCTAAAGTGAAAATTTAAGCTAGGTTACATATTGGAACTTGTTTGGTTTATTTGTCTGTAATTCTCTCACTTTTGTTGAAGAACAGGAAACAAAATTTTTGTGTGTGGATCATGTCGTTAATATTTATTAAGAAACCGTTAATGATAATGTCTTCGTCAAAAACACACAAAGTACATGTAGGTGCTATCAAGTAAATTATATTCTTCGAAAGACACTTTAAATTTCTACAAATGCAAAAAATTTCTACTTACTAAAAACAACAACAAAAACAAAAGAAAATCACCTAAAAGAATGTATACACACAACGACTGAGTAAAGAAAGATGTATTAATTGCGTAAAGACTTTACTCTATGACCCTCCCCTTTTTAGCAAATGCATGAAAAAGTGATATTATTAACTACATGTACTTTAAACACAGACTCCACCCTCCCCCAAAATAATAAATAAATAATCATATAAAATCATACACCAAGGATTAAAATTTTAGCCACTTTCATTGTATCTAAAGCACGGTTAAGTTTTTACGATATTCTGCCCCTCCTACATACACACCTTTAAAGTTCAACATACATGTATGCACTCTGCATGCGTATAGGTGCTAAGCGCATGACAAACTTCCTACGTTCCTTTTTTAAAAACATACATCAATTATGACCTAAATTAATCAATCATTCTACTTTTGGGGGATAAATTACATACACGTAGTTGGATATGTAGGACGCGCTTCCAACCTAAGCAAACAAACAAATCAACCATACTCGTTAGTAAAACAAACATGCATGTGTTTGAGCAATCTCTCAATCTCTCCCACTCCAACATTCCAAAATCCACCTCAAACAAAAAAGATGAAATTCTATCTGTCGGATGAATTGTATTACTAAGTATACAACTGGGGATCAAATGAAATAAATCACATTAGTCGAGTCTAACTGTCGCTGTGCAAATAATTCTGTGGAATTTGTGGGGAAAAACGAGTAGGAGGGATATAATAATGTTCTTCCGGCTGTAGACCACAAGTCGCGTGGAGGCGCTACTCTTGTAAAATGCACAATAATGCCAACAAGGTATAGATCAAAGTACATTATCTGTTCAGATTAAAAGAATGCCTGCCTACATGTATATCTTTCACAACACTTGCCCCCGAAATAGAGACTGATGAGATCACCCCCCCCCCCCTAGTTCCGGTGTAGCTTCTGTGTGCAAACTGTGCTCTGAACACTGAAACGAAATGAGTTGTCACAATTGTACGATTCAAAAAGTTAGTCATCCTGATTTAGTAAGCAATCATTTTCCTACTCTAAAATGTAGATTTATTGCAAAAGCAGATTTTAGCTTTAAAATGTTAGAAACGTATGAGATCGCTGTCATCAACATTGTATAGGGAAGCTCCTAAAGGGTGACATCTCCCAGTACATACTTGTTTTTATAGATCTGAGGCCCCTTTTTTTGTTCTATGGGAAACTTTTCCAGCGAACTTGTCGGCGAATTTTGTGCAATTTTGTACTCCTCCCCAGTGGCCCCACCAATTCAAATGGTCTGTCAACGCCCCTGTCATGAAACGAGTGGATATTATTGGTTGGTCAATTGGTAATCATCGGCGTAAATCCGTTCCGAGGAGTGGGGGGATGATCGATATCTTTTGTTGAAATTTTCGAGCACGATTACACACACGAGCTAACCCCCCCCCCCCCCCCCAATTGATAAATAAAATCAGAATTATTGTGACCTTCTAATCCTATCTTTGGTTTTTAATAGCATTTCAAACAGAAATTTTACTACCATAACCGTCGGGTGTGATAGATTTATAAAAAAAAATTGAACTGATTTATTGAAATATTATTTCTTCTTTGAAAAGAGGGGTATATTTGTACAGGCCACCCCCCTCCCTTTAAAGTGGAAGGGGGGGGGGGGATATATACCCCAATCCCCCGGGATTTACGCCAGTGTTGGTAATTACTGGTTATTAATTCGACAGTAATTGGTTATAATTGCATCTCTGTGACAATCATCGTCATTTAAATTCAGGCATCTTCAAATAAGGCTAATAATCGTTCAAACTTGATTTAAAAGATTATCTCAAATCGACTGAAATTTGGTACTACGATAATCAAATATGAAACATGTAGGCCTACATATGTCTCTGTTTTCATCCTATAACTAAAGTCATAAGCAAAGAAAATTTTCAGATGAACATATGACTGAAAAGAATGAAAAACAACTCCTTATTGTCTAGTAACTTATTGTAATTTCATAATAACTTCCATCTCAGGTTTCGTTCATTCTATCTTTCTTTTCCGACTGCACTGATACCCTCTCCTTTCCCATTATGATATATACAAGTATCAACTTGGGACAGGTTAACACTAAACCGAAGGGCTTCACCATTTATTTGTTATAATACAGTTCATGTATCTACATGCTTCTCCTTGGCCTTCCCTCTCGTGTTTCTCGACACCCATTCAAGTAGCTGAACTCCTTATCTCTTCAGCAAATCAACTTTTTCATAGTTTCTGAAATCATACAACACTTCAAGCACCCTCTCATTCAAAACATACTAGTCAACATTGGATCGGAGCAGAGCTCTAAAACTCACATTCCAGGTAATACATGCACTGAACAGACTTTTCTCTTTGTGGGGTCGCCTTAATTTTCCCTTATTCATATAGAGGGTATTCCTGGTATAGTTATGGCCCTATTCTAACCTGATTTATATGGCAAACCAGATTTGGTAGAATGTTGCTTTGAAAGATAGAAACAATCAGAAAGACAAACAAATATAGTTTGAGAACATTGGATAATTACTATATCATATACATTGCAGCTTTAAAAGACATTCTCACCATTATGAAAGTGGGAATCTTCAAATTGGGAATATTCATATGAAAAATTACCTTTAGGAAAAATGATTTGATTTGTCCACCAAATATCAATATCTATTTCTCAAAAAGAAAAAAATGTACTTTCTTCCCATACAGTCAGCTGTGTTGCCAAATGCATGACTGCTCTCGATTTGAAAACGAAGACAACATATGTCAATGATGTCAATGAGTAAAGTGTTGTGTTCTTTTTGGGCCACCCTGTAAATAACCTTACGCATAAACTAACCTAAAACCCAATCACATCCTAAGCCCTAACCCTAAATATTTCACAAAATTAACCCTGCGTGCCGGATAAATGTCGCATCACCATTCAAACAGCACATAATGAAACAACCATTCTATAGGATTCAACACCACCATCAAAACAACTATGAAAGCAAAAAATAAGAATCGAGTAATCTCTGCTTTTACAGATACATGTTGTTGTAAATAATATGACTTTATTGAATCTTCTTTCTTTTTCCCTGGCTGGCGGGACTCTGTTACCTCTTGGAGGTGTGTGTGTGACCGGTTGAGCTTATCCCCCTTATTATTATTCTCATGAAATAAATACAGAAAATTTGAATGCCTAGAAAGCAGAGGCTTAATTTATGACTCATTCCTTCTTCATCATGGTACAACTTTTTAATTTCTGGCCTTGGATTTCCTCATTATTAAACATCTTTCCCACTTCAAGCTGTCCCTAAAATGGATCTCACTGATGTGATGTGAAATTGCATTTATCGATTTCTATTGGAGCTCTTTTCGAACTTCTCGTGATCTATCAAAGTCCATGTCTGCAAGCAAATGTAATCAATCTGAATTAGGCAAAAATGAAACACAGGTGAGCTAGCCGGAACATGGAAGATAGAACTAAAGAATGAATGTCATGGAGATTACACCGTTTCCAACACCGTTTTCAACCCCGTTTCTGATTTCAAAATGATGCAGCACATCTGGACATTTTAAAACCAAAATAAAGACCAACTTCGGGGTCAAAAGTAACTGCCAAACAGGGAAACAACAGAGCAATAACGATACCTTAAAGGAAGTCTCTGAAGGTCCTATGACCCAGTGTTGGCAGAAAAGGGAAGAATTTAATGGATTGAAATTAAAACAGCACACTCATATACATTAAAGCAATTTTAAATCAAAATGGCAAGGGCCAATTTTGCCTGATGCGCTTGAAACTTTGTTTAGCACATTGTCAAACTTAAAATGAATCATATCTCTTGCGATAATAAAGGATTATGTTTTGAATATAAATATAAATCTAGATTGATCCATTGAATGGCTTGATACGATTATGACTTAAATATGTATGATTTTGTCGATATGGCATCTGCACAGCTAAATTTTCAGGAAAATAATTTAGTGTATGTATAACCATTCCTTGTTTTTTTCTACATATTGCATTTGGTCTATTTGAAATGGCATGTAACCGACAATGCCAGAAGAAGGGGGGGGGGGGGGTGGACAGGTACTGCTGGGCTAGACTATACATAGAAATAAACTGACACAAATGATTTGGAATATGGAAAGCAGGTCCGGTTTTCACTTGAAGATTTTCCCTTGGTTGAACTTGAGCCCACCAAAGTCGCCATCCCATGAGAAGTACTTCTTGACCATCTCCTTGGTCTCGGGGGTGTCGGGATCAAGCTTGGTCCATTTGTAGGACTCGTAGTCTGTTTGCCAGTCTTCACTTCGCTGGAATGTGAAAAAAGACAGAGAGCAAGGTATGAATGTACAGCCTACCCAAGAAATAAGTGAGATGGTGGATTTACTACTATTTGAGTAGTACACGTGTACAGCATGAGTCAATACCACTAGATTCAACCCTGAATACTGTTGCAATCAGTACATACAGATTTAATCAAAGACACTTGAATTGTAGCCTATCATGTTTTCTTTAATTTGACACCTTGATTAATAAAATCTGATTAAGGCCAGCTGAACAATAACATTTTTCCTAATTCGGCCCTAACTTGGCCAAAGACGATTTTAAAAGGGGCCTGTGCTCAGTCATCCATGATTGCATTTTGTTGAGCAGTCTATATGATTATAAGGATACATTATCAACTATCATACCATTACAATGCACTTCAGTGACTTCATATGGTCTTTTAGATATTGGGGCTTGAATATGGGTTTCCTTTTTATTGACTCAAACTGTATATAATTTCTTTCGACAAGTTTTAATGCATTGGTGCAATGAACGTAATAGGCAACTAGCTTGACAGTAGCCTTGAAATATAAAATCATCTATTCTGGGTTTCAGTACAACATTGCTTATATCATTCGTAGTTATGTCAGTGAAGCACGGGGTCTGGAACAAGAGTATAACAAGACTCATCCAAACACGAAAACCCCACATGCTTAATGTACCCCCAATTCCAAATGAGACAACTACTGGGAAAACCAGTTGTACCATTGAATGTTGGGGGGGGGGGGGTACTTGCTGCATTTACTTTTATACACTATACAGGGAAAATAATAATTTGCACCGAACACTGCTGGAGGCCTCTAAATTGCCCTGATTTTCCCTATCTCTGGTATTCTTAAATAATATCACTGAAGACCACCGATTAAATCTTTTTTAAAATAAATAAAATGGAGGTTTTGACAATAACAAGCTTCTTGGCAATACATAAATTCAAGCAATAATCATACCAGGCAAAGGGTACTTTAAACAAAGAATCTCAAAGGGCGACTAGCATTGATATGGGCAACACATTCTGTACAAACACTTTTTAGGTATCACCATTTAAAAATAAAAATATTGCCATCTCGTAAAGCATGAGTGAATGCAAATGTTCCACCTGGGCCCCCGTTTCATAAGACTTCTTATCAATGACACGTTACAATAGCTGTTACAAGCTACTGAAATCCTTGAATCTGATTGGCTAAGAGCAAATTTACCATAGAAATGGGGTAGTTGTTATTGATAACAAGTTTTATGAAACAGGGCCCAGAGCTAGTACAGTGAAGTGATTGAAGCATTCTTCATTGTAGTTGTCAGAGTGCAGTGAGTGGATGTATTACTAATGGTAAGTAGCAGAATGCGGGCTTGGGCAATGCATGCAAGTACAAGGAATCAGGCTGGGTGTCAATTGCACAAAAAGCAACAACTCTCCTGCATAAGTATTGCAAGTATTCCAAACCATCCCCCCCTGTTTGCTGCGATTCCACTTCACTTAATTTGCCATCAGATTTGAAAGAATTCTTGCATGACAACTGAAATAAAATATAATTACCTCAAATATAAGAGACTGTCCTCTCCAGAAGAAGACTCCGCTTATTGCAGTATTCTTGTCCTCACCGAAGATTATCATGCTACCGAACGCATGCTTCACCATCTTTTCCAGACGCTGGTAAAAACCTGTAAAAAATAAATGATGACCAAAATCATATTTGGGTCTTCTGATGAGATGCAAAGAACGAAATGTTTTTAGCCATATTTTTATGTCTCTTTCCTGACAGTACATTGAAGTAATTGAACAACTTCACTTTCTGTGCAGCAGGCAGCAAAATCCTCTTCCCCCCCCCCCCAACAGAAGTTTTTGGGACCGAGGGAATTACCTTGCTACATCGAAACCTTGTTATATCAGGGCTAAGACCCAACAGAACTTAAAGAAGTGGGACCAGCAAAATTGCCTTGCTATAACGAGAGTTTGTTTTAATAGTGTTCTTAATAGCGAGATTCCAGTGGACTAATGTTAGGAATGGAATCCCTTTTCTTTTCTTTTTTCACAAAAATTGACACATGCATTGTGAATCATGTTTCAGAGGAAGATATTTGCAGTGAAATTCTACAATGAAAAACAAACAAATAACTCAGAATTCCACTCATTGAAGATTATTCACAACTTTTCACCAACGCATATATTGCTCTCTCTCCTTGTTATGAATATAAATTGCAAACTAGCTGCTCACTAATTCTCTTACAATGTGAATTTCAAAATTGGGACATTGGGTTATACTACATAGTATAATTCTCAGAATTCAGAATTTGGTTAGGGAAGGCACATTGACTGTGGAGCAATCGCCGCCAGAGCATTTGTCATCCAACCCTGGTTGTACGACGCATCCTCCAATGGCAATTGCTCTGCGGCAATAGACTTGTTCACAAATATATTCAAATTTTATGCATACTTTTAAAACAAAGGTTGTTCTTGACAACCTGAAAGCCTGTCAGAGGCTTGTCAGACATAGCAACAAACTGGATTCCAAGTATTGTAGTTCAATCATTAATAACAGGTTAATGGAATACCTCGTTACTATGTCCCCAGGAAAGAAACATTTGAATAACTTTGTGAACCGGTCTACTGCCGCCAGAGCATTTTCCATCCAACCCCGGTTGTACAACACATGCTCCAATTGCAACAATTGCTCTGTGGCAATTCTGTACACTAACTGAAATCGAAACTTCAACTCTAGACCACACACTATACCAAACCCTAACCCTAACCCTAACCTAAAACCCAACTGCAACCCTATCCCTAACCCCATATCTTGGACGAAATAAAGCCCAGAGCAATGGTTGCAGGAGCAAGAGCCTGAGCACCAACGACCCCATCATCATGACTACTGCTACTGACCTGAAACAAGATTACATGTCATGAAGACTCTGTATTCCTTGAGGTACTCCGGGTAGTCGTACGTGCAATGCCAGATGCTGTAACCTTCCTTGTCGAACTTCTCCCAGAAATAAGGCAACGCTACGGTCAGTGTGTCATTGTTGGAGTAGCATCTCTTGAACGCATCCAAGTCAAAGGTGCTGAGTTGGGAAAAGAGGAAATAAATATATATATACAAATCAGATATGAAAATTTTCAAGTAAGTTCACCGCTCCATGAACAATGAAAGTTCAATGGTTGCATATTAAAGGCATTGATTAACTTTGCCCAGGATTGAAAAAAAAAATCACTGTTCCAGCTAATGCTGTAATCATAATTGCAAACCTTTAGCTCAGACAGGAATCGCCTGAGTTTTATAAGCTGATCGGTCGTTTATATATCAAGATATTTACGATTGAACATTGATGTCGGGATAGAATACCACCGAACCCTGAAGAACTCTTACAGTTGGCATACCTCGCTCTATCACAGAATACCGTACGGGCTGGAAACCCGCTCTGAAATCGCCAAGCACTGGTGCTTGGTTTTTGTGACTGCAGCACAGCGAAGAAGCCGAGCGACTTGCGCTAGCGATTGATAGCGATTTTCTCTTTTTTAGGATAGTAAACAGGTTCCAGTTTCTCTCATACTTTCACATATCCTTAATTATATATGTAGTTAGAGGACTGCACACAATTCACTGGCATTTGAGCTGATTTTACAATTTTTCACGAAGTTAATCAATCACTTTAAGAAATAAATCAGAATGAAATTAATATAATTTTGAATAACTTTACAGCTGTTACAGTTAGAAATTAGAGCTTGAGAGTAACAAAAAGGCATTATGTGTCACAATGTGGTTTTTCATGATAGCTCCAGGAGTCCTGTAAGCCTCAAGAGCAAAACATTTGATAGTGAAAACTTGTCAAAGATGCTTTTTTTCCTCTCTAATCCGGCCATTGCAGATGTTTTTTTTTTTTATAACTCTGAGCATGCCAATACAGATTTCAGTATCTGAGGGAAATTACATATCTTAAATATAGAAGTTGCTGACCCAATGCTGAGGGATATGATGAATTCAATGTTCTTCAGGATCTCACTATGTCATATGAAATCCTCTAAATTTCTAAATATCTTTTGAAAGTGTGACTGAAGCCCATTCATATGATTCTTCAAAAATCAAAGGAATGACTCTTCCAGCTTAATTTTTTAAATTGGGAATGTCAATGAAGCACGGGGTCTGGGTTACAAGTATGAGAAGACTCGTCCAGACACGAAAACTTCACATGCTTACTGTAACCCCAATTCCAAATGAGACAACTACTGCTAATATCAGTTGTATCATTGAATGTTGGGGGATGAGGGAAAAAAGCATTTACGGTATCTTTATTGAACAGAAGGGCAGTATCGATTCCGTCACCCAATGTTATACCAGCAATACTCCCTACTGTACTGGAGGGTGGTGACCTAGGAGGTCCACTACATTTCACATCATTATCATCTACAACTAGACCTTAACCTCCTTAGTGAGGTCATGGAAGGGTTTTTCTTGGGAGTTATCATAGCCCCCCCTCCCCTCCCCCCTCCCCTCCCCCAAGTGACCAATCCCTCTTAAAGGGAAGGGGAGTTCTGGAAAAGGTGAAAAATAATTTGTGAACTTTCTTATTCCTTTTCTGTCAGTTTGGAAGAACATCATACTAGAAATGTCCCCTGAAAAGGATTTCTCTTCAAATGCCCTTATATTTAAAATGTGGCAAAAAATAGCTAAGTGTTCAGGCTGAACATTCATGCTACATCTGTGTGCAGTCCTATATATCCATTTCTCTGTGCGGTGCATGTGCTTTGGAGCGAGTTTGGATCGATTTTTATCATTTTGATGATTCCAAAATCTCACAGTATACACAATCCTTATTTAGACATGATCAACCTTTCCCAGTTGCTTCCAGACAATTTCTTTCACAATGTAATCACATGACCAGAACTCAACTTTATCTTTAAGCCAACATGGGGTCTAATTCTGGAAGTCATACTTGTCAATAGACTAGGGTGCCTCAACTCACAACTGTGCACAGATGCTGAAGTGGACTTTTCAGGGTTTGGTTTCCCTCCCACTCAACCTGCCCAGCTACAGCTACAACTGGATCTACCTTAATAAATCGAAAATGGCTATACTAGATTGCCTGGACTCACCTTGGTGGGCAGTCGGCGAAGGGGTCTTTCTTGGGTTTAGGTGGTGGGGCCTCATCTTCATCTTCAGGTTCTTCTTTCTTCGCCTTCTTTTCAGCCTTTGGCTTGGGCTGCTCCTTCTGCTTCTTCTCCTTCTTGTTACCTCCCGACAGCTCAGCATACTTCTTGGCTGTATGACACAAACATTGACAGAAATAAATGCAATGTTATGCCTACTTAGAGTGCTGTAAATCTAGTGAAAAAGGCATACTGATCTATGGCTATTATCAACATCCTTAATACACACACAAAAAAGGTGCCTTAATGTATGCTGTCATGTAAAACTCTCAAAATACAAGGTCAATAAATATAAATTAATGCCCACAAAATAATAGTCTTCCACATACAGATTTCTTACAAAATTTAATATCATGTCCACATGCGAAAACTTTTACCCCCACCCTCCAAAAAAGAGATAACAGATTATTTCCTATTCCCTTATAACAAACTTATTTGAACAAACCGTATATCACCTTCCTATGATGTTCAGAATACTAAGAATGAAACATTATTTGTAGAATATCATCAAACTGGACAATTTTTCCTTTAACCCTTTCAGGACAGGAATTATTCAAGGGATAAATTGATCACATTTTGTTTTTCAAATTGGCAACACTAATATTTCTCTTTTAGTGCTACATGGTTCTAACAAAATGTAATGTCTTGGAAAACAATATACATCATTAGAAACTTAGTCGAAAGTTGAAAAAAAATTGCCAATTTTGATAAGAACAGTGATTTTGAACTTCTCAATATGTTGCCAATTTAAGGATTTTGAAGCTTATTCTACTTTTAAAAATTCCTGACATTAAACGTAATATGGTGTCATGCAACAAAAATGGACATAGTGTGTGCAGAAATTTTTGCTCTTTCTACTCATGCATCTGGTATATTTTTTAGGGCTCTGAATCAGAAGTTATTCAGCCAAACCACAATTTGTGGTAAAGTGTCCTGAAAGGGTTAAAAGGAGATCTCTCTCAGGTTGATTATGATCAGATTTGGTAAAGTGCAAACAAAACCCCCGTTCTCATTACAAGAGGTAGCACAATCTTGCACTAGCTAGAGGTAAGAACAAGGCAACATCATTTTGGTCTGCCCAACAAGGGGCCATAGCAATCCAAAACCAAAAAACCTGTGGAACACCTGATGTGGTTGCTCTTTGGAGGAAGCGCAATCTATCACAAAATCGCTGGCAATGTGAAAAGTTGAATAAAGCGGGCCACCTTGGCATTCGGAAAGTGAT
The DNA here is from genome assembly GCA_025618425.1 of Heliocidaris tuberculata. Classification (NCBI taxonomy): domain Eukaryota; kingdom Metazoa; phylum Echinodermata; class Echinoidea; order Camarodonta; family Echinometridae; genus Heliocidaris; species Heliocidaris tuberculata. The sequence continues at coordinate 11,172,687 of CM046834.1, forward strand.
TTTACCTTGGTCACCTCTCTGTGTAAAATCAAGGGACTTCGTAATAAGCAAGAATTTGTATTATAGTACGAAAAGTGTAATAGCGACTGGACCACTATAAAAGGGAGTCTTCTTATACTTCACGACCACTGAATGCAAGTGTGTATTTGGCGGACGGTAGTGTTCTTCCCTGACGTGGCATGGGTCTAGTGCTGTCTCTTGCAACCCGAAGTTTGCCTACTTACAAGCATACACATGCTTTCTTAGCAGTCAGGTAAAATAAACCATCAACCTTTTGCAAACTTTACAAGTCCTGGTCTAGTCCGGCTTGATAACTTCTTAAAATTCTTACCCTACCTCATTAAGGAACATATTTAAATCCATTTTCAAAATTTGGACACCAATAAATGTATGTTTTTTTCCCTCAGAGGGCTTTGCAACATATATCATGAAACCCCAGACATGCAAACACACACACATACAGTCCGACCTTGTTTATCCGGCCGCATTGGGACCGGCACCCATCCGGATAAGTGAAATGGCCGGATATGAGAGAAATGTACATTTTCTATGCAAATGAATAGGGTAGGGCAGTCTATTGGCTGAAAAATTTATGTTTTCTTGGTGTAGTTGATGATTGCAAATGATCTTTTTATTTGTATGAGATGAAATGAAATAAAATTAAACAGAAAATTGCCCATGGTGTTCCTGTTTCCAAGGCTTTTGGGTGAATTGCATGACGAACTGGCCGGAAGACACGGCCGGTTAACAGAGATGGCCGGATAAATGAAGTTCGGATAAGTGAGGTCGGACTGTATATGTAGATTATAAAAAAATAACTTTCTGGATGATAAAAAAATGACAAATAATGAGCTATTGCACAACTTTGCTACCAGAAATCTGTTACAAATTTGACATGTTTTGTGTTTTAGTCCGGTTTGTGTCTGGCTCGGCTCAAAACCTTCAGTCTGGTGAGTATGAGAATGGTTTTGGTTCCGAGCTACAGCACTACATAGATCATGCTATCGTAGCAGTCCACCCTTGCAATGAAAATAGCGTCTAAGAGAGCTTGTTCCTACCATCGAATTGGGCCATCTTCTCACAGAGAATGACCTCTCCAATGACAGATTTCACCTCCGGCTGGTTGATGAATGTGACAAACCATCTGTTGAGGTTGACAAAGCTCTTGCGATAGTTGACGTCCAGCACCTGGAAACAAATAAAGCAAAAGAATTTGAAAAAATGATGCATTTTTCACATGATAAATGTGCCACTTCTAAATTGCCCCCACCTAAAATAAACCATCCGTCCCCCTATGAGAGAGCACCAAAGTAACCTGGCCTTTATTAGATAAAGTTGAGTACTGGTCATGAAATTGTAATGTGAAAGAAACTGTCTGGAAGCAATTTGGAAGAATTGATTAGCTAGAACATAAGAACTGATGTATACTGTGGAAATGATAAGAAATTGACTCAATCTTGCCAAAAGTCACATGCACTGGACACAGAAATGTGCATATGGGACTATGTGGCGTGAAAGTTTGGTCAAAAAGTTGCAGCTATTTCTCGTCATATTTTGAATACGGAGGGCATTGGAAGAGCAATCCTTTTCTGAGGACATTTCTTCTACGATATTCTTCCACACTGACATGAAAAAAATGAGAAAGCTCACAAATAATTAGTCATCTTTATCAGAACTCGACCTTCTCTTCAAGGTTATAAGTGATCAAAGTACCAGCACAGAGGAATGAAAGAAGAGTACTAACCTGTTTGTAAGCCAAGAGCAGCTGGCATCCCACACTGATGTCTGCAAGGGTGACCCTCTCACCGACCAGGAACGTCCTTGTCTTCAAGTACTCGTTGAGGAAACCCAGAACAGTTCTTAGAGTCTCCTTTGCCTTCTCTGTTTGCTATGGGAGGCAAGAATGAGTGACAAACTCCAGTCAGTCTCAGAACAATTGAGTCCTTTTAAATTGATCATAAGACATTATTAAAATAGCACTCCACATCCAAAGTTTAATAGTCTTGAAGTCCACTTTTCCAAAGATGTTTATCCAAAACCACTTGTCATGTTAGTCTGCTGAACCCTTTTTAAGCTGAAAAGGGTAGATACTTTTTAAACTGTACTTGTATCTATGCTGCGCCATGAAGTGTAATATATTAGTACAATATGAACTGGGGAGGAGGGGGGGGGGGATGTTTCATAAAGCTGTTTGTAAAGTTACGCATGACTTTACGAACGACTTGAATATGAAGTGCCAGATAGGATGTCCAAAGTTTTTCCTGATGTTTTAACAAAGTGTGACTGTATTTCCAATAACCTCAATTAAAATATGGCAAAAATTATACTTTGCATTAAAAATGTTTGTTATAATAAGAATGTTAATCTACATCTGCACAGTTCAACTTTAGTTGATGCAGTTAAAAATTGATTGAGCATCCCATTTGGCTTGTTATATTCAAGTCGTTCATAAAGTCATATATAACTTTACGAACAGCTTTATGAAACACCCCACAGAAAGGAGATTTACACATTACACAAGCCAGAAATATTCTTTATGATTTAATTTGTTTCAAAAAGGGGCATTGTTTTTAACCATCAATGTCAGTGAAGCACGGGGTCTGGATCAAGAATATAACAAGACTCTTCCAAACACGAAAACCTCACATGCTTAATGTACCCCCAATTCCAAATGAGACAACTACTGGCAATAACCAGTTGTACCATTGAATGTTGGGGGATGCTGTAGCGCTATTCACTTCATTTTTATGAACACAAAGGCATCAGTTATAAAGGCATTAAAGGGAAAGCCTACCCTGATATAAAGTTGGTTTCAAAAGAAGCAGAGAAATTAAAGATACAGGTCAACTAACGTTTAAGCAGAATCCAATAAAAAAAAATAAGTTATGAAGTTTTAAAGTTGCAATCAATTAAACACAAATTGGCAACTCCGCAACGTTTCTTGTGAGCTCCATTCCCAATTGCCCTTTACTGAAAAAATCATAATTTCCATTTTCTCTAACGAAAATATTTTATCATACATGCACCCTAGATACAATCATTTCACTTATGCTTTTACACAAAATCTGTATGATACAAATCTATTCCCTCTTCCAAAACAAAGAAAATGAAAATTCATGGATTTTTGCGTACGGAGCAAATGGGAGAGGAGCTTCGCAAGATACCTCACGGAGTTGCCCATTTGTGTTCGATTGATTACAACTTCAAAAATTCATAACTTTCTTATTTTTTATCGGATTTTGCTCAAGCTTTCATTGATTTTTCTGCTTCTTATAAAACCAATTTTATATCAGGGTAAGCTTTCCCTTTAAGTATGTCAGTTTCATCAAAATAGTCGATTGGACACTTTGTACATAATTTGGTTTCAAAATCATGGATGCTGCACTCACACCCAACAAAAAAAAAAAAAAAAAGGAAAATAAAAACCTAAAATTTTTTTTTTTCAATACCTGCTTGTTGTACTGAATGACACCCAATGTTGGGAAAACCCATGTGCTGGCAGCTGGCTCAATCTCATTATCAGCCAGGTTGACAAACATCTGAACCTGAGCCTTTGATAAGTCATCAGAGCCCCTAAGCTGCTCGTTGCTCACTGTAAAGAAGAAGAGATACTAGTGAGTTTAAGATTCAAAGCATTAACAAGCATTTGGACCACGTTGCTTGATATTACTTTACTCCAAGAGCAAAGTTTTCTTCAACTTCTCACTAAGAGCTTGGGTCTAGTTCCCATAAGACAAAGTAAACCCTCTAGCATATATACAGATAAGATGTCTTTATGCTCTTCAAAAGAGCTTTCTTGGAAATTATAACTCAACTCAACTCTGGACACTGTAGTCAGCAAACAGGGCATTTCAAGGAATAAATTTTACCAACACATGCATTGACAGATAAAATGCATTGTCTAAGGACAGACAGACTGGGTGAGGATCAAAATTTTAAAGTCAAGTGAATGATCCACTATACCAAGGTGCTCCTTCAACCTAAAAAGGCATGGATAAGGGCTGAAAGTGCGAGATAGCAAGTAACAAAATTTGTGCAAAACACCTAAATTTGTAAAATTGATGGAAAAATAGACAACTAGCATTTGGGTCTGAACTAGGAAATAACTATCAAAGTCTTGAAAACCTTCTTACTAATCTTACTAATGCTCCAGCTTTTCCAGACATTCAAATAAAATTCATGAGAACTACGTAAAAATGTATGGATGGAACTGGAGAAATCTCCCGTAGGGTTACCTACCATAGTATGCAATAGCATTGCTCTCAAACAAGGTGGTTCCGCTTCCATTTTCAAAGGCTGGTACCTAAGCAGAAAAAAAAAAAATCAACAATTCACATGAATTGAATTATAGTTCTTTTTCTGCTATAGTTTTGCATGGCATAGATGAGGGTTGTCTTGTTTCCAATCAGGTGATACACAACTGAATTTGAACATTAGCAATTACCATTTCTGGCACCATGGAAGGCTCAAACATTAAAGAGTCACTTGCGGAATTACTCAGATAATTTGGTTATTTCTTCTGTTTCAACTTTATAGATATTTCTATGAATTTCAGTCAAAATTTGTGGAAATTTCTAGTCCTGCTATCTGTGATGAAGAAAATTAATGTGCTTAGAATTACATCATAATACACATTATTCATATATAAGCAGTTTCCATGTTAACAGAAACGAATGATCGTAGAAGATTAATAAAAGCTTGAAAAGATAAGAACAAATCAATCTTTGTTATTTTTGTTATGAGGCAAATCGGACAGAGAGACATCGGCAATTTCCCAATTTAAGAATCTCACATTAGTAAGCAAAAATATTAAAAAATTAACACTTTCTCTGTTTCTCCTTTATTCCAATTCAATTAATTTGCACCATTCTGTTTTTGAGATTTTATATCTTCTTTTTAACTAATGGTTACTGGTTGCTCTCTCCCAGTCTTAAAATACACATTGCATACTTTGCAGATATTTACTTGCTTGTTTATTATAATGTAGATTTCAAATTGATTACATTGTACATGCAGAGAGTTAGAAATAAAAAAAATATAAATATTATACTATTCAGCCTCCGTCACTAGATGCGCACAGCCAATTTCCCATTCGGGTGGCTGTCTTTATAGTAGAGACTTTTGTCAAGAATTTTGGTAGCCTGTTTCGGAGAAAATCTCCCATTTCAGATACCAATTTTCTTTGTTTACTTTTGCTGCAAAGGGATCATTTTGGCTCGACTTGAAAATGTGATAAGCAGATTGCTCATGAAAATTAATCCTGTTGACTGTCTACCTTAAAGGAGAATGAAACCCTGGGGAAAAATTAATTTTAATGAAAAGTGAGGATAGAGTGAAGCAATTTCTAAAAAGTTCCATCAAAATCGGTTATGAAATGAAAAAGTTATGAAAGTTTGAAAAGTCTCAATTTACTTTCTATGGCAATCCTCAAATTGACAATGTTGCTTCAAAGTGGCATATTTAGTAGTACAACTCTCCATATGTTTTGTACACAAAATTTCATATTTTCCCCATTATCTCTCAAGGTACAGCTTGTCTCCTTCTCAGCTCAAGATATATCATGGGAAAATGTATTTGACATAACATATGTTGAGTTCACAAAAAGACAAGCAGCATCTTTAGAGATAATGGAGAAAATATGAAATTTTGCACGTGCTCAAAACATGCGCACCCAAAATGCGCAGAGCCCTAAAACAAGCAGTATGCGAGAGCTAGGGAACGGGGCACGCTGACCAGGGGAAACAGAGAGAGACAAGTGCTTTTGTTCCGGCCGTCCGGGATCTTGAGAACGGTTGAGAAGGGTGAGAAGGGTGAGAACGGCAGTTTATGGAAATTTGGATGTCTTGAGAATGGCGATCGGCCGTTGAAAAAGGGGGTCGTCAAAGCGCACATACCCGTCTATCCAATATATTGAGTGCCCCCCCCCCCAAGGTGCGGCTGCAGTAGACAGTAGAGGTGCATCAAGCATGGCCAATATTGGTGATTATTATTTGTATGAAGGGTTTTCAGGCGACCAGAAAAATTGGCGTATCTCATGGTTTGCGCAAAAGTACCCGGATGACCGTGCAATTTTAAAACAATATCTCATGGTTTGCAGGGTTCTTGCTAATTTTTCTGATAGCAGGTAATTTATCATTCACAGGCGGTTACTCCAAAAAAGCAACAGGGGTCTGGGGGCAGTGAAGCCCCCAGCGGGGTCCAGGGGCAGCGCCCCTAGCTTTTGCAAGAATTGATAAGGTAAAATCGTCCATTCTTCCAATCTTCCAGACCCTACATGTACAAGGAAATTACTTCTTTTAAATAAAGAACAAGGCAACACTAAACAGGTTTAAAATGCCAGCTCAGATGACATTGGTGTTATTTTATTTAAAATCCATGTTGTTCAGAAAGTGAATGCATGATTTTTTTTTATATCTGCAGCTATTCTTGATATCCTACAGTCATATGATTTGCACAAGTGAATGAACACAATGAACTCTCATGATTATGATCAAATTTACCACACTGCAGCGTTACAAAAAGGCTAGGATTACCGTAAATAACGTATAAACCGATGTCGTTAAATTAAACGCACCCCCAACTTTCGACCCCCTGAGCAAAAAAATAAATAAAAAAATCATGATAAATTCAAGTCATGTTCTTATCAAAATGGCAAAATCTAGAGGCAAAAGCATAAAGAAATGATTTAGAAAAGTGTAAAACAAAATTGTACTTTAATTGGTTGTTTCCTGTTTTTCAACTCATTTTCAAAGTCGGGGAACTCTTCGAATCTGAGTCGCTGACCAAAATAAGGCTTGCTCCAAAGACGTGACAAGCCCTTATCAAAGTACAGATACGGTACAGATTCGTGATCGTATCTTAATCACTATCAAAGTGAAAGAAAACATCACAAAACACACATTAACAATACAGATAAAGGCAAACTGATACCTTGCTTAAGAAAATATTTCTAGATAAATCCAAGAACTATCACAGAAGTTTCATGTTTGAAGAGCTATGGCGCAAGGTTTTTCAACAAAATAATTGATCCCAAAACATTTGAAGTTTCCCTCATTTCATACCCATGCAGAGGTAGGTTTGCTCCCCTGCTCCAGCGGCCCAGCAAGTTTGCAAGTTCTGCTAAAATGAGAGAAACGTCTCTGCACATAGCTATTGCATAAATTAATTTGCATACTAGCTCAACCAATGCGCATTGGTTGAGCTAGTATGCAAATTAATTTATGCAGAAGCCATGTGCAGAGACTATTCTCTCATTTTAGCAGAATGTGCAAACTCTCTGGGCCGCTGGAGCAGGGGGAGCGAACCTATGGAGCGAACCTACCTCTGCATGGGTATGAAATGGGGGAAACTTCATACGTTTTGGGATCGATTATTTTGTTGAAAAACCTTGCGCCATAATCTCTTCAAACATGAAACTTCTGTGATAGTTCTTGGATTTAGCTAGGAATATTTTCTAAAGCAAGGTATCAGTTTGCCTTTATCTGTATTGTTATTGTGTGTTTTGTGATGTTTTCTTTCATTTTGATGGTGATTAATAATACGATCACAAATCTTTACTTTGACAAGCGTTACGTCTCGAAGCCTTGCTTGGTCCAGTGATAACTCCTTGCTTGGTCAATGGACTTGAATTTTGGGTAGCCCTCATTGAGAGTAAAGCTGCCACCGTGGTTTAATTGTGCCGGGTTTGTGTCACGGCATGAACCTGTTTGTGGGTTGTATGTATACGCAAGTTAGGCTTTTGATTTTAACATCAAAATTAATTTGTAAAAATATGTCGTAGCATTTAGACTTACAAAACAGTAAATGAATTCTCTTTGATCATATAAACAGGACCTTAGCCCCCTAGATTATTGTCAGTTTTGGTGATATATGACTCTTCATTTGTTTTGGGCTTTTTTAAGCCCAGCATCGTGTATTACCCGCAACCCCGACTTATGCTTATTCCGCACGCGCGCTAGCCCTCGTCGAGTCAGTTTAGTTTTGTTTCTTCTTGCTTTCTCGATCTCTCGCTCATTGGCTGTGTTTAGAGCTGTTTCTTCCCGTTTCTTTACGACCGCTTTCACAACACCGCTGTGAAGCTTGTGTAAACTGAAATTTGAGATAGCGACTTGTTGAATTGAATCGAGACTGATTTTATATAATATATATATATATATATATATATAATTTTTTTTTTTTTTTTTGTGAGGCCACAGCCGGTTACGATCGGCGTTACAGCCGGAAAAAATAGCCGGTTACCGGCTATTAACAAGATCCCATGGTTTGTGTAAAAGTACCCGGATGACCGTGCAATATATCTCCATATCTCATGGTTTGGGATGCGCATGACGCGTAAAAATGTAAATACGCGCTTAAATACGCAAAGGTTAAGACAACGGATGTATGCGCACAGCTCTTGCAAGATGCTTGGGTAATTAGGACAAAAATGTTAAGTCATTACAAAAAGTCATTACAATTTTTAACGTAAAGACATGTAATGGTGAAAATTGAGGAACTCGGTATCATACAATTAATAATAATAATATTGAATGGCTTTTCTTTCGTGCGACACAAAGATATATCGTACTCGCTTTGAAAATATTTCACTCGTCGTGCCGATTCGTGAAATATGCTCATAGCTCGTGCGATATATCCTTGTATCCCACTCAAGGCCATTCAATATTATATAACTATTTCCTATTTGGGAGACCATCTCTATTATCAGAGACTTATGTCAACATTTTTGATGGCCTATTTGGGAGACAGTCTCCCATTTAGGGGACCAATTTTCTTTGTTTACATTTGCGGCAAAGGGATTACCTTGGCTCAAAATGAAAATGTGATAAGCAGATGCCTCATGAAAAAGTACCCCTTTTTACCGTCTACTTCAAAAATCCACCGTCTACTTTTGTTTTCATAACATTTATTGTTATGATCCACACACAAAACAAATGGGCTTTTGATTTCTGAGGGGAAAAAATTTGGCCGAGAAAAAGAGCCTTGTTGGTGTTGTTTCTTCTATTGTCCTCTTGTTAGCAAAGTCTCCAATATCAGAGACTGTCTCCAAAGTGGGAGAGTCTCCTAAATCTACTGGTAGATGATGAGAGAGTCCTGCATCAGCTCTGATTTTCACTGACATGAGGTGATTGAGCCTGAGGTCTCCAACATTGCCATGTTCACCTGTGCAGAGCATTACCTACAAGTTGCATCATAATTCATATTTCTCATCAACTCTTTTGAGAGTGACACCAACACTGACCAATTTACATGATTAAATAAGATTAAATCTAAAATGTGTCAACCCTGCATTCTCATGATTCTTTTGGATCTTCCTATTCATTATGTTTATCACTGCTTCATTACTGTTTCATTTACATAAAATTAAAATCAGGGCCTTACCTTTCCAAGGGGGAATTTCTTGAGAAACTCTGCAGACTTGTTCGTCTCTCCAAGCTTGAACGCCGGTGGATCCTGCACAACAGTCAGCTGTGCACCGCTGTATTTGGCAGCGATTTGGATCTTGTATGCGCGAGTATTTTCGGGATAGGTGTACAAAGTCTGCCAAATAAGAACATAATGAATATGTCATTGTGATATACAGTATTCTATCAACAAAACAAAGTCATTTTAAGAGCAAATATAAATCTGATGATGGAAATATAGGTGGATTTTAAACAAGATACACGTGTGAACGTACCCCGGAAGCCATGGCTGCTATTAGAAAAGGCCGTGTGTTGACGTTGCAAATCGGAGCACAACGGCTGCGCGAACGACGATAATAGACACGCCGGGATCTCCCCGACTGGCGCATGGGTACAGTTGGGGTACGAACAGTGCCATGGCCATGCTTGAGGGTATCTTTCTGGAAGTTGAAGCAGTACATTAAAGGAAAATAATTCTTTCCGGCTAAGTCAACTATTGAAATTCGTAAGGTTACTATAAATTTGAGGACAACCACTTAAGCTTGAGGTTTTGGTAGAGGAAATATTCGTAAGTTTATGTCATTATTTTTCTTCTTTCAGTCCCACGCACTCATATCAATGTTAATTAATGGGTGTATGAACATGTAGAGTTTGAACTTTGAAGTTCGTCCAAAAATTTGATGGTCTTTTTGGCCATATAAATAAAAAATCATCTTTAATATAATATGCCCTTCCAAATGGGACTATAAAGTGTATTTTGCTATATCGTGGTTGAGAAAACCACTCTTGAGTTTGATCGTCATCGTCGTTGAACGTTGATCATCCAAAAATCAGACATTTCATTGCTTTTAAAGGTATCGTCCAGTATTGGGAAAGGTGGCGCTTTGGATATTTAACTACTTTGTCAGCTGGAATGGAAATTATTACATATACTGTTGTGAAATGATTAATTTCGAACATAGGTGACGTTTGTTTGAAGAAAAATGGTTTAGAAATGGCTAAAATGTCCAAAAAAATAAACATCGAACTACAAGCGCTGTACCGCGCTTGTAATTTGATGTGAAAACAGTGTGTGTAACAAGTGTGTGCGAACCGCTATGCGCCGTTGAGCCGGGAGCGTCGGGGTAGGTGGTCCTTAGCGAGGGTATAAGGTAACCGTTGATATTCGATCATTTGAATTATTTTACTGAAAATCACCGGAAATCATGAATAGAATACCGGATTATCTCACTCATGTATCTTTTTATTGAAGCCGAACAATATGAGACTATATTTGAGCAGTTTCATGCCAACTTTCATTTTGCTACCACTACTATTTATTACCTTTAACACCTGTTAAAAAAATATTTTGAAATAAATCTAAATCAGAAATTCAAGTTTTATTTTTTGACTTTGTACAATACTTGGATAATTTGATACAGAAAGCAAGCTGACAAGAAGGATATGTCATGTGTAGCCTATGTGGATGTGGATTGGAGTCGGATAAAACAAAATGAAACTAAAGTTAGATCTAGACCACTCACTCGAGACCACTCACACTTATGCAAGGTTATTGGATCTAGACTAGACTAACTTAAAAGGAAAAAAAGACAAAATATTTCAGTTTTAAGTCATGCTTTTTTTTTCCATTTTCACTTTGTCCAATAAATTTTATCTAACCTACTAGCTAAGTGTTGGGTCCACAGTACTTGCTCAATCACTTACACATGTGCTAAGTTATTTACAGATATTTTTGATACATGTAGTTCATATTAGATCTAGATCTAGGCCTATGTAATGAGAGTTGGAATTTCAAAATCAAATTTTGAAGCCTGGATTGCGCCAGGGAGGTCCACTGGCACCCGCCTCGTACAAACCTGCTGCAGTTAGCTTAGCGCAGTCTAATATTGTACCTCTCGTAGCATGTAGATGGGCCATCTGACCCATCTAGCACGCACTAGATCACGCTATCTCTCATGGACCACCCCCAAAAGATGCTCCAGCGGTCTGCCGTTTTGGATCGCCATGGATCTCACCAAAATGATGTTGCCACGTTTTCACCTTAGACATGGCGCGATCTAGCGCACGCTAGAGCTAGAGTGCGCTATCTCTTGTAATGAGATCTTTTAATGAGAACAGGGTCGATGTCTACAAAAGGGCCCTCAGCAAGCTGAGAAGACCATGTGGTGCTAGTCTGTTGCTCAGACTCAAAGACGAGTGTTGACCGGAGCGCACGCAAGGCAGGGGTTGGGGGTATGAAATTTTCCTTTCAACCAGTGTTTATTCTAAAGTTATGTATTGACAAGTTCACCCAAAATTGGTTTTAAAATACTTCCACAAAGAACAGAATTTGAAATACATTTAGCTCTTCCTTTGGCCAATGGCCTGAGTTCCTAGACTACATAGGAACCCCCCCCCCCCCCTTTCTCTTTCTCTCTCAGGGGCACACTAGTGTCCTGGACCTGACCTCTCTTCAATGAATTTATCAACAAAAGATTAGTGTCAAGACAAAAATGCTTGTCCTCAATTATCAGTCACTGAGAGAGAGAGAGAGAGAGAGAGAGAGAGAGAAAGATGAGGGAGTAGAGATCAGAAAGAAAGAGACAGGAAGAAAAAAAACCCTTCGCTTGGGGTAGCACACACAATCACATCCATGTAGTAGACATATTTTGGAGTCAGAAACACTAAATATGTATGCAATGCAGATATGCACACCAAAATCAGCTGTTTATTGTATCATTTCAGGTCTGTCAAGTCTTGTAATTACCCCCCCCCCCCCCCCCCACAGACAACTACCCCAGAATCCGGGTGGTAGTTGTCCAGGGGTAATTGTCCAGGGGTTAGTCGTCCTGGGGGAGGGGTAGTTTTCCTGGGGGGGGGAAGGGTAATTATCCTGGGGGGTAGTTGTCCTGGGGGGTAGTTGTCCTAAGGGGTAATTGTCCAGGAAGTAGTTGTCCAGGGGTAGTTGTCCGGATACGGTTGGTATATAATTGCCTCATGATCAAGATTCTCGGCAAGAAATTGTCCAGGTTTGGTTAATATTAAGGGAAATGGCCTTGTACTCTTGCAGCATGGCAATAGGGAGTGGTTTCGAAAGACTGACGCATGTGCATACAGGTTAAAAGTATGCATTGATATCTTGATTACCCTCGGCCGTACCCGTGATGTGAAAGACTTAACCTCTGTATTTCTCTTTCTGAAGTTCCCCATGCTATTAGCATTTCCATTCACACTGGCAAGTACCCTGCTCATGATGCTACACCTTTTAAAGGGTGACTAAATTAGAGAGAAAAAAGGTGCTGTTTCCATGTATTTTTGCTTTCAAATCACGAATCTGGCAATTGATTGTCAAAATTATGTCTCGTTTTGGCGAAAAAGGGGGAAAAGTAGAGGTTTTGGGACCTTTCCTTAAAACTCGTGAGCTGATTGGCTAATTGACGTCACACCCCCAAGTGACGTATGAAGAGTAAGAGGTACAAGATCTGCAGGCTGCGGCAATGTAACATTGTACACACAATGCGGTATTTGACCCCTCTGTTCAACGGACAATTTATGAAAAAGGGAAATTAATCAATATAGTCTTAGGAGTGAATAATCATTATCAATATATTTTCTCCAAGATCAGTGAACACTTTTGCCCCAATATACAGCTCTTGTTTTGTTTTTTTAACTTTTCTTTGAACAATGTTCTCATCCATCTGAGCTTGCCGAACGATAGTTTTGCATTGGTCTTAAACGCGTACACAGCCGTTTTATGCGTCTGTGCAATGTACTACACATCTTTAGTACGGCAACTATGTTCCCCCTCGTACTAAGTGACTGGTGAACGCTTTTGTTTGGTTTGTTTTTACTCTCGCCTTTTTTTTTCTTCGCTTTACATGTACTATACAAGTACTGACTTAGATTTTTGGCTGAATTCTTCGAGTAACTTAGAGAGATGGATAGTGATCGCGAGTCCGATTTGGAGGACTTTTTTGAGCCAGATACGAACTTTGATTTATCAGATGATTTATCGATCCTGAAAGAGAAGAAGCTCAAGTGCAGTGGCAAGGGGAATTCGACCATATATGTTTGAACCCCTCGCAGAAGACGCGCCAGGGCATGGTGAAGGGATCGCGGGGGAAGGGGCCGCGGGTGAAGCTGCTGCAGCTGCTGGAGAAGAAAAGTGATCACTGCAAATTGTACTCCACTCGCTTGGCCCTTGCCACTCTGCCCACGTGAGCATACCTTTGCGACCCACAATTTCCGTAGATTTTCATCTTTAGGAAAATGATGTACGTAGGCTTACATCATCTTTAGGGGTCTTGCTACAGCCCGCAACTATACACCGATTTGGCATTATTGATGAAATTGTGTCCCAAAATCAAATTTATTGTGAGGAATTAAACACACGAAAATACGCAATACAAATGGTCGATGCGGTGAATGTCATGCTCGGCACCGGGCTGGGCCTGCCGGGGCCTGCGGGCATGCACGGTATATAGGTTGGTGGAATATTTTCCCTTACTTCTCGTACGTCACAGATCACGTGATCATGATGTTGCTTCGATGGGTTTTTTTAAGGGCGGGGCTTATGACTGTGTAAATCAGCAAAAATGTACTTTTCAAATGATTATGAAATACGACTGAATGCATAAAAAAGTGTGTGATTGATATTTTTTGGCTCCTGATGACTCCTTCCTATGAAAAATGGGCAATCAATTTTCTATTTTAGTCACCCTTTAAAAATGATCACTGAATCTTGTTAGTTCTGAATATGCTTCTCATTTTTCTGCTTTATCAGTTGGCCTATACTCGGGTTCTGTGCTACAAGGCCAGAATGGCTCCAGGGAAACATTCGAGGCAGAGCAACAGTGATCGCAAGCAGCACTCTGGTGTTTACTACGGAGATCGTCTTCTCCTCAAGCGAGTACAAGAGGTAAAGCAATTCGACTGTCAAAGCCTTTTCTCCTGCAGTTCTGAAGTCTGTAAGGTAGCTTTGCAGAAACAAGTTACATGACAATATATATATATTTTTTTTAAATATTTTTTTTTCATTTGTGTGTTTATTGAATCAAACATAATCACAGCATTTACAAACAATTATAAAGGTAATCACACTATAAAAAAATGTAAAAAATAAAACAACAGCAAATGCGATACATTTATGAAATTATGACATACAATACCATTGCTTTAAAATGAGCAGCCAAGGACGTGATCAAGGAAGGATGCCCGAAACCTCCCCGAGACACCAGCATGACTACCTGATCGTGCAGAAGAACACATATTTTTTATGTACAAGAGTATACTATTTTCAATGGACAAAGGTTGATGTAATATATGAAATATCACACATGTATTAATATCATTCAGCTATTGGGCAAGTCCTAGGTATTTGGTCATTTGATGTCCCATGCGTTGCCAAGTACTGTGAAATTTTGAACACAAATTTACATCAAATGAGTATACAGTTCACTTCACATCTGGTGTGTTCCAAGGTATAATTGAGCTATTAACTGAATGCAGTGATCAGACATATAGTAAAATTGAAGATATGGTCAGTAACATATTGGACAAAATAGCTTGGACTTGCCCTATTACTCGTGATTACTCATTATACTTGGGATATAAACAGGATTTTCACCTGTCATTTCTTCCTTGAAGTTTAATAATACGTGAAGTAAGAACAAATTCTGCCTTTTACTGAATTTGTATGTTAACTATCGATTTCAGGACCACCATTTCAACTTCCATACTTGTTTTGTTGTTGAAAGTTTAACAGAACTCCTGTAAGGAGAAGGATTGTATAAGGAAAAGGGTTGCATAAATCATGGAATTTGATTATTTGTTGTGATAATTTGTCTATCTTCTTCCCTGTTTCCTTCTGTAGTATGCTGATGCAGAATCCAAGAATGGTTATGTGGATTTGGATACTATGGTTGAAGATCTCCAGCATATCTACAAGTAAGAAGCTTCACAATTTAACTCTGTTTTCTTTTTTTCTTTTTTACAAATTCTTGCTGTTGTTGTTTTTTTTTTATAATGAATAAATGAGATATTGTCATGAAAAGATTGTTTTACCCCTGATTAGTTGTTATGTTGTTTTACAATCAGGGTATACAATGCCAAAGATCACACTGTGGGCCTCTGAAAGTAGACAGTGCATGATTATTCTAGTGCTGAATGAATAGAGTAATCGTGTCATCATATGAGTGTCTTAGCTCTGATAAGTTGTTACAACCTTCTTTCCTGTTGTGTATTGAAGATTTTAAAGTGCAAATTTGATTTGATTTGATTTGATTTGATTTGATATTCATTTATTTCCATATACTTCATCATAAATTTACAATCTTTCAACATGTAGGGTCACATAATACATATACGTTGAAAAAGGGGTCGTCATAAGCAAAGCTTGAGTTCACGTCCTCATCGCAAATGAAATGATCATACAATGAATATACACATGCAAACAATGCACAGTGGAAATATATGTAACTTTTTTGTTCTGTCTAACCAAAAGTAGATATACTCTTTATCTAACCATGTAGCCATCCTGCCCATTCCTTTTGTCAAAGAAAAAGAAGAAGAAAAAAAAGAAAGTATCACATTCTTCTTGTCCATAGGTATATGGTTCACATAGTCATGTTATAATTTCAGGCAGACTGAATGCGTTCATTTATCCCCCTGAAAATAAGTGATGATTTTTTTTTGTATTGTGTATTTTGCTTTGCAGAGAATATGGTAGAAAGAAAAAAATAGCATTCAGGAAAGCAGTTGAAAAGGGTAAGTTTAATATGCATCTTGGTCTCACATATTTTAATGCAAATCTCTATTTTCTATTGGGGGTGTGGGATTGGGTTTTTATTTCTTGATCAAATTATTCAATATAATGCAAAATCTCCTAGAAGTCGGAGTTAACAAGTGCTCACACTTTTCCCCCAGAAATGTAATGTTTATATTTGCTTTAAGAGAATAAGAAAGTCAATATGATCCCCTTTTCAGGTTGTGAGATTATAAATTGATTTTATTTTGTCTTGTTTCTATGAAATATACTGGTAATTAGAATACTGGTAATTAGAATGAGGTATATGTTTTGTCTTTACAGCATACAGTTGTGTAGAGACCAAGCAGTCCAGGTCTAACCATGATCATGACGACTTTGAGGCAAGGCACCTGTCAAAACGACGTAAACGAGAAGAGTGAGTTCTTGACAAAAACCAACCAACAAACAACTAACAAACAAAAAAAATCAACCATTCAATATTGGTTTCAAATCACAATTCAAATATGAATATGGTATGAGGACAAATGGTCCAAGTGAACTAGTGTAAAGGAACTAATGAAACATTTGGCTAAAAATTTTTACCAGGTCATCAGGGTTGAAAAGTTATGTTTTGATCAAAAAAGAATAGAGATTTGTAAGAATAGTTTCATCATCTACATATTTGGCACATACAAAACCTTTGTTCAAGAAGTTATTCATACTGAATATTTATAAATTGAATAATTATTTTAATGCAGTACTACTATTTAAACACAGGCTTGGTCTGTTACCCAAAATTTATGCAATATGTTAACATTAAATTGTTCATTTCATAGATAAAATACTAGAAATAGAATGAAATATTATTTATCTGTTATTACTAAACAATATGAATTACACTCTTTCTGACATAAAGCTCCTTCTGTATGGAATTCTCTCCCATCAGACATAACTTCTGTTAAAAGTTTGAATTTATTTAAAAGAAAGCTTAAATTACATCTTATTTCCAATGATCTCGCGATGTAAACAAAATTAATATCATTCCACGATGCAGTTTTGTTTAGGGTTGTGCGGTTACGTTTTTGTCTTTGTGTTTTATTATGTTGTGTTTTTATTGTTTCATCATAAATCATTTTGTATGATTCCATTTGTAATTTTACTGTTTATAAATTTCTTTACTGTCATGGTGGCTGTCAAGACAAACCCACTAGGGTTTTTATACAGCAACCAAATTCCTATTTTTTATTGTCAATCTTTTAATATTTTAATGATTGCATGCAAAATGTAATAATTATGTCTTAGTTTTCAATTATTATGTAACATATTTCTTGCATGTTGATATTAATGTTTTTATACATGGAATTGAATAAAGCTGAATTGAATTGAATTGAATTGATTAAAGGAAACCACTGTCAATAATAAACAGTTTTAAAGAACTTTTGAAAGTCCAACATCATGAATAGATCTATTACACTGCACCTTTAGAAGATGCAGGGAGGATAAAAAAAAAAGTTTATCTCACATGATATCATATTAGTACCTGTATTTAAAAGAAAAAATGTTGAGTGGACAGGATGTCCTTATCTGCCTTACGTGTGTGTCCTTAGACATGTCATTATAGAAATGGAATTTAAATACTTTTTACAGGACAGTAGTTACAATTTTACAATACATGATAGCAGTTTACATCCATGAAGATTGACTTGTTATGAAATGGAATTTCATGTACACATACGCAGTCCTGATTAATCAAGACGTGTTGTATTCCTTTATCTTTCTCCCTCTTTTCCTTTTCTTTGAATGACAGAGATGCTTCAGATGACTCAGAAAGCGATAGTTTCTCATCGGACAATCCAGATTATGTCCAAACTCAGGTAGAAATTCCAGGTTTTCATTTCTCTTTTTATGTTCTAAAGTGTATATGTTCATAAACACAATTTTCATGTATATAACTTCATAACCTAGAGAAATATTCAATAATAATGATTAAAGGGAAGCTTGAGTTCTGGGAAAGGTAAAAGATAATTTGTGAGCTTTCTCATTCTGTTTATGTTAAGTTAGGAAGATTATCATAATAGATATGTCCCCTGAAAAAGATTGTTCTCCAAATGCTCTCATATTCAAAGTATGACAAGAAACAGCTGAAATGTTCGGGCCGAACATTTCCGTGTAGTCCCATATACACATTTCTGTGTGCAGTGCAGGATTGAGTCAATTTCTTATCATTTTGGTGATTCCAAAACCTTACAGCATACACTAAATCTTATGTGCTATATAATCAACCTTTCCCAATTGATTTGAGACAGTTTCATTCACAATACAATCTCATGACCAGAACTCAACTTTATCTTTAAGTTAAAAAACAGGAATCTTTTTTTATGTCTCTACCACCATGGTGCCCAAGTCTTTTTTTCTCTCTGTTGACATACTTGAACACATGTTTTATTATTATTATTGAGTTGGTATGCTCCTGGCATATATAAATGCATCAGTAGTTTACTCTTCTGTATCTTTTTTAGTCTTCGCCAAGGAATTAGGTATGATAAAAAGTCTTTTGTAGTGTCCAGGTTCATGCTGTTGTCCATGTTGTATAACTTCTGGGCCCTGTTTCTTAAAACTTGTTATCAATAACAACTGCCTCATTTCTATGACAAATTCGCTCTCAGCCAATCAGATTCAAGAATTACAGTAGCTTATAACAATTATTGTAACTTGTTATTGATAACAAGTTTTATGAAACGGGGCCCAGTAGTAATCTCTATAGATATTTGGACAGTGGATGTGGACAGTGTATTAGTATGTAAATGATCTGGATAGTAGTGCAGTTGGAATTGTATCAAAGCTAACATATTATTGCAGTACCGGGGGGGGGGTGTTTCATAAAGCTGTTCATAAAGTCACGCATGACTTTAGGAATGACTTAAATATGACAAGCCAAATGGGATGCTCGTTCATTTTTAACTGCATCAACTAAAGTTGAACTGTGTAGATGTAGATTAACATTCTTATTATAACAAACATTTTTAATGCAAAGTATATTTTTTGCCATGATTTAATTGAGGTTATTGGAAATACAGTCACACTTTGTTAAAACATCAGGAAAAACTTTGGGCATTCTATCTGGCACTTCGTATTCAAGTCGTTCGTAAAGTCATGCGTAACTTTACAAACAGCTTTATGAAACCCCCCGGTTTGCTAGGTATAATTCTCAATGGGCTTGTATGGAATGCTTTTTGCAATGAAAAAATATTGCATGAAGTAATTCCCCACCCCCTCCTCCCTCCCCGACAGGACTCCAACCTAGTCAACAGCTCCTTGAGTAACCTGTACATGAAGAGGACTCCTACCAGCACACCCAAGAGCTGCAGTGCTGCATCCACACCCCTCGCCACCCCCCTGGGCACACCCCAGGCCACACCCATACCAACAGACAGTGATGACGACGACGACAGAGATAGTGTGGAGATGTCGAATGTGACCCTTGACCTGGCTGGGGTCGGCGACCTGAAGGAGGATGATGGGAAGCCCTCGTCAAGGAAGCCTAAGCTTTTGTTGCCAAATGTCAAGAGGAAAGAGGTATTCTTTTCTTGATGTATGTGGGGTTACCAAGGGGAGAATGTACCCATTTTGTCAATAAGTATTGTTACCTTTGAAAAAGAAATCTTCTTGATTGTGATTGGTTGGTTGGGTTGGTGTTTAATTTTTCTGGGAAAGAACATACATGTACCATGGGAATAATGATTAGCAACTGTATTCTTTTTAAGGTATGTAGCAAGGAGATGTTCTGATATCCAAGAGATAGGTAATTGGGAATGCCACTTGTGCACTTCTTTGATATATTACTGAGCTATTGGAATTCAAGGGATTTTTTTTTTTTTGTGTTTGTTATTGGAAGTCAGTGGCAGATCTACATAGGGGGAAAACTGGCCCGTGCCCCCTCTTTTGAAATCCAACTGGCATACCTTAAGTACACAATGAAAAAAAAATTCCCCCTTAATTGTGTACTTTTCCGGCTCTGTGCCCCCTCTTTTACAAAATCCTGGATCTGCCCCTGTTGGAAGTAATTGTCCCCGCCGAACGAAGTTCGCGAGGGGACTATGAAACGGGCTCCGTACGTGTGTACGTGTGTGTGTGTGTGTGTGTGTGTGCGCGTGTGTATGTGCGCCCATTTAAAGCGATGACATATGCATGAACTTTACATTCGGACCGATGACACACAGCGAACCGATGACGTCATCGGTTGGCGGACCTGCGCAGTTAGACCCAAATTACATGCTTTTGCATATAGGGGTAGGTCATCAGTTAGTGTTACACTAACAAGTCGTCGGTTGTATAGTAAAATTTAAGACGGGTCATCGGTTATGCGGTTGAATTCTACACACACAGGTCATCGGTTATGCGGTCAAATTCTAGGTTGTAAAAGATGTCATCGGTTAATATGCGCGCACAGGTACGCGTGTGTGTGTGTGTGTGTGTCCGTCCGTCCGTCCGTCCGTCCGTCCGTCTGTCCGTGTGTGCTCAAATGTTAGAAAATGCTACTTCTCCGTCATTTCTTGGCCGATTTTGATTCCGATTGTTTTATCTGATAGGGCTGGGTGGGGGCTTCCAAACTTCTACACAGAATTTTGAAATTCATTAATTATGCAAATTTATGCAAGTTTATTCAAAATCGACGAAAAATGCTACTTCTCCTCTATTTCACATCGGATTTTGATTCCGATTGTTTTATCTGATAGGGCTGGGTGGGGGCTTCCAAACTTCTACACAGAATTTTGAAATTCAATAATTATGCAAATTTATGCAAATTTATTCAAAATTGACGAAAAATGCTACTTCTCCTCTATTTCACATCGGATTTTGATTCCGATTGTTTTATCTGATAGGGCTGGGTGGGGGCTTCCAAACTTCTACACAGAATTTTGAAATTCATTAATTATGCAAATTTATGCAAATTTATTCAAAATTGACGAAAAATGCTACTTCTCTATTTCACATCGGATTTTGATTCCAATTGTTTTATCTGATAGGGCTGGGTGGGGGCTTCCAAACTTCTACACAGAATTTTGAAATTCATTAATTATGCAAATTTATGCAAATTTATTCAAAATTGACAAAAAATGCTACTTCTCCTCTATTTCACATCGGATTTTTATTCCGATTGTTTTATCTGATAGGGCTGGGTGGGGGCTTCCAAACTTCTACACAGAATTTTGAAATTCATTATTCATGCAAATTTATGCAAATTTATTCAAAATGGCTGAAGGTTCATAATGTTTTCATGTTTTATATTTCAGTTGTATACATGCATTGTTGGTATTCTCTTCTTTTGCATGCAGTAACATTATTATTTTATTCACTAAAGTTTTTCACTGAAGTTTTAAGGTTCAGGCTAGTTAATTTCCACAGATCTGCACTTTCGGCGGGGACATTTATTACGCATTGCGTAATTTACTCATTCACTTGTTACTTGTGTGTCTACAATTTTTTGAAATAGACAAGTGGTCTTCACAAATTAGGTAACAAATCTCTGTGCATTTGTTTGAGTTTATGTCTGGAAGACTACATGTAGTCGCTAGGTTGGAAAAATAGATATGATTGTGAAGGTAGTGTAGTTCATAATAAAAGTTCATTCATATATATATTTCCTTTAATATGTAGGTTTGTAGATATTTGATTCTCTTTCTTGTAATACATTAATCAGGAAACAACACAAGAGAATCCATCACAGAATGAGAGTTTTTACATATCAAAGACCCCTAGCAAGATTTCTAAGACACCTAGAAGAAAATCATCTGCAAAGGGTGAGGATGGAGTGGAGGCCAGTGCCAAGAAGAAACCACGCTCATCAGAATCAGAGGGACCCAGAAAAGGAAAAAAGAAAGGTATATTTGCCTGTGTGCAATAGATTGGTTCTTGTATATTGTTTTTAAGTATATTGTATGAGATTTTGTAGATTGATTGTGTTGGAAAGTTTATTTTACTGATAAATGGAATTAAACGTGCTTATGAAGAGTAAAAGAAAAAACTAAACAAAAAACCTCAAGTAAAGACACTATGGTTAATAATGACAGTATGACACGGGAATTAAATGATTTGACATAAGGCGTGATTATTACACAGAAGAATTAATAATGATAATAATAATGGTGGCTTCTTATATATACAACTGTTACTTATCATTAAACGAAGAGCATAATATAACATACTAAATTCGAATTATTGTTACTACGACAGCTTTATGAAATGCACGTACATCAGAGATTAACTTAAGGAACAAAAGAAAATTAACATAAGATAAAGAACAAATACAATTAAATTGATAATAATCCTCGTGCGATTAAAGATGCTTACCAGTAGAAGGTTAACTCAGATAGCTCAGTACTGTATAATTTGTAGACGTTAAATAAAACAAATACAGCTCTTCTAAACTACTTTGAGATTTATTTCAAACTTAAATGTTTCTTGATTGTAGACAGAATTCTTAAGCCTTGATTTTATTTGAATTTGTAGAATAATAATAATAATAATATTGGATATTTATATAGCGCTCATATCCACCATGAATGGTGCTCAAGGCGCTCCAATATTACCCCGGCTCTAGCTAGGCTACCGATTTCGGCGCTCACAGCATTCAAGGAATTCATTCCTGCCGGTACCCATTTAACACCTGGATGGAGAGTGGCAAATGTAGATTAATGTCTTGCCAAAGGACAGTAGTGCCGAGCCGGGGTTCGAACCCACGACCTTTCCATCTCCAGTCAAGTGTTTGAACCACTCGACTACGACATAGACATAGACATAGATATGAAGACTACTTTGGACATGATAAATGCACCAAAGTATTGTCATATTGTTTATATTAATCACTTCTCTTACAGTTATTGAACCTCAGAGGTCAACTAGTACCTTTGCTGATATTGGAGGGAATGATAGCATGTTAGAGGTAAGCTTTATGCTTCACTGTACTATTAAGAACATACATGTAGAAAAGCACTAGTAGTAGACCAATAGATACAATGAGAAGACAAAATATTTCATGAAATTCTTGTCATGCATGTATATCAATTGGCAATAAATTGTTTAAAAATTTAATACAAGCTTGCTGTTGTTTACAGAACTCTGAAAAAAGGGTACATTTAGTACTGTCAAAGGACTGTGAACCCTTAAAGGGAAATCCAACCTTAATAGCAAGTTGCTCTGAAAGAAAGCGAAAATATCGGAGAAGCACATTGGTGAAAGTTGAAAGAAATTGAACAAGCAATAGGAGAGTTATGAATTTTTGAAAGTTTTAATCACTATACCTATGGGAATTTTAAATTAGCCAAATAGGCAATGTCACTGTGATGCATTTGCGGACAACTCCCCCATTTGCTACAACACACAAAATGACTAAAATGTAATTTTTTCCAAAATGTATTACTCAGTAGAACATTTTTCTTTCATGAGGACCCATAACAATATGCTATCTCCAATATATTTTGAGTACTGCCCCGAGGGTAATGGCGCTTCAGAGAAAACTATAAATTAATGATATTTTTGTGTACCAACAAAAAGGGAGAGTTGTCCGCAAGCATGTCAAAATCAACTCACCAGATTGCGAATTTGAGATTCGCATAGCTGTAGTGATCTAATTTTTCAAGTATCCATAACTTGCTTATTCCTTGTCCGATTTCTTTCAAACTTTCACCATCCTGTTTTACTTATTTTTCTGCTTTCCCACAAACCATCTTATTACCGAGGTTGGATAGCCCTTTAAATGGATGCTAGTTTGTGGCAAATTATTGATCATCATCATGAATGAATGAAATAATTAACTGATTAATAGAAACTGCTCTCCAATTCCCAATATTTTCTGTTTGGAGCCAGAAGGGGATAGAGTTAACACCCTTTTGGCTCTGAACAGACGATATTTAATAAATGTACATCTTTTTTGCTCTTACTCACAGGAGGTTTGCAAGCTTCTGATTCACATGAAGCATCCGGAGGTCTATCAGCAGCTGGGTGTGTCCCCGCCTAGAGGGGTCCTACTACATGGACCTCCTGGGTGTGGCAAGACTCTTCTTGCTAATGCTATTGCTGGGGTGAGTTTGATTAAAAAAAGGAATGTGGAAAGGGAGGCATGCTTATCCATTTTCAGGCACATTTGTGTACCTGACTAATAATATCTGTTTAGGAGAAATATGGTGAAATTTTGGTTTAGTAATACCGTACTTGATTTTTTTTTGCCAGGTTCAATAAAAGCAACAAAAAAAAATTGATTGCATTTTGTTTTGCTCATGCATGAAGGCTATTCCAGGAGCTAACATTCAACATTCCAGTCACAATTCAAGTTGTTATACCGATCAAAGATGATTTGAAATTGTGAAATGTTAAGAAGGTGCAATTTGAAATATAGTTTACTTTTTAAGACTAACTTTGTTTTCACAGTAAAGACATGAACAAATTTTTAAAATGTCTTCTTCTGGGGAAATTAGGAACTGGACCTGCCTTATCTCAAGCTTGCTGCTACAGAGATAGTCTCTGGTGTGTCAGGAGAGTCTGAAGAGAACATCCGAGATCTCTTTGAACAAGCTCAGGTAAGTGAAGGATAAAGACAAGTTTTGGTCATACAATTGTGTTGAGAAATAAGCTGTAAATAAGTTATTGGGAAAGGTTGATTGATGAGTAATTGTGTTGGAATTATCAAAATGAAAACAAATTGATTCAGTCTTGCTGAAAAAATCACATACTTTGACAAACACAGCACAGGGGTATGGATATGTGGCACTACACACATTTGGTAGCAAAGGAGGGGGATAGATGTCACTATTTCCTTCTGATATTAGAACTTGATTTTCTGAAGGCTTTGGCACCCAGCATATTCATTGATGAAATTTATGCCATTAAACCAAATTGAGAGACAGTACTGAGGGAGAGAGAGAGAGAGAGAGAGAGCAAGTGAAATAATATCAGTATAAATTCATTCTGATATTATAACTTGCTTTTCTTTAGGCCTTGGCACCCAGTGTGCTGTTCATTGATGAAATTGATGCTATCACAGCAAAACAAGAGACAGGAATAGGGAGAGAGAGAGAGAGAAAGGAAAACATATGTCAGTAATTCATTATATCATTGTAAATGTCTTTTCTGTAGGCTTTGGCTCCCAGCGTGTTGTTCATCGATGAGATCGATGCCATCACACCGAAGCGAGAGACTGCTCAGAGGGAGATGGAGAGGAGGATAGTCGCTCAGCTGTTAGCCTGCATGGATGGTGAGATGGGTTTAGAGAAACACAGGGATGATCCACCATTTGCTCTGGTGACACTTTCTCCAGATATAGGTTTATGCCTCAGTTGCAGTACTACTGCTAAACTGACTCGGAACCCATTGATAATGTAGCCATTCGGGGTAATGTCATTTTTGTTTTGTCTGTTGTCTGTCTGGGCCCTGTTTCATAAAGCTTGTCATCATTGACAAAAAAAACTGTTGTAAGCTACTGAAATCCTTGCATCTGATTGGCTGAGAGAAAATTTGTCAGTAAAAATCACCGATAAGACACTTGATGAAACGCCCCCCTGGGGTCAGTCTTGTTAGAGTCACTGAGTATTAGGGTTAGGGTTGCAGGTGGGTGTTGGGTTAGGTTTAGGTTTAGGGTTAGGGTTAGGTTAGGTATAGTGTTTGGTCAAGGGTTGAAGGTAGGAATGTTGAAAGTGTTGGAAATTGACCACGGACCTGTCATTGCCAGAATATGTGTCGTACAACCCTCATAGGATGGACTATTAATGCATTGCTTTATCAGAGTATGCCGATAACCCCCTCTCATTTTTTTGTACTGGTTTTTTTTTTTGTTCAGCTTTATTTGCTCCAGTTTATAATTTTCTCATGTATTTCTGACCAAGCAATAAGTACATATTAACTCTAACTTCCAAGCTAGGAAGGCCCATACAACTATTAAAAGGGAAATAATATTCAAGGTGTTTTTCCCCTGTTGACCATTCTATTTAATAGTTGAATGTTCTTTCCTCAGAATATGTAGCTTGAATTTAAAAAAAAAGCTATTTCCATTGAAGGTGAAGGGGTACTCTGACTCTATATGTATAGTGGGGAACCAGTGTCCTTTGGGAAGACATCAATGTACACTCTCACCATGGGTACAGGAGGAAGGAATTCCTTGAGTGCTGTGAGCACCGAAAGTGGTAACCTCGTTAGAGCGGGGGTAATTTTGAAGCGCCTAGAGCACCTTCCATGGTGGATATGAGCAGTATAGAAATATCCAAATCATTATTTTTATTATTACTGTGCTCACATCTTCTACTTCCCCTCAGAACTCAACAATGGAACTTCTCATGTGATGGTGATCGGTGCAACAAACAGAGTCGACTCCTTGGACCCCGCCCTGAGGAGAGCAGGGAGGTTTGATCGTGAGATCTCGTTGGGCATACCAGACGAGAAAGCAAGGACAAGGTATGCAACAAAACCAGACTCTGTTTTATTGCTGCATTTATTCCGAAAGTATTTGTGCAACTAATGAATGAGGGTGGGGTTTAACAAATGAAATATTTATTGCTATTCTACATGCATACTTACTATTGCTGAGCTCCATACACAAAGCTATAGCACTGAATATTTTAGAGGTTTTCCATTATCTTGAGGCCTTCAACATATATTTGTTCTTTGTTATTATTACATATTTATCTTGTTTTATTTCGTCCATGTTGACATCATGTATTTCATGTATGTGTACCTGTTGTGTCAGTGGTCAATGCAATGTTTTGCTAGGCCTCATGGTTAAAGATTTGGTGCTACTCTCCAATGAAGAAACCATACTCGTTTGTGATCTTTGAAGTGTGTTGGAAAAATCCGTATTCACAAACTCCTTTGTATGAACAGTATCTGTCATGGTTGGATATTGTTCTAATTCTCAGGATCTTACATGTGTTGTGTCGGAAGCTACGTCTCTCTGATGACTTCAGCTACCATACCCTGTCATCACTGACCCCTGGATACGTCGGAGCTGACCTGACAGCTTTGTGCAGAGAAGCCGCTATGGCTGCTGTCAATAGGTAATCAGAAATGTATTTAATTTTTTTTTTCTTCTATTTTTTGTTGATTGATTCTGTATGGTAACCCCTCAATGTACAAAGTGTGATTGAGCAATGCAATATGATGAACAGTACACATGTTTCGTACACTTTGATTGTAAGAATGTCATTTTGGAAATAGAGGAAAAAGACGTAGCATTCACGTCTTTAGCTTTAGCCCATATCGGATGATATCTAATGTTACATGACCAGTTCTTGGTGAGCATTGATGTATCTATTTTCCCTTTGGATTGGGATTTTAACAGAAAAATATACAGGCAAACCTGATCAATGCTGGATTGGACCATATGAGTCAGACCAGATAGTCAGAGTGAATTGGTGATATTCCAGGCTGTTTCTTTTTCTTCTCTCTCTCTCTCTCTCTTAAATCCAAAAAATAACATAGCAATTTAAAATCCCATCTCATGATGAAATCCAATCCTTTAATAATTCATTATATCTTTCTCCCGCAGGATATTCACAGATCTTCAAAGTAAAGGAAAGCCCATATCGAGCACAATTCTTGGCACGTCACTACAGCCTAACAGTACTTCTACAACCTGTGGCCAACAACAGTTACAAGAAGAAGCAATATCGTCACAACAAGTTGCTGCCACATTACAAGGACTTGCAACTTCGGTAACAGAGAAAATGGACACAGGGTCTGTGAAAGAGTTGGTCAGTAAATCTTCAAGCAGTGATTCGGATACGAAGGAAGCAGAGAGTTACAAAATGGGTGAGAGGAAAAGAGCTTGGATTGAAAATGTAATTTAGTAGACAAGTCAGTGCTTTTATTCAGTTGCTTGGATTAGAGATTATAGAGCAAACATAATAAGTTATAAGGAGGCATCACAGAAACAATGATACCCCTATCTATCTGGCACAATGAGCCTTATAATATAGGCCTTTTGTGTAGTTCTTACGTTCATTATGCATTGATGCTTCCGGTATCCAGATGGCTCCATCATCACCTTAGTTTTAACGTGAGACAACAGTAAAGGAAATGACTTTTCTGAGGGTAGACAAATACTTGGATGATGTAAGCACCAGGCAAGAGTTCAAACTCTCAACATATTGATTGAAAGTCATATGAATGAACCTATGCACCAATGTGGCCCCACTTAATCTTTCCGAAACATTGTTATAGGAGACGAAGATCTCATGATGAACTGTATCTGTGCAATATATAGATATCTGAATCTGATCCCTCTTTGCATTCCCTTTTTGAAAATCAAATTGAGTAAGATTTCTGTTTTGCTGCAAGTGTTATTTTTTCATGTTGCGTACATTTGTAGAAATTGAAATTAACTTTTCTATGGTGTGTCTTTTTTATGATTTCCAGTGTTAAGTTGGCTGAAAGAGCATCCTCCTCTAACTGAAACACAACTAGAAGGTCTCTGTATTACTATGGAAGACTTTAAGGTGAGTGATATATGAGAATATATACAAATGATGAATGCGAATGAGTTAGTCATCAGTCTATTTATTATTTTTTATGTATTTAGAAGAAGAATCAATCCACACTTGAGATGAGCCTGTGTACACCTGTTGTATGAAACCAAGGTTGAGTGGATGCACACAGACTCACTGGGATCAGATATTTTGTGTAATGAAATCCCGTAGATCTGTAATTAAAGAAAGGTCAATGTCATAATCGATGGCTAGTGAATCGCAAGTTCAGTAGGCTTACTTCAGCCCTCACACAGTATGTGTACACTGACTTTTTCCTGTGTAGAAAATGGGGATGAAACACACCTGATGCTCAGGCTTGATACAAATCAAATAAATGTTGTGGTAGTATTTGTTGGTATCTCAAGCACCTTGATTAGTATAGTATGATAATTACTACTGTATTTGATTTCAGATGGCCTTACCCAACGTCCAGCCGTCAGCTAAGCGAGAGGGTTTCGCTACCATTCCTGATGTGACATGGGATGATGTGGGAGCCCTGGAGGGGGTCAGGGAGGAACTCACTATGGCCATCCTGGTGAGTTTGATAAACGTCCATCTTTAATCCATAGATGCATATAATTTTCCAAAGAACTAAATGAATAAGCCTTGCCTCTTCAAAATGGCACCAATTGTTTCTATCTTTCATTCTTACATTCTCCTTAATCAAAATGTATGTTAAATGAACCTATGTGAATGAACATTACAAAATGCAACCACAAATGCAAATTTGTATGTGAAAATAGTGATTATAAATGTCAGTTCAGGAAGTTGACCGCAGACCAGTTGTCACTGGAGCATGTGTCGTAGAACCGATTTATCTAACGTTTCTCATAATTATGTTCGTCTCTTTCATTGAGTTTCGTACTTTCAAAGAAAACAAAGCAACTTACTGTTAAAAGTTTCAACAGCTATTCCTTTTCTATAAACCTGCCATCAGAATAGATTGTATTCCAAACAAATTATCTTGAAATGAATCCTTACTTTTCACCAGGCTCCAGTACGAAACCCCGAAGCCTACCACGCCCTGGGTCTCACAAACCCCCCTGGTATCCTCCTAGCTGGACCACCTGGGTGCGGAAAGACCCTCCTAGCAAAAGTAAGTTATTAAAAATAAGTTTGTTCCAGGGGCAAAATGGCCGTTCTGCCCCCAGTAACTTCTCCATGGTATGTTTGTGGGAAGAAATGCGATGCTAGCTTTCATGAATTTATAACTTTGAGACTTTCTTGCATCCAGCTTTTGATAAGATTTATTAGACTTCAACTGCTGAATACTGAGCATGAATTGCTGGATGAAATAAGTGTTTTCCTTTGTTGTTCATTTTGCAGAATTGTGTAGATATATATATATGAATAATTATCAATTATCAATTTTCCCAAATCCTTAAAATGTAGAAACAAATCTTCATGGGCTAACTCATTATGTGCCAAGTTTCATTTTTCTGCTTTTTTCCTGCTTTTATATTGCCAAGATAATTCTGCTCTTTTACAGGTGAAGAGTCTTCTTGTTACACAACATATACTCATGATATTCTGAGCAGGGGAAACCCCAATGCAAGCAATAACAATAATAATAATAATGATAATAATAATGATTGTTTCTTATTAAGCGATTCTCCAGAAAGCTGATCAGAGCGCTATTACAGCACAAAAATAACATACATAATAACATAGCAAATAGTAATAGAAATACATGTAGTAATTATGGACATACAAAGAATCATGAAGAATTGAAAGATATTTAAATATTCATTATTCATTATTCATTTTGTCATTGCAGGCTATAGCCAATGAATCTGGCATCAATTTCATATCAGTGAAGGGACCAGAACTGATGAATATGGTAAGTGTTTTACTTTTGTAACGTGGTTACTCTTCATAACTTGGGGCCATTTTTCATCTTTTTGATGGCAACACCAGGCCCAGAATCTCTTTGTTAAAAAAAAAAAATTTAAAAAGTAGAACGTCTCTGTGTTTTATATGATTTATATGCTGTTACAATATTTTACCTGTGTGACATACCCAAATGGTTTAGATGTTTGGGGACATTTATAGTGCAATTGCGAACAATAGGCCTTTGGAAGTGTTTCCAGCTGGTCAAGCCAGTAGTTCTTCCAAGGCAAGACCCAAATAGGCCATTCAAGTTGTCTGATTCAATCTCTCCTTTAATGTCAGGTGTTCATGTAAATGACATGAAATATCTTCAAAATATATCCTGATATATGTAAGCTTTTAAAAATTGATATATAGAATCTATTTTGTTAACTTTGATTTGCTAGTACGTAGGAGAGAGTGAGAGAGCCGTACGCCAGTGTTTCCAGAGAGCTAGGAACTCATCACCTTGTGTTATCTTCTTTGATGAGCTTGATGCTCTATGCCCTAGAAGATCAGATGTATCTGATGTAAGTATATACCTCGTCACTGGATGGAAAACACAAAAGCTACATTTATATCAGATGTAGTTTTCATGTACATGTATGTCATTCAACTGGGGTCTATGATGGTATATTTATCATATCTTTTTGGTTTAGTGCCCGGGCTTTGAATCAACTTTAAACTGCAATGGAAGGAGGAGAAGCCCTCTTCATTGTTAGTAAAATGATACTATATAAACTTAGCTCTCCCACGTTCTTTGTTTCTCTCTCTCTCTCTCTCTTCACTCTCTCTCTCTCTCTCTCTGTTTCTCTCCCTCTATTTGTCTCTCTGTCTCTCTGCATTTATTTCAACTCATCCATGTGATAATATAATACTGCCATGACAGACCTGAGTAACCATTTCTCATTTATCTTATTGTATTTTTTCTACAGTCTGGGTCAAGTGCTAGAGTTGTGAACCAATTATTGACTGAAATGGATGGTTTGGAAGCCAGAAAGCAAGTTTTCATCATGGGTGCAACGAACAGGCCTGGTATGTACTATTAACTCATTCTGTATGATGTACATGTATTATCACCTCTTATTTTATTCCATTTGATTGAAAGAAAGGGAGGGGGGGGGGGGGGGGCTAAGAAAAGGGGAAAAAATGATGCGTGTTAGAGAAGAAGTCAAGAACAGCTAATTTGTCCAGCTAAATAAGTATAGAATCAAAGAATTTTAATACTGTTGTATACAATTTCTGGCAAGAGTAATTCATATCAGTGTATATTTTGTTTTTGTAAGGACAAAAAATATCTCTTAATCCATCAAAATCTCTTTGTAAAAAATAATAATCATCCTTAATATTCAATGTACACATAGTGTGTCCAGATTTAAATGGACATTTTGGTGTGGAAAAAAAAAAGATGGAAATCATTGCGAATAAGATATATGCATCATGTATCCATCAAAAAAAATTATTATTACACAGCTCTTTTATTTTTCCTCTCAATTGCTTTGCAGACATTATTGATCCAGCAGTACTACGTCCTGGGAGGATGGATAAGATCTTGTATGTAGGAATCCCTTCAAACCAAGATAGAATAGCAATACTCAAGACCATTACAAAGGTAACACCCCCTGACATTGTAAATGCCATCTCAAA
Organism: Heliocidaris tuberculata; assembly: GCA_025618425.1. NCBI lineage: Eukaryota > Metazoa > Echinodermata > Echinoidea > Camarodonta > Echinometridae > Heliocidaris > Heliocidaris tuberculata. The sequence continues at coordinate 11,204,840 of CM046834.1, forward strand.
AGGGAACAATCACCAAAATATATTTTGCCATGAATGTTTTTGATATCATGCAGGTATACTGTACTCAGAAGATCAGCTGAAACTATTAGTTCTGTAAATATACTGATAATGTTCTCTAATAAAACTCTGTAAATGATGGTATTTGCGAGTAGACGACTTGATGCATCCATACCTTATACCCTGGGGTAATTAAAAATGTTTTACATGTCCAAAGAGCTGCATACCCATAAAGAAAAAGCTAGACGTTCAACATTAGGCCCAGTTTCCTCCCATGGGGTTACGCCTTTGCCACCACTGCAGGGAGCTGTGTGTATGTTCCCTGCAGTAGCAGTGATGCAGTTTTAGCTTTTCCCAGGCTCAGGCACCTTTAACCTGTAAGTAATGCTAGTGCCTAGGCAACTGGATTTTGAAGAAGAATTAGAGGAATGAAAGAAGGGAGATGAGCTATGGGAGGTAGAGGTTGCTCACATCTCACTCTGGTAAAGAACCAGCCCCCCGCCATGACGTATGAATAGTCCCCTGTAAGATTTCCAATCTTCCTTTTCGTCTGATTTCAAATATTAAAGTAGTTCAAGGTTCCAAATAATCTTGTAATTTATAGGACAAAAAATATACACAGTTATCAGAATAATTTGTGTGGAATTGTGATAGCACAAAATAGTCGCACATATTTTGTTTGTATGATTGTTATTTGAATTGCTGTGTGAAAGTTCAAAATGTTAAAATCTTGCCTACAGCACTGAAATTGTTAATGAACAACTTTGTTGTAATGGAGTATGTAGATAGTGAGTAGTTTTGTATAGTGCTGTAGCATAGGTCTACCCATGGGGGGGGGGGGCACTGGCATCATGGGGGGGGGGGGGTAGCAGCAGTCTGACCTTGTCCTTTTCCCCCTCTACTTCCCTTTTTTTCAGTCAAAGAGATCATTAAAAATTTCTAAGTTATAAAGTGATATTTTCTCATTTCATGTATCGATGTGAATCTCAGAATGGCTGCAAACCTGTGTTGGAGAAGGAGGTCAACTTGAATGACTTAGCAGAAGATGCAAGATGTGATGGATTCACGTAAGTTTAATATCTCAGATGAAAACAATACAGTACTTAATTTGTGTTAAAGTTTTTTAGCTGATGTGGTAGAAATTGTGCAAGGTGCCTCACAGAAAAAAACCCCCAAACAAACATGAAACAGTGGGTTACGTTACCAAAATCTCTGCTGTAAGACTAGTTTTCTATTTGCCACAAATTAACAGTAATATTCTTTTAAACCATACCTTAAAGTAAGTTAACAATTGTTGAAAATATCATGTAAAAAAACAATTTTTTGCAGACTTGGCTAAAACATTTGAATCACAACAGCACTTATGATATCGAAATGTTTATATTTCTGAATACTTCAAATTATTATGAACATTATTCAAGCAATTAAGTAATCATTATCATTTATGAATGACCTAAGAGATTCAACAGAAAAATGTTTTTTTACTGGAATCAATCTTTCTCAACCTATAACAGGGGTGCAGACCTAGCAGCATTTGTCAGGGAAGCCTCAATGTCGGCACTGAGAAAGATCATCAGGATTGGTCTATTATCAGAGAGGGTTGATCCGACAGCTGCTTCTCAGAGGGACTCTTCATCTATTGTTGTCAGCAGAGATGACTTTGAGGCAGCCTTCAAGAAAGTGAAACCATCAGTTTCAAGAAAAGTAAGGATTTTTTTTTATATATAGACTGAGATTTACTTTTGCCTATTGCTTTGTAAAGTTTTTTCTATACATTTATACTGGTGAGAAAAAGTAATTCTTTATCATGATTTCATTAGAAAATGAAATATAGGATTATAGTCGTAGATGTATTCACAAATTTGCTACATGTATCTGTTACAAAAGTCAATTTTTGGGATATATTCTCATATTTTATATTCTTATCAATTATAGAGAATTTAGCTTGAAAAATACTGGTAATAATGTTATTGGAAATCCCCCAAAATATTCAACAATCCGTTGAAGTGAAGGCATATCGGAGATGCAGTCACATTTCAGCATGTACATGTATTCAGATTTGATAGACGATCAAAATCCATGAGGTGTATTGTTCATGAGAAGCACGAGAATTTTCTGTTGATAACAGTATAGAATTGGAGTAGCTTATGATAAGTTGAGTTGCCTTTTTTAGGTTCTCCTTTATTAGAAATATCAATACATGTGAATGTACAGTATATGAAAATTTGCACACTTACTATTACCTCATCATTGAACCGGTTTAAACTGGCTTATTAAAGAGAGAAGTAGGTCACACAATTTACCAGGTGCATTTGATTGACAGGTTGTATATTACACAGGACATGCCATCAGTGTGAAATTCACACAAATGGTATGTGTAACAATAGCAAGCTTAGCATGTAAATTACAGGAAGGGTGAAATCTACTAGGAATCAACTACTGAGCAATTTCTTGGCCAAAATCTGTAAACAAGGAGGAATGTGTAATTTACAAGAGATCATTAAACTTGTAGAAATCAAGCCTACTGCAATTTTGACATGTAAAATGAGAGGTACTGAAGTTCATAGAGTTATTTCTAGTCTGAGTTTTTGAACAGCTGTCATAAATGAAGTTTAAATACATGTAGGGCTTTATTTCATTGTTAATTGAGCATGAAATATCTTCCATGAGATAATAATCACCATGAAGCTAGCTGTTTTTGTTTGAGAAAGAAAAATATAGCCATTCCTTGTCCAAACCCATAGTTAAGAATTCATGGGGGGGGGGGGGGGGGAGGATTTGCTGCCCATAGCATGGAAGCGATTGGGATCATTCAAAATGCTTCTGCAAACTGGTACTTTGGTACAAGTGGTGCAGTTAATATGAAACTGGAACCAATATTGCACCATTGAGAGCTGAACAAAGTAGATTTTGAAATCCACATTTAGGTCAAATATAAATATAATTTTTTTCCACCTGTTCTGTCAATCCATGTCTGTAGAATGAATCAATCCACAAACTTTAAACGTAGTACCAATGTTCATCTCGTAAGAAATACCAATATTATATTATTTCATTATTACTTGGATTGTCCTAAAATTACATAATGAACCAGCTATGCAAAATGAATTTTTGACACTTTCACCCAAACTGCTGTTTCATTTTATCAGACATTCCTCAAAATTTGATTTGCTATTTCTTTTTCTTGAACCAACCCAGGATCGAATCATGTACAACAAAATGAGAACCTCTGTACTGAGAGATGCAACTACACCTGATGAAGACACGACAGTGAAGAGACCTGATGATAGCAAGGAAGACCCAAAGACCTGAACACGATGAGAATGTCCTTCTGAAACTGATGTCAGAACACTAATCATAAGAAGTGCCTATGGACCAGGATGCATTCCCATATTAGTGCCAAAATGATGTTCAGTCATAAACTGATTTTCTTCCATACCTCTAAAGGCTTGTTCGCATGTGCAGCAGTAAACCGCCTCAAAAAACTGCCAGTTTTTTTTCTTTGGTGCTAAATGAATGGCAAGTGGGGAGGATTACGCAACAAAGGTCCTACATGTATTCACTTACCTGTATGCTACAAGATACAGAAATGTGCAGCACATTACTCTCCACGCGGTTTTTGAGGCGATTTATTTGAACGAGTCTTAAATGATTTGTGGTTCTTTAATAGCAAAAATGTGTGTACAAGATGACTGTCTAAATGGATGATATCTGTTAAAGATTTTCCAAACATTATGATGATCATACATGTAGTTTTATGTGCATAATATCATGTAGGTGATCAGTGCATACTGTGGGTCTTAAAACTCATTGTACAACATATAGAAAACATTTGTTGTATTCATAATATATTGAGATGCATTACAGACATTCTTCTAGCCCTCCCCCATCCCCATCTCCATCCCCCAGTATTTATGCCCATGCCATGATGTCATTAAAATGACTCTTTTTCTATATGGCATATTTTAGTTCAGTTGATATTATTAGCTGCAAAATCAGACTGTGATATTAAACATAATTTGTCAAGGTTGATTCACCCCAAGACTTCTGCATTTTCCATCAGAAATCCGAATCAAGTCTGGCTCAGGGTTATTTTATCTAGTCTTTCTAATTTTCTGTTTTTAGATCATTCAAAGTTGTTGCTTTTTTTTTTTTTAATTGTATGATTCCTCTATTTAAATTGCTTGAACAATTTTGACATCTAAGATGATTTTAACAACTAATAGTTTTTATTTAAAAAGTCTTATACTAGAAATAATTTATTGTAATGTGTATGTTGATCATGTACGATAGTCATTAAACCGTATGCAAATGTATGGATTCTCTGAAGTGTTGCAAAAATAGTGTTTTGTGATGGAAATCTAAAAATTTTGAACTTAATCGGAAGTAAAATGAACAATTATTTTACATTAGAATATGATGCAAAAGGGATCTTGATGTAGTTTTAAGTCAAAATATCCCACCAGGCTTAATTAACAGCCAAAAGTGGTCTCACCGTAAATCAGAAATCCGTTTTAGAGTGAGATTGTGATGTTATCCTAGTGCTCTAATATCCTTCCTATTGAAAATGACGATTAAGAAAATGATTTCTTGAAAGTTTTAGTCCTACAGGGTAGAATTTTAAGATTTGTTGTTACTTCAATGTCAAAAATGTGGGGGAGTGGTGAAAGACCCTTTGAGAGATGTTCCCAATAACCTGGTTGCTTTAAAGGGATACTTTGGTGGGCCTGCATGGGCGATTTCCGATGAGAGAGGAAAATATACTGGGAGCTTCGTGTCACTTTCGACACAAGGACTTCCATCACACGTGCTAAAACATGTGATTCATATTGGATCACCTCTGAGATAGTTCGGTGAAGACTGGCTTGTGTTTTAAGTTTCGCGCGATGGGAAAGTAATCAAACATATGGAAAAGTAATTACAGAGCCAGCTCTCTGGTAGAGCCTGGGGGTAGTTACGTAATCGTGGCGACAACGCGTCGCGGCAGGGCAGTGCAGAAGCGATGGCTAGACTAATCAGCCAGAAGTAAACCATGTTTCGTATTTAGAAATATTTCAGCATTACACTAAATTTGTTTGGGTGAACGAGGTTACGACCAGTTACAAGACTAAGGGCCTGGGACTCGTTAAACCCGAATTATTCGCCTTGCTCCAGTTCGGTCAACTTCGTGCCGTCCAATCATTTATGGCATTAGTCCGACGGCCTCGCACAACGGGCGTGCTATGTGTACAAGTAAACGAGCCTTTTGCAAATTCCGCACGGTTTCATTTCCCCGTGAGTTCTCATTACACTGGCCCTTTAAGCCTCGTTCCCATGTGATGGTGTAAAGTGCCTTTAATAAGAAAAAGGGAATAACGCTGCAGCAAAAGCGAGTATGCTTGTAGGGACCTTTACAAGCAGAAACTCATTTCTCACCCCCCACTTGCACATTCATTAAAATATGAAATATTTGTGTGAACGAGCCGTTAGGGATTCCAATAAGAAAAGAGCTCTACTAATCACATTTATTGCATGTTGTGGATAAGTGGCAGTAGTATCTGAAGGATGGACACATTGGATTTCTGATGTGCCAAATTGTATTCCTGGATGGATAACTCGCAGAAAAGTGAACCCATAAACTCAGAAGACTGGAGAAAAAACTTCTTTATTAAAATACCTACTGTATTGCATTTTAATATTCCTTCATGTCATGTCTATTTTGTTTGAATAATGTACATGTACAATTAATACCGCTTTTTCATTTAAGATAATTTGTCATTTTATTCCTTTCAGAGTAAATAAATATACAATTATTTATTACATAACATTAAACAAACTTCACGCAAGACTCGCCTGTCTTTATTAAGGTCATGGCTTTATTTTATATCTGTAATCATTTGTATTCAACATTGTATTCAACTTCTTCTAGCCACTTTACCTTGTAGAAAATATGCTGACATATCATAATTTTACAATTTCACATCACAATATATCTTTTTTTCTTTTTTACTTCACTAGAAGGCATTGGAATCATGTGTACATTATCTCACATTGATCATATATATGTATAGAAAAACAGTGACACAAGAATAGACTAGATACACTATTTTCAAATTGATGGGTGCCACTTGACTTCCCCAAGTGCATGAAGTGCAAGAACTACTGCATTCTCTTAAAATTATATTATGTATATCAGTTGAATGTTAGGCAGTTAATAGTTGCTATATCAGACAAATCTCATATAAGTTTTATGGTTGCCTGATAGGTATGAAAACATGTGAACTTGTCTGTTCATTACATGGTGCAACACCAAAGAAAGAGCCAACATACATATACATATATATGTAAGAGCAAGATTTTTTACAACACATCTTTTTCAGATTGTTTTGATTGGAAGGAAATTCTAAAGGGCATGGGGGTATTGCCATATTCGTACGAATTTATGTCATATTAATTTTCCTAATAAGAAAAAGAACATTCCATAAAGCAGATATGTTGGGAGGTAAATTCAAAATGCGAAACAGAGGCAATTCATCACACACAGGAAAATACTACGAATCTTGGCAGATCAGTTTCTCTTGTGTTTCATCAGAGGGATTTATTGTTTGGGTAATGCAGTCAAACCTGCTTTAGCGACCACCTGTATGGAAAGACCACCTGTCGATAAAGACCACGATTTTTGTTTCCCTTGAAAAGTATTTCTCATTGAAACATGTATTAAAGGAACCTGTCCATAAAGACCACCTGCTCATAAAGACCGCTTTTCTTGTCTCCCTTGAGTGGTCTTTATAGACAGGTTTCACTGTATTATGTTCTGGATAGAAAATATTTTTAGTGCCTAAAAGACCAACATCTTGTACATTTGTTATACACAAAACTTAAGATTTCAACTTGGATGACTGGTTCATGCGTAAAATGTAATTTTCAATGGAATAATACATGAATATTGACAAACTGAATTTACAATGGAGTATGCATGAAATAATTACCAGATACTGTGTATCATTTACATTTAATTCCAACAAATAATTAGCCTCTCTTTATCTACATGTATAAAGGAGCCATCGTTAATCTACATACATGTAATCTGTATCAGTCATTAAGAGAGCAGACAAAACAAAACAATAGTACATTGCCTGAGGCATGATTCTACTACTTTGGTACCGAAACCAACACATCAAATATAAATGTAAATATCGAATGATCAAACAATTCATGTACTCTCAAAACTGGCAATTTCAAAATATAAGTACAACATCTACATGTACATTGTATCACAAAAGTTAATCATTCCTATGGCATATTTTCCAGTGATTGTAATTACAAATGGACTATCAAAATATAAATACATGTAATACCAAAGGGTGTTTCACAATGCTATCCTGAATAGTTTGTCATGCGCAAAAATATGTCACATGATGTGTCACAAATGAGAACTACAGAAAAGAGGGTGAACTTAATTTCATACACTACAAATAGAAGTTTTTATTTGCACTCACCTGATAGAAATAAAAAGTCCTATTTCAAAATATTGATCAAAAAGATTCTTTCGTGATCACAGGGCAAAATATCAAAGGGCAAAATATCAAAGGGCACAATACCACTAAATTGAAATGTAAGAGATATGATTTTAATTTTTTGATTTAACTATCTAAGCTAACTATAACTTCTACAAACCAATATACAAACATAATCACTGCTCAAAGATCAGAGTGTAGTTTATCAGTAAAGAACATCTAGCATGAATGGACTACAGTTTTGAAGTATGAAGGCAATATTTGGTAACAAAACTATCACAGGCTTTCAAACATTACCACCTCACAACCGTTTGCTATTATACTTCTGAACTATTACACTTCTGAAGGTTTAAAAGGGAAGCTTGACTTCTGGGAAAGGTAAAAAATAATTTGTGAGCTTTCTCATTCTTATTATGTTAGTTTGGAAGATCATCATAGTAGATATGTCCCCTGAAAAGGATAGCTCTTTCAAAGCCCTCGCAATCAAAATATGACCAGAAACAGCTGAAATGTTCAGGCCAAACATTTGTGTGTAGTCCCACATACATATTTCTGTGTGCAGTACATGCGACTCTCAGCAGGATTGAGTCAATTTCTTTTCATTTTGGTGATTCCAGAACCTTACAGCATACACCAATGCTTATATGCTATATAGGGAGGCGTTTCATCAAGTGTCTTGTCGAAGATTTTGACTGACAAATTTGCTCTCAGCCAATCAGATGCAAGGATTTCAGTAGCTCATAACAGTTCTTGCAACTTGTCATTGATGACAAGTTTTATGAAACAGGACCCAGAACTCCACTTTATCTTTAAGAGGTGGTAGTGTTGGAAAACCTGTGATGCCGCAGCAGCAGGTGGGAGCACCTAGATATGTTACAATCCCTGTGTCATCCTTTTATACATATAACCCAAACTTTGATTTTAAAACCAAGTACCGGTATGTATCACAACTATTCGAAACAGCAGTAATAAAAAAGTTCAAGTAAATCAAGACATTAACACATTTTGTTTGCTACACACACAACCCCCTCCCCCCCCCCCCCCCCCACAAATTTCACAGATTTGGAGTAGTTTGTTGTTTGTTGTACACATTGGAAAAAATAAGGATTCGGTACATTTTGTAGAATAAACTTTACTGATAATACAAGCTCCCTAATTATTTCATTGACTTTAAAGGTTTTATTGCTGGTAATTATCTAGGATAGACGTATTGTCCAATCCTGGCCCATACTGACGCCTGGTTTACGTATCGTCAAAACTTGTCTATTGTGAGAGGTAGTGAAAGACAACTGGGTAGTGGCTGTAAAGAGAGAAAATAAAAAGAAGAAATTATAACCGTACGTGAAATGAAGTTTAGACATAAAAAAAGGAAATGCATGAATAAATCCTCTCATCTTGCTTATAATCAGTCTTTCACATTTTATGACAGTATCTGGAAAATTTTGATACATATGAAACTGTAATTGGTAAACTTTCTATACAAAATGAAATCCAGAAGAGATTCGCATAAAAAAATGTACATCGAAAACATTTCAACAGAAGAGTATTTTTATTGCCCTCCACAATCCCTTTTAACAATGTACAAAATAGACTTCTTCTCTAATAAGGGAACGGCATCATTGGAATACAGGAATTTCAATGTTAAGAATGAAAATTTATTGCAATCATCTATTCTGCATTATCAAATAAAAAGCAAACCAAAGTTATATACTAAAACAAGCAGGGTCAACTAACAAAAATATTCCTAACAGACCTAAAATGGATTAAAATGATCAACCATGCTATAAATGGTTCAAAGATATATATCAAGAGTGAATAGTCTACTTACTTTCTGAAATAAGCTCTATTTTCTTTGGCACTGACTTCAGTCCAATGATGACTACTCTCTCTAGCCAGGAATTGGTTTCAAATCCAGTACCCGCTAATGCCCTGTTCACAAGGATCAAATTATTACGGCATTAGACTATGCATTGTTTGCTTTAAAAAATAAAAATAAATAATAAATAAAACACAATGATCGATGTATATCCTAACGTGCGAATTCTGTGTATGAAAATCAGAGAGGTGGCGCATTAGATGTATGTATCACTTAAATCAATTTTTCTCACTCTAATAAAACTTGCTACAATATCAAACATATATTACATTCTAGGGTTCCCATCATTTTCTCCATTTTTGAGGGGAGGTAGCACACACATCAACCATTTCTAGAAATCATACTTTCTTTAGAACAGATGAATGGTGGATACTGACTTTTACAGAAATTCAAGTAGATCATTATTCTTTCACAACAAAGACGCTCATCTGCTTGCATTTTGGTAACAAGCCTACCCACTCATTTTTAGCAGCCAATCAGAGCCCCTCATTTTTCACAAGCTTTGATTCTTTAGTTTCCGTTTATACAATCTGATTTCAGCTTTCTGTTCAGTCTTGCAATTTACTCAAGACAAAAAGCTCAAGTACATCTCTCTCTTCAACGATATTAATTATACTTGGAAAGGTAAAATAAACTACTGTGTGAGCTTTCTCTTCAACTACGTATTCTTGTGGAAAACCTGTTATTAACAACAACAGCAAATATTACCCTGGGGTTTACATTGCATGTTTCTATAGAGAGTTCTCACAGCAGCCATGCTGGAGGACAAACAATAGCAACCTGTGCGACAAACTATGAAAAGCCATTGTTCTCATGATCTAGTGCTATTGTTTGTCCTCCAGCATGGCTGCTTGTGAGAACCCTCTATATTTTATCAGTATTTTTTTTTCTTCTTTACCTTGATTCTAGTTTGTTGGCACTGAAGGTGAATTGACGATGAATGAACTTCTGCTGCTTGTATTCAAAGCTGTGACCATCATCGATGTACAGATCACCGGTAGCTTTGCCCTGCAAGCGAGACAGTACAATAGTTCAGGCCGATGTAGTAATACTACGAAGCACCAGCAAAGCACATTGTTTGATGCTGATGATACTAATGATAATATGAATTTATAAGGGCATATCCGAAGACATTCGATCAAGGCCCAACAACATAAAATATGCAAATACAAAAATTGTTCAAGTAAAAATCTACAGGTAATAGAACTCGAACTCTATCAACTGATCATCACACTGCTTTGCAACATATTACACTTTTCCCACTCAAACATACAAGAGCATATCTGAACAGATGTGTTTTCAAGAAAATAAATTCTAAAATTCCTGCTTCACCTGTACGAAATCATCCTACAGTACCCTAAACTCACATTATTAAATCAAAGTGCGGAAATCACTCTATTACATAAATATTTTACAAACATAATACATAACCCTTTACAGAAATATACATAACATAAAATTGTTCCAAGATTTTGGAAATGTAACATCGGATAGTTGACTCCAGAGACAGGGAACATCATCTGCAAAGCATAAACACAATCCACTATTTTTTTTTTCTTGCATGGAAATCCCCCTCCCTTGGCCACTGATTTGACCAAGCAAGGTCTACAGGCATGCTTCGTTATTCTAAAACTGAGTGAAAACAAGTAATACTACATCCGAAATCCATCTACCATATTCATTGTATATATGCACATTATGTTGTACAAAGTATCAAGAATTTTCAATATAATGCATTAATACACATTTTTACATGATTGTGTATTATTCTAAAACTGTTTTTAAAAAGCAATACTACATCCTAATAATTACCACAGTTATTGTATATATTTGCACATTATATTGTACAAAATTTCAAGAATTTTCAATATAATGTATTCATACATATTTACATGTATCACAAAAGTTTTAAGGGGACATGCAAGACATTTTGAAAGATTTTGATAGTCTTACTTCAGCAGATCGTTTAAATGATAAAAATATGAAAATATGTTCTTGAAAAGAGGCTGAATCTGTCATAATGGGGGAAAAAAAAAAAAACATGACACAAACAACAGCTTCAACATGAATAGAGACTTACAGTACTACTCAAGGCCACAGTCAGAGTGTAAGGGTCATCGACGGCTAGCGACGAGCAGCGTCGGACCCTCTCCTTACGAGGGAGAATAGACCCGCCATGTTGGAAGACTGGGATCTGATGGAACGGTTAAAGGAAAGAAAAGAGATTTCAAGTCAAATTTGAGTTTATAATAAAAGTTTAACATTTGAAGATATTATGTACCATTTCTCGATGACTAGAGATTCAACTGCATGTACCTGCAAGTCTGAAGCATGAAAACTATTAATGTGTAACTGTTTATTTTTATCAAATGTAGAATTAAAGTTCCTAAATAGTGAAGTTTACAGAGAAGGTTGAGTTCTAGGAAAGGTAAAAAATAATCTGTGAGCTTTTTCGTTCTTTTTTTTTTGTTAGTTTGAAAGATTTTCATAGTAGAAATGTCCCCTGAAAGGATTGCTCTTTAGATGCCCTCACATTCAAAATGTGACAAGAAACAGCTGAAATGTTCAGGCTGAACATTTGTGTGTAGTCCCATATATACATTTCTGCATGCAGTGCATGTGACTCTCAGCAGGATGGAGTCAATTTCTTATCATTTTGGTGATTTTGAAACCTTACAGCATACAACAATTCATATGTGCTACATAATCAAACTATCCAAATTGCTTTGGGACAGTTTCTTTCACAATTTAATCTCATGACCAGTACTCAACTTTATATTTAACCTTACCTTATCTAATTCAGCATTCAAATTATGAGTAGCTGGTCCCTGGTACATGAAAAATGTATCTACATCGTACCATGGCTAGGAAAAAAAAAGATATAGAAAAGATAAAATAAGAATTACAAGATAGAATCAAACATATCTTTTACACTTAATAGTACAATTAAAAAGATACCAAGTAAAACCACAGCAAAACTACCAAGGCAATGGTGATTTTTTTTTTCCTCCCGAAAATGAAATTGTTACTAATCATGGCAAGTTCATATTAACACTTTCTATCATCATCATCATCATCATCATAATCAATATATTATTATCATCATCAACACCATCATTATCACTGACATCATCATTATCATCATAATCATCATCATAATTTCCATGGCCTACTTATCTCAGATATACTACAACTTGTTGAAAAACCACTTTTATCCTCTTTATACACAAAACATGGTGTAATTTGGTGTAATTACTTTTACTTTTAAAAGTAAAAGAAACAAAAAAAGAAGAAAATATCAAATAGTTCTATTGACTTACATCTTGACCTGGGAAATACACTGATGTTGCTCTCGATCCTTTCTCTGTGATAGGACTAACTAGTAATGCATCACCTGGATTGAAAAGAAAGATGGTTGCATTTCATTTCCTGAAAATTTAACTGATTTAATGCATCGACTCCTGATTTTTCTCATTCCCAAAGGCTCAAGGACATGATCTGAGCAAGTTACCTAGACGCAATTCATAAAATCTGTTTGCAATTTACGTCACAAATAAGGGTACTTTTCACTATACATGTGTACTTGATAAATGAAATTCAGGCTTAAATTAAGTTTCCCTGGAGTAAACCTTTAGATAACTGAGATAGCATAGATAAAAAAATAAAGGTAACCTTTCAACTCCATAACTTTGCACATATTTCTTTAATGTATCAAACCTCAGAATAGTGTATAAAGATGATAATCTCCTTGGTAATAAATTTCAACATTTCACTTTTCAACTAAAAAAAAAACCCAAAATAATTTACCAAGCATATACTGGTCTTCCAGTGCAAAGGTATCAGCATCCTTGGGAAACTCCATCCACATAGGCCTAGATAACAAAGGAACATACATAGCAAGATCTAAGGTATAATACTAAAACCGAAGTTGTAATACAAAAGAAATTCTGATAACCATACATCTGTAAGGCAATCTGTAGGGTACTAGTAATAAAAAGAAAGAATTGATACAAAGAAAAAAAAAACACATTTTACAATTTACTGGAATAGAAAACCTTTGAAAACTACTTTGATGACCCAACATTCAATTCAATGGGAAACAGTTAAATAAAACTCAACTGACTTTGATTGCCTTCATTTCTCAATAGATGCTATCTCTCCAAATACATGTAGATTTCAGCATTTTATCTACATTTTTTTTCTCCCGACCCACCTGTAGTACAAATGGTAGGAAAGCATTCCTGGAATACTGTATTGAACCATCTTCATAATAGCTTAGCTATAATCGCAGTAGTATTGGGGCCACTTGAGTGCCACTTCGATGAATATTTGTAATTCAAAAAAGTAACTTTTCCTAATCCACATGTACATACCTCATTGGGGGAAGGCCAGTCTGGGAAGAATTGTAGAAGAGAGTGTACCAGAAGGGTAGAAGTGCGTATCTGGCACGGATAGCATTTCGTATGATGAGCTTGTTTTCTGGCTGTAGCAACCAAGGTTCCCGACGCTTGGTGTCGATGTGCGCGTGGGCACGGAAGAACGGCTGATAGGCACCAGCCTGGTGGGAAATTAAGATGTAACCAATACAACATGACAATGATCTTTTATTTTAAAAAACAAAACCAAAACATCAGAAGGTATTCCATTTTTATTTAGCATCCTTTTCTAATGGATCTGAATATACGAATACGAGTAATTGAATACTCAATTCCAGATGGGTTACTGTGAATGTCAGGATTATGAAAATGAAATGAGAGTCTCACCATTTTTAAATATAAAAAAGGTCTCTGAACACAAGTCCAGATCAAAAGGGTTGGACTATTTGGTTGGTGATAAGATAATGCTGATGATGTTCAAGATGTTGATGAGAATAATGGCGGTGGTAATGATGGTGATGATGATGATGATATCAGTTAAATACCAAATACAATTTTGGTGGTGGTGACTATGTTGACAATGAGTATAATGGAGATGCTGAAGATGATGAGGGTGATGATGATGATGATATAACAATGATCATAATGAAGATCATAACGACGAAGAAGATAATGATGTTGATAAAGATGATGATGATAATGATGATGATGATGATGAAGACTAAGATTAGTAATGTCAAGACAGTGGTAATGAGCTTCGTGGTAGTGGTGGCAATGATTATGCCACTGATTATATAGATGACTACGATAGACATTGATTATGATGGTAATAATGATGATGAGAGTTTCATACCTGATACCACCTAGTGAGCAATTCTTCATCTGGGTTCTTGAAGAATCCACCAACATCAGCTGCAAGACAACAAAACAGAAAACAAGTGGTATCATAAAATCCTCTTTCCTCAGCACATGTCCTGCACTCCTGAAATGTGTCAGGAATTGATTTGTGCATATTGAGGTAAGATGTATTTATAATATATTCAGTAAGAAGACTTGTATTAAGAACTCTGCCTATACGTTACTATCATCAAGGTTCAAAGTGAACCCACCATTGACTCCATAGTCTAAATATTGAAATAGAATTCATAAAGATATCACTGATTATTCAGGACTACTGACCGCCTATAAATGGGATGACTGTTAGACCAATATCACACAGCATAGTATTGCTTGCCTTCAGGTGACTCTAAATTAATAACTACTGAATATTCATAATGGCCTACACTTCAAGATACACTGAATATTCATCACTACTGACCTACAAGATATTACTGAATATTCACGACTACTGACATCCTATGACTGGGATGACTGCTAGACCAATACTGAGCAGCACTGGATTGCTACCCTTCAGGTGACTCCAAATTCATAACTACTGAATATTTATAATAATGACCTACAAAACAAGATATCTCTGAATATACATTACCTACAACACACTAATGAATATTCACTATTACTGACCTCCTATAAATGGGATGCCTGCTAGACCAATACTGAGCAGCATAGGATTGCTTGCCTTCAGGTGACCCCACTCAGCTGCATTATCACCAGTCCAGATGGCACCTACACAGCAAGATAACAAAAAAGTATTATTAAGCATGGTAAGAGTATGCTATAAATTTATCTAAATAACAGCTCAGACGATCCCAGGATTATATCTTGAAGTCTTCTGTTGGATAATGTTCTATATCAGTCAGAAGTGGTCACAAGCACGATTTCAAATGATTTCACTGGGTGCATAATTTTGCTTTAAAATATATATCAATCGGAATAACTTACCATATCTCTGTGTTCCAGAAAAGAAGGCTCTTGAAAGGGTAAATGGTCTTTCCGTGCCACCAGATCTCTGTATCTGGCCTTCAGCATTTGCCATGTGCTGCAATAAAAGATAACACAGACAATATATGTTTCGATGAAAGGGACAAATTTTGAGAATTTAGAGTAAGGCATTACCTGGAGACTGGCATAGTGTCTGCTATATAAAGAGCATACAACAACTGTAATTCCATGAAGCACATTTCCCCGTAAAAAAGTATTATTGGTAAGAAACTTTACCTAATTGGAAAACACAGAGAGTAACACAATCTCTTTTCTGGTGCTAAATATCATGGAAGCTTTACATTGGAACAAAAAGCTCAAGATAATCAGAAGTAGTACCTCACATAATTTCTAGCATACACAAATCCCTTGCTAACCTGGCATATATTGTCCTGGATAATACACCAATTTACTAATATCTAAATCTTAAGCACACTCCTTCAAAAAAGTTGCTCTTAACGACCTGAAAGCATGACCAGACTATTCCTGATATAGCAACGAGTGAAGCACGCAAGGTGGAATCTATCAACAGAGATGCTGTCATGGAAAACAAGTTAATTTAACAGGTTTGATCGAATGCACAAAATGGTCATTTATCTTTGTTTGTTTTTTCTATTCATTCATTCATTCCACTGTGATATGTCTGAGGTAAGGTTTGCAACCTTCCCATATTAGCTGTAAGCAATTCAATCTCAGGCTACTGCTTCACTGCGACTTATCAGGGAAAATACCAGGATTCAATCTTATGGAGGCCACTTACAAAGTAAAAGCCATAGAGGTTGTGTACATCTCTATGCTCCCAGCCATTAGCATGGACAACGTCCTTGTGCATGGTGACCTCAGGACCGTTGAACACCGACGGCTCGTTCATGTCATTCCAGTTGAAGAGGTTGGGACGACTGCCCTGGTAGCTGTCGTGACTCAGGCGGCTTGCCCACCAATCGCGGACGTCCTGGCGGGTGAAGTCTGGGTAGCTTGAGGAACCTTGGGAATGGAGGGGAGGAAAGGAAGATTTGGTGAGAAATGAGAACCTGTAACTCTTGTTTACAAGCGAATGAAATTCTAGACTGTCACTGTTTAGTGAGTGGGTTAACTGCAAAGAGAATATGTTCCACTGACATTGTGCATGTGACAAAATTGGAATGGAAAGGAAGCAAGTTTTATACCTACCTGGCCAACACCAACCCTCATACTCGCTGCCATCCTGCTTGCGGACAAAATAGTCATTGTCTTTGCCTTCCTTGTACATGTGATAGTTGTTGTCTCGGTGAACATGGGGATCTACAATGGTCACCATCTACAAAGGGAAGCAATCAATGGAAATATTCTACAAAGCGTCCACTTTTTACAACCAAGCTTTGTGTATGTGCATATGAGGTATGAATAGGAATTGGCTGCATGGTAACAAAATAACAGTTCAATGAAGTTTTCAAGTCTAATACATTTCAAATGCACTGCAACATATTAATCCATTATATACATTCTACTTTTGGAATGACATATTTTTGGGGACCCCTGGTCATATGGGACAATGTCGTCAACAGGTGATGAGATACTACTGAGATTTACTGTGCACTTTACGCTTTAAAAACTGTCATTTTTTTTCCTATAAATGTGATAAACTACTTCTGTAAATCTTAGACATATAGCTGCATTTAAAGTTTGTAATAAAAAATTTCAGTCATAATTGCAATGCATCTTTACTTGTTCACAATCACACTAGGACATGGCTATGGAAAACGTAAAGGCCAGAGGGGAAAATTATATTACAATACATCATACATGAGTATACATGTACATGTATATATGTATTTAAATATTTACAATTTTCATTATATTGTATGTACATCTGAAAAAAATAATTCATTACTTACCTTTCGCCCCTTAGCTGCCAAATGATCCAACATTCTTCCAGGGTCTGGGAATTTATGATTATCCCATGTCAAATATCTATAAAAGAAAGATAATACATGTAAATACATGTTCATAATGCCCTAGTCTACACATATATGTTAACAACCTGATTTTTTTTTTCTTTCTCTCTCTCTCTCTCTCTCTGTTTTAATCATTTTTCATTTATATTTTTTTTCATTATTTATTTCATTTTTTTTTCTTAAAAATAAATTCAATTCTATTTATTTCTTTATTTATTGATTGATTTTATTGATTCATTAATTCATTTACTGATCAATTGATTTTCTTTTTTTTTTGGGGGGGGGGGGATATGTACATTATAATAGAAACAAAGACATCTATTCAGTATCATTATTGAATGAAAGTTGCACCAGCATGAATGAATATCTATCTATTTATGTTTAATAGAAGTACAGAAAATTATCAAACCTCTTTCCATCGGTGTGTTCAATATCAAGCCAGATCACATCACATGGGATATCATGTTCATCAAAATTAGCATCAACTCTGAAAATGAGGAAGAAGACAAAGCACTTCTCTGTTACCACTGCCAGTGTCCTTGCCTAACTCTTTGGGTGAAGAGTAAAAAGATATTCATTCCTTGTCATGACATTTTGCTCATGTTTAAACAAGACAGCGATCAAATAGTAATACACGAATCAGTATCCACAGTGTCTAACAAACGTTAAAAATACCAGCGGTCAACTTCAAAGTACCAGTAACACTTTAACGTGGTCTTGAAAGACTTATTCACTGATTCAACTCTTATATTATTACAATTTTATACAACACTGAACGAAAAACAAAAATAATCCCATCATACTTACTGTCTAACATCTTCTTCATCATTATAATTCCAGCGACACTGATGGTATGCTATTGAAAAGAGCTGTGAGATCATTCAAGAAACATACAAAAATCAATATGATAGTATTCAATTGACCAAGGAACTGATAAATGTACTAATAGCATGAATAGGTTTAGAAATATAGCCAATACTACTGAATTTTTCCAAGATATTCAAGGGGGGGGGGGGGTCCAAATAGATATCTATTTCCATATCTGTCGGGGATAATGTTGGGGTTATGCCACAATTTGTACATGTACTTATATATCTAGGATATCTTTAATCCTTTCGAGACAACTGACCACATTTTGTGGTTTGGCTCAATAACTTTTGATTCAAAGCTCTAAAAAATATACCAGATGCATTAGTAGAAAAAGCAAAAAATTTCTGCACACTGTTTCCATTTTTTGTTGCATGACCATATTGCGTTTGATGCAAGGAATTTTAAAAAGGAGAATAAGCTTTAAAATCCTTAAATTTGCATCACATTGAGAAGTTCAAAATCACTGTTTTTAATCAAAATTGGCAATTTTTTCAACTTTTGGTCTAAGTTCCAAACCATGTATGCTGTTTTCAAAGATATTACATTTTATTAGAACCAATGTAGCATTAAAAGAAAAATATTGTTACCAATTTGAAGAACAAAATGTGATCAATTTAGCCCTTAAATAATTCCTGTCATGAAAGGATTAAATGATTTTTGGTGGCCCCATGCACGATGAACAGAATTTTAGTTGATCATTTGCCCTAATGCCACCATCAATTTAGGGCCCTGCACTATTACAATTCCTACAACTACTACCATTACTACAACTGTTTTACTTACTGGAGGAAGGAATGGCTTGCCGGTGAGGGTAGTATATTGAGATAAGACGTCCATCGGCGATGGTCCAAAGAGGAGGAAGGTGTCGATGATACCAGACTCGGAGTACCAATGGGTGTCAACCTGGGGAACATCGCTCTCCCCTTTCACGTAGTCAAACATCCTTCCAAAGACAGACTAAAACAAGAAAAGAACTATGTATGAAATGTCACTCACTCTCTCTCTTAATGTACTCAAACATTCTTCCATAGACAGGGTGAATCACGAACAGAACCATGTACGAAATGATTACATTGCCCTCTCCTTTTATAGTCAAACATTCTATCAATGACGGACTAAAACATAAATAGAACCAAGAGCAAAATTATTAAATTATTCTTTCCCTTTCACATAGAGAAACATTCTTCCAAAGACAGACTGAAATGCGAATAGAAACAAAAATGAAATTATTACATCACTCTCTCTCTCCTTTCATGTCTTTAAACATTCTTCTTAAAAAAGACTGCAACAAGAAGAGAACCAAGAATAAATGATTACATAATTTACACATAGTCAAACATTCTACAGACAGACAAAATTAAGAACACATTACATCACTCTAACCTCGCAAACTAAAACATTCTTCCAAAAACAGACTAAAACATGACGAGAACAAAGAATGAAATGACTACTCTAAATGAAATCTACAAACCAGCACTCAGAAAATAAAGTGAGCATTATGCAATCCCATGCTGTTAAAATAACCTATGTTGAAATGTCTATTTTCCATGATGATCAAAATCTTTATATTCATCTCAATCTCACACCATGGACAAACAAAATAAACTTCACCATACAAAGGTAAAATCGTCTTTTGATACATCCATTCATAATCCATTTAATTCAAACTTACCAATATATTTTCTACAAAAAAGGATAATGGGATAGATTGATGCAAAATTCCTGGACAGAATTGTCAAAAATGGGTAGACCTACATGTAACAAGAGCAAGAAAAAAACAACAACCCACAAACACAAAACAGGGAGATTCTAATAAAATTAGGCAGTCTACAAAGGTAATTAATCCCACCTTGTCAGCAGTGTTAGATGAAATATCAATGTAGGTCTCTGCAGCATTCAGCCAGAACAAGCCAACTGTTCTCTCCTTACTGAAAAAATATAAAAACAAAATGAAACAAACATATTATAGCTTGCATTGGCCCCTTCATATCTCTGTCCCAGCCATTAGACTAAGGGAAATTTACGAATGTCCAAGCCTGCCGTTGTTAAATTCCTGCACAAGAATTTTTTGTGTGTGTGTGTGTAACATACGACCTGCCAATCAAAGATTTCTTAGTACATGTGATCTACGTGTATTTCTCACTTCAACCAGCTAATTTTCAATGATGCCGTACAAAAGGACTAATAGTGACTTGTTATGAAAACTTTTATATTCATAAAAATGTATTGATATAGGATATTTATTTATTTATTTATTGGTATATGATGATTGACCAGCAGCAAGGCTGAAAGGGTCAATTTACAATCAGATATGCATGTACATATATACAATAGAGATACATAATTGGAAGCAAAACAAAGATACAAAGACTTACGCTACACAAAAGGTAAAAAGTGTGAAAAGTCAGAGAAAGAAAAAAAAAATCAGGAATAGGAAAGAGGAGGGCAAGGGAAAGAAGGAAGGAGATAGTAAGTGAGAAAGGATATGTTTTAACAAAAGTTTTTGATTAATATCTCTTCTACTGTTCTGAAGCTATTGCATTAACAATAACAGAAACAAACACGGATTGACAATTCAACAGACAATCTACATACATAATGCCTACAGGCATAGAAATACAAGGGATCAGACAGATAGGAAGAGATTATGAAAGAAAATGTCAAAGGGAGAGAGAGGGAGAGGGGAGAGAGAGAGAAAGAGAGGGGGAGAGAGAGAGAGAGAGAGAGAGGGGGAGAGAGAGAGGGAGAGGGGGAGAGGAGAAAAGAGAAAGAGAAAAGGGGAGAGAAAGAGAGAGAGAGAGCAGACAGGAAAGACACATGGAAAAAATCAACACTGTCACTACAGCTTCAAACTACTTACTTGTGGGCTTGCATAAATGGTACAGATCCATAGAGAGCCATCCGCTTGTCCAATTCATATTCAAATACATCCAAATTGTAGAGACGATATGGATCAGATGAACTGCATTGTCAATGTCAGAGGGAAAGCATGTTTAATTTACAGAGCATGTCATCCACAACAAAAATTAGTGTCTTTCTTATGTCATACAAAAGTAGAAAAAATTTCTTATTAAAAATAGTACTGGTGATGCTGGTGATATGTACTGTCAATACAGGAAAGTAGATAAAATAGAATAACTTCATTCAGAATGAAAATCCTGATAATTCTTTCACCTTTTTCTCTTCATCATGCTCATTGCAAGTTACATGTATTTTTGATAAAAAGTCTTGATTGGCATATTTTCTTAATTACACCTATTAATAAAGTATAATTACTTGTACATGTACTCATTGTATGATTGCTGATTATTGTCTATTAAAACTTTTAAGGGTAAATCAAGTCCTCTTTCAGTGTTTTCGTGACATGGCTCCATCTTATCTATCAGAGTTACTTGTTAAATATGAACCTGTAAGAAATCTGAGGTCAGTCCAGAAAGATCTATACAATGTACCTGTTGTTAAGACAAAGTGTTATGGTAAACGGGGCTTTGGCATGCTGCACTGGAACTCTGGAATAATATCCCTCACAATGTAAGACAAGCTAATACAGTTGGGCGATTCAAATCTGCACTGAAAACATAATTGTTCAATGGATTAATATCATTACAACATTTCCGGCAGCTTTTCTACTTGTTCTCCTTTTCACTTTTTCCTCAGTGCGTTGAGACCTTTTTCGAAGGTAAAATGCGCTTTATAAGAACTGTTCTATTATTATCATTATTTCATGTATCTCACCCAGTTGCCTTGAGTGCTAGTGAATCTGCATGTTCTGGGATACCATAGACATGCTCAAACCCAGGAAAGGAGAAGTCCAGTCCAATTGATGAAGGACCTGCAGAAAAGAAGCAATGTTGGATGATTGTAAGAGTGCTGAAAAGATATTCATGCCAGAAACTGAGGAAATTCAATTACAGAGTTTTGAAGGGGTATATTGCATGTAATTAATCAATTTTGATTTCTTAATTTGCTATAAATTTACAAATTTACAACACAAAGACCACTTGGCTGCCATCTAAATTATCTTCGGCTCTTCTTTCATTTTGTTATCTCTGTCAAATTTTTACATAGTGTAGTATACATACAAAAAGGGCAGCTTTTTTAAAAAACTTGTTCTCTATCACATGTTTACTTTATATTATCAGAAAGAATGTTAGCATCTTGTAATATTTCCTCATTAAAGGGTATCGATCATCTGAAACTATATTGTTCTGTGATGTTATGGGTTAATCCCCTCTATGTCGTATTCAATATACAAGTTTCTAATGTTACTTCTGTAAAGAAAGAAGAGAAGTATCCAATAATATCAAAGATGCAATTCTTCATGCTCTATGAGAAAACTGGGTAGACAAAATAATGCCCAAATGTGATTTGCAAAATCTTAAAAATGCATTGTGCACTTAGTCTGAATTTGGAGCCAACTGCAAGAGCTCTATCAATAGAGAGCTTTGTGAAATCTTGATGATCCAACAATTGTTCCAGCGACAATTGCTTTTGGTTTCATTTTGTCAAAGACATAGGATTAGTGTTAGGGATGTGATTGGGTTTTAGGTTAGGTTTAGGATTACGTTTAGGTTTAGGGCTAGGTATAGCGTTTGGTTCAGGGTTGAAATTCAGAATTCAATTAGTGTAGGAAATTGATCACAGAGCAATTGTCGCAGGAGTACGAGTTGTACATCGGAAATATTCAGGGAGCTTTCAGCAGACACAGACTCACCATACGGTTTCCTGTCAGTATGCGATTTGAAGGTCTCCTCCCACATGTCCGGCTCCTCTGGCTCCTCTGGCTCCTCCTCCTTCTCCTCCACCTGCTCCACATTCTCCACCTCCTCTCCACCCTCCTCCGCCTGATCAACACAAGTAGCCATTTCAAATAACATGCTCAACTACTAACCCCAAGCATTACCAAAGAAACGGGCCCTACTGCAACCTTTCGCAAGTTGCAATCAAGTGCTTTTCTTCCAACTTTAACCAGTCACATCCATGTACCTATGACAACAGTCAGCTTTAGCATAGCACTATCCAAAACTTTTGCTCTGGCTTCAGCTACATGTACGGCATGTAGATAAATGTTCTAGAACTAAATTAAAGCATTCAATGACTTTGTTTTCATACAAGGTACATGAGCCTACATCAGTCCTGCCAACCCTGAAACCCAAGAAATAGGGACAAATGAAAAGGCAGAGGCTGAAAACAGGGACATTTCTGAATTTCCTATACGTTACTACAGACTTTTTTGGGGGCAAAAATACGGACACAGTGGTAGAAGTGACTTTCTTTTACCACAAATCGGGATTGTCCCTGTTAAATAGGGACAGTTGGCAGGTATGCTACATGTATCGACAACACCTGGGTACACAGAGACTACCGAAGATGAAATACCTAAGGGCATATGCACCAGGCCAGGGTTTGAATTCAATACCTTGTGATGGAAAGTCATGATAACAAATTAATGTATGCATAGAGCAGCATGGCTGAAAACAGAATTCTGACTGGTTAGAAGTAAGAAAGTTAATTGACCGCACCTTGCGATTGATCATAATTATGGGTACATCAGGGCCACGAAATGCAAGCAATTTTAAAGAAAGCAAATACTCGAAATTTTACACTAATAACCTTTGTAATTCAAATGATTTTTTTGCAAATTCTTTTTCCCTCCACCATTGCACTATCAGTGATTTACTATTCACATAAAGGATAGATGTGTTGGACATGAAGCAAAAAGAAGTTCTAGAAGGTAAAAATTTGAAAAGAATCATGCTCCATCTTTTCTGACTTGCAATTTTCAAAGCGTAATACAAGAATTTTGAACAAACATCATTTGAATACAGGAACACTAATAAAAAATATAAATTATTACAAATATTTTTAATTCATAACAAAAATTACAAAAGAATTGTCCACATTATCAATCACAATCTGCAAAATTTGAGGAACAAATATTTTACATTAAAGGACTTATAATCAGCACTTGCAAAAGGTGACACTTCAGAAAGCTAAACAAAAAGAAGAGTTGCCAATCTAAAAGGGGAAAAATAAGAAAAGGCTCAGAATTTTTTTGGAAAATATTCAATGCTGACCAAAGTTTGAGAGACCAAAAGAGAGACTAAAAAAGCAAGACTAAAAGCAAGACTACTCACCGGCTGGTCTTGGTCTTCCTCGGATCTGTAACCAACCAAATCAAGAATGGCATCTTTAGCAAGGTCAAGTAGACCAGGGCCTTCTTCACCCTGGTCCATAGTGCTGGGATACAGGTTAATAAGTAAGACAAGGTAGGGGTTGTTACTTGTTAAACAGCACACATCCTCAGTATTAAAGGTCAATATTGATTGAGAGTTCACCATATTGATTATAAATGCAATTATCATGTTAAATGAAGAAAGATATTTAAAAAAAAAAATGGATTAAGTATTCATGAACTGTTAAAAAAGGGCTCATGGAGACACTTTTTTTTCCATGGGGGATTATTTGTCAGCAATGATTTTGTAATGCGTCAAGATTCCCTTCAATACACAACCATTGCTAAATCTAAGGAATGAAATGGCAGGTTAGTCTAGCATATATATATATATATATATATATATATATATATATATATATATATATATATATATATATATATATATATATATATATAATATATATATATATATATATATATATATAAGGAGACCAGAAATGAATAACTACATGTAGCTCTGACCATGCACTGTTCAAGTATCAATGCAGAGTTGCCAATAAATCACAAGAAATGCTCAGTATTCAAAAGGCTGAAAAAAATCACCATTTCTCAAATATCTACAATAGAGAGTCCTGGAAACAACATCTTCAAAATTCAGAACTTTGGTTTGTTGTTTTTAATTTTAAAATCCTTCAGTATTCATAATTTATTTTAAGTCTTTATAGGAGGTTAATACACAGATAGGTCAAGGGAAAGGATTAAGCGAAAAGTTGTTTTTCTTGGTTTATCTACTGAACTTATCTCAAGCAAAAATGATAATCGATTCCACACACTGTCTCTGAATTGTGTATAAATGTAAGTGGGCTGGCCATAGGAGTATTGGGTGTCTAACAACCCTTATGTTGTCTCAAGGAGTCTATTGAGTATCATGCTAATGTTACAACATAGTGATATTAAAATGTACCAGTGATGCAATGAATACACGTACAGTGTAGCATGCATGGACGTGCACTATTAACACAGGATGTTATCACTGCATCAACAGACACATAAAGACAATGAAAGACTACTGCTAAATTTTATGAATGACGTAGAAATATTACATGTATATCTTACAAGGGGCGTGTATGCTATGAATATATTGTACACACTGGACTAACAATGGCAAGTATTTTACAAGAGCTTCATGAAACTATGTATTGATATGGGCCATGTCCATGCAGCAGATTCTATTCTCGATATTCAAGGAATGAATTTCAAAGATATTCATTGAGATATTCATTGAGATATTTTTCTGTCTGTATTTTGCAATCTCAAAGTGCTAAGAAACATGTCATGAGATCCATGTTAGTAAAATAGCGCTCTGAATGCTTTGGCTTCATAATATAATCTAATCTAACCTTTTACAGAGTACCGGCATTTACATTATATATATACATCTACTTGTACGATTTCAAATACAATATTTCTGTTCAATAAGCAACTTTCAATTGCCCCGGCCAAGCATGACTGCCCATACAAACATACAGTGAATGCATTAAAGAGCCGATTGGGGCACTTTTACTATGTGGTTGCTATTCAACAAGGTTATAATAAAGTTTCATCCATCATACTAAGTCTGAAAAGACAATACCTATTAATTATAGTAAAAAAAAACAAAAAAACACACACACACACAAAGATGAAATGATGCAATTACAGAAAAGGTGCATTCCCTGTATATTAATTGGAACTTTGCACATAAAAAAGAATACCGGTATTGCACACACAATGTTATATTATAAACTATGTTGCATAGTGAATCTGCTACTTGCTTTAGCGTGAACAACAAGTGATGTTAGGTTAAATGGGGATACATGTTGTTAGTGTACTGCTCTTCCTATATCTTATGGACGCCAGTCTAATAGACTTGCAACATCTATTGAAACGTCACGCTAATGAGCAGGCTCAAAGTTGCAAGTACACATTTCCTTTTCCTCAAAATATCAAGAAATGGTTTCTGATGGATAGCATAGCACAGCTACATGAAGAATGTATTTGGCACAGGGAAAAGTGTATCCACCAAGCAGAGGAATAAACCCACACTGACAAGAGAGCACTCGATACCATTCAAAGCACTGGAACTACCATTTAAACAATGTACGGAAACAATGAAGGATGCTAGAGACAAACAACATCAAAGCTGAACTATTATAGTACCAGTCAGACCAATATACATTTTCAAGAATTCAGGTGATTCTAATGATTTTTTTTCTTTTTCTTTTTTTCCTTACTCAGTCATCATTCATACTACTTTGTGTTGTGTGGACCCCTTGTTATTACGTTTTTCTCAAATCATAATTCAATATATTCTCTGAAGATATTAAACAAACGTATAAAATATGAGTTATCGAAATGCAATATCCTGATGGTGACTGGTGCTGTACTTCATGCTTTATGTAAACGATCTTCACAGTCGGAAGCCTAAAAAATAATGAATGCCAAATAATTGGTTAAAATTGTCAGAAGAAAAATATCTTTTGAGCTGAGGTAAGAAGTAGCATGCTAGGTTCTTCAGAAATATTGCAGTATACCAGCAAGATGACCAACTAAAGGTTTGGAAGAAAAATTGGAAAAACATCTGAACATGTGAAATCATAAAAAATAGAAAATGTGCTAATTTAATATACTTGAAGAGGTTGGGGCATTATTTTTGTTTTGGAAAGAAATGCTTTATTTGTTTTCTCTTTCATTCAAATGAAAATCTTTTGGTATTTTCTCATTCTCATTACTTAATCTAGGAAGCCTCACTTGTCATGTCTGGCATAGCATTTAATATTGATGGATCAGTAAACATCCAACCCCCCCCCCCCCCTCCCGAGGGTCCAACATTTAACTTCTTTCCTGGGGGTAAGGGGACATATCGACATATCTACCGTGCTTGCATTACAATTTTGACATTTTGGGGGTCCTGAAAACAATTTAGGGAGGGGGGGGGGCTATGTAGAGTGTTCCCTGTCCTGTCCTAGAAAAAAGTATCCACCAGAAAGCCAACCCCTTGTCAATTACCAACTAAAAGCAAATTAACCAGTTCTACAGGGCCATTGTCCTAGATTCAAAATATTCATGTTTCGCCAGTATCTGTATTGTTTCTATGCAACTACATGTGTCTCTCAAACTATTAATTTCCTTCACTCTCTACAAAGGTTATTATTCTTCCTGGTCACTAAGTTCCAAACAGATTATTGCTAAATCATTACAGATCACACACACATACAGAGAATATGCTCGTGATGGATTCCAATTAATAGTTTGAAATGTAAATAAAAAATCACAGACAGTTACTTTTTAAAATTTGTCCAACACGACTAGAATGTGCAAATAGATTTGAAATTCACAAAATATAATCAATACACAAACAGGCAAATGAATACATGCAAACACCATCCAAGAGAGTAAATTTAGAAAATAATAATTACAAAAAATATTGCACTTCCCAACCACCACAATATTTTGTGCTTTTTTTTACTTGATTCCTTTTCGCTAGTCTAGGCAATGGAGCATCTGCTGAGCTCCCCAAATCCTATTTGATCTTACTTTCTCCTTTCCCGAAGATGTTCAAACTTCATGAGCCCTCTAGGATTGATGCTGAAGACGAGCTGCTTGTTGTCATAGAAGTCCATGCGGAATGGCTGCGAGGAGAGCAGCACTGTGATGCCTGAGCTTGTGGTGGCCTCAATGGACGTAGAGTCCTGCTTGTTGATTGTCCATCTTTCATGGTGGTGATCAAGGAAAGACAGAGATGAAAATTAGTTTACAGTTTTTTTATTTCATTTATTTTACAGTTAGTGAATTAATTCCCGCCAGATTTGTAAAAACTTCAAATAACAATAAAATCATGCCCATTTCAAAGTCTGTTCTATATATGCTTGTCCACAATGTATTCTACAATAATAACACTATAAAGTTGATCATCTGGACAATATAGACAGTATAACAAATATTTGTTAGCAGGAAGGAGCTCTTTTTGGATTTTTAACAGGAGAGTGAGATACAAAACTTCCTCTAAAGTATGTTTGGGTTTGTTTGTTTGTTTGTTTTTTATTCTAACATTCTTTCCAAAGCTCTTTATGAGGCAGGTCCAGAGCTAAATCACTTTTGGCTTCAATGTAGTGGTCCACTGATAGAAGAAATGTAAGCTTCTGAGCAAAAAGATGCAACAAGAACATTTGCTCATCCATAATCAAATGTGTTCCATATGTCACCTACATGAAGTCACAAAGTGATTACAAAAGAAAACATTTTAAAAGGAGCAAGATAGCAAAAAAAGACAGAACAAGACATTCATAAACACAACCAAGTAAACTGCCTAAAAACACTCGCCAAGGAAAATTAAAATAAAATAAGCTTATTGAACATCATAAATCTATATTATGACCCACAGATTTCAGAGCACGTGGAGGAACCTGTGATGCACACAGCTATTATATTTTGTTACCTCCACTTGACATTCATTTACACATAAACTGATCCTGGAGGCAGTCTTGCCTTAAGTAGTTTACCATGCAACATGTAAATAAGGCTATACACACTGTCTATTACCTGATAGGAGTCGGTTCCATGACTAGTACATCTTGGACCTCGTATCTTGGCCTGATGGGGCTGAGTTCATTGACCCTGAAGCGGACCATCCTGTCCTCAAGGCCAAAGACGTCTAGACTAAGGAGGACACCATTCTTGGTGTTGAGGATGTTCCCCCTCATCACCCCATCTTCTTCAATGTGGAAGGAATCAAGGACAGCTGCATAGGGTGACTGGCCTTCGGGGATGTCCTTGTGCCGCCTGTAAAGAGATGCAAGCTCTAGTAGCCCCTTCTGTGCCATGGGCAGCAAATCTTGCCCAAGAATTCAAGTCTTGAACAATGTCTCTGAACTAAAGAGGGTCTCCCTTTTTACTTCCAGAAACAAAGACAGTTATGTCTATTGTGAAGTTTATATACATGGAAGATATTTCATGCCCAATCTATCATTGAAACAACTCATTTTAAGTTAACATTTCAAACTAGAATGTTTATTTATGACAACTGTTCAAGTGGTGGCTCAGAAGGGGTTAACTTAGATTATGATTTATCAAGAGTTGATTGATATCTTGGATGATGTTATTATTTGGATTTTGCTAAACAACATTGCCCGAATTCACAAAGGTGGTAATAGATTTGTACCATGGTTTATGCAGATTTTGTGGTATAAGTGTGCTTGATTTCATGCGTACACTTAGAATGATCCAACAACGAACGCGCGTGATTAGCAAAGTGCGCAAATTTTATGCTAGTTGCCATGGTTTAGACCATGGTTTCTGTAAATTAATTGAAATAAACTCTGCGTAAATTTACATAAACCATGGTCTAAACAATAGCAACTAGCGTAAAATTTACGCACTTTGCTAATCACGCGCGTTCATTATTGGATCTTTTTAAGTGTACGCGCGAAATCAAGCGCACTTATGCCACAAAATCTGTATAAACCATGGTACAGATCTATTACCATCTTTGTGAATTCGAGCCTAAGTGTACTGAATCCATTTGTATATCAGTCTAGCTTTATTATTGACAGGTATACAACCTGTTTATCAACCAAACATTGACATGCACAATTGCACATACATTGTCTTCCCAAATGAATTTAGAATGACCTTTGGAACTGTTTATTCTATACCTGTATTAGCTTATTTATCTAAGTAATTCACACTAAAATAGAATTCCATCTATTTTAATCACAAAACAAATATAAAATCTATATTCTATCGAGATATCTTTTAAAAAAATATTCATCAATATATATTCAATTCACCATCTAAAAAAAACAAAAAACAACAACAATAATTACATTAACACCACAAGGGATGAATTCATATCAACTGAATTAGGTGACTTACTTTGCAAATCCACATTGGTCAACTGTTTTGAAATTTGACTTGTCAACTGCATAACCAGGTACAGGGAGAAGAACAAGCACAAGGCTCATCACAGACAACTCTATGAAGCCCATATTGCTATGCAAAGAAAAGAAAAGAAAAGAGTAGCAGCGTAAACAAAGATGGATACATTTAAAAATATGATTTTAGTTGCATAGTATCCTACTGGACAGAGTACAAATTGTTACAAGTTCATCTTCTTCCCACCCCTCCCCGCTGATCCAGTCTACCATCCATTATCTAGAGGCTGCCTCTTTGTGCAATTACTCCTTTAAAATGCCATAGTGTAAAAAAAAAAATTACCTCTTTGTTCAGTTACAGTAGCAGTGAGATTTCATCTGGGCAAATTTCTCTCTTTCTTTTTTTTTAATTACTTGAGCTCTTTCACATCTTTCTAAAGGAAAATTGCTCACCACTCCTCATTACTTTTTCCACTGGATACAGCTGGTGTTTTTTTTTTTTCCAGTTTTTGAAAATTTGCTTGATAATAGGAGTAACCAGAAAAAGGAAGAAAAAGAAGGGGAAAAAAGAAGACTCCAACCTCACTGAAGTTTTCACATTGTAAAGTTGAAATGTTCACACTTTCCATTTGTAATTTTTACAACTAAAAAAAAATGTAGTCAAAATAACATTCTTAAAGGGAAATCCAACCTTAGTAGCAAGTTGTTCTGAAAGAAAGAGGAAAAATCAGAGAAGCAGATTGGTGAAAGTTTGAACGAAATCGGACAAGCAATAAGAAAGTTATGAATTTTTGGAAGTTGTAATCACTATGCATATGGGAATTTCAAATTGGCCGAATAGGTAATGTCATTGTGATGTAGCTGTGGACAACTCCCCCATTCGCTCTAACATATAAAATGACCAAAATGTGACCTTTTTTCAAAATGCATTACTCAGTAGGATCTTTTTGTTCATGAGGACCTATATCAATATGCTATCTCCATTATATTTTGAATACTGCCCCGAGGGTAAAAGCGCCTTGAAGAAAACCGCAAATAATGATATTTTTGTGTACGACAAATGGGAGAGTTGTCCACAAAAATGTCACGATTGACTCACCAAATTGCCAATTTGAGATTCGCATAGATGTAGTGATCTTATTTTTCAAACATCCATAACTTTCTTAGTCCTTGTCCGATTTCTTTCAAATTTTCACCATCCTGGTTTTCTTATTTTTCTGCTTTCATACAAATCATCTTATTTCCAAGGTTGGATTGCCCTTTAAATGTGAATGAATTGAGGGTTTTTTCACATTAAACACAAACAAAGCACTTGCATACAGTATATCAGGAACAAATCAGAAAACAACAAAGCTGACTGTGCATGACCTTACTTTTTCAACTGAGGCCTCCATTTTCCAGGGGGAAAATAATCAGCAAAAAATGTATTCTTTACTTTAGGTAGATCTATATCTATGATCCATACATAAATTAATTTGTTCAAATAAATATTTGGGCCTTTTGGGGCTTTGGGCATCCTCTCGGCTCTCAAATCTCAGAACAACAACAACAGCTCAGATCTTAACTGCAGAATATTTACACTTTTCAATTATTTTAAAATACAAATCCATGGGGAGACTTCACATGCTTCATTGTGATACAGATTGTAGTTTTTAGTTAAAGGACGTCAATGTGTTACATCAGTTTGAATTGGGGATCTTCGATCACACTTACTGACAAGTTGATCAAAAATTTTCCAAAAAAGCAACAGAGAAAAAAAATGAGCAAACAAAATTTCTCAGCTATAAATCATGAGTAAAAACTTGTCATGAGATCTGCAAAATACATAGGACAGTGTCACCAATTGAACTCACCAAGCAAGGCCAAGGCTCAATTCAAATAATTTTTTAGATCTATTTCCAATAACTTATATCAAAATTTAAGATAAAAATGATGCTAATTTTTATGATTCGATGAGCTTTATGAGTAAATGTACCATTCGTCCATTACTCCCCTCCGCCCCCCCCCAAAAAAAATTAAATCCACAATTCTAAAACTAGTAAGTTAGATCAATAGTCATTTATTTAAATTCATTTCCAAATTTTCCATTTCAGGATGACAAATACATGAAATTGCTTAGATCTAGTACCTGTAATTCTTTGTTGGATTATAGTCAGTACAGGCGCACAGCCGATATCACTTATCCAATGAACAAGGTTATAATTATATATATATATATATTAGAGACTGTCTCACATATTGGAGATTTCACTTAGCTTACAAAAGGACAAAAGAAACAACACCAACAACAAGGCAGTTTCTCTTAGCCAAATTTTTGCCTCAGTGAGGTCAGAAGCCCATTTGTTTTATGTGTGGATCATAACAAAAAATATTATAACAAATGTAGACCGTCAAAAGACGTAATTTTTCATAAGGAATCTGCTTATCAAATCTTTATTTTGAGTGAAGGTAATCCTTTTGCAGCAAATGTAAACAAAGAAAATTGGTCTTGTAAATGGGAGACCATCTCCCAAATGGGCTACCAAAAATGTTGACAAACTTAGACTGAGAGAGAGTCTCGTCTAGCGTCTCCCAAATAGGAAACAGTCTCCAATATCGGCCATGCACCTCTACTGATATTGATAATGAATTGATTTTCTACAACAGGATAAAGTCTAATGTTAGAATAAAGACTTACTAAGTCAAGACAAGACAAAGTAACAAAACAGAGGAAACCATCAGCTAATGCCTGGGGATTATCAAAAGAAAACAAGTTCCTGTAATTGTAAAAGGCTGTCCTCATTCTCCAATAACCTCACATAAGTGTGAGTGGTCCTCATTAGTATAAGTATCTTAGTTAAGCCCCTTGTCTGCGCACCTAACATTTCACTTGAAATTGACAAGCTTTTCCTTTGGTATTCCTCTAATGACTGACCTCATTTTAATCCTCATATCCTAGAGTGTAACTGTGCCGAAAATCTGATTAAAATTTGAATAAGAACAATTTCATTTTCACAAGAATAGGCGACGCTGTCATTTTGACACTAAAAAAGGGAAGGTTCCCTTGTCTGCGCACTCATTCACTTAACACGCAGTTCGGGATATTTTGCATGAAAGGTGGCATTTTGGCTTACCTTTAGAATCCAATGTCATCTATCGATTACAGAAATCGGGCTTCTTTCTTTTTGAACGATCGATTAAAGACATAAGCAAAAAAAAAAAGCAACGGCCGTAGGAGGTCCTACAATGTAGTTTGTGTAGAAAATTGAGGATACGTACCGGTACGTACGTGGGTACGGCATACGTATGGGTGCCGATATTTTTATATGGATACGGAGTAGGGGAGTATAGAGATAGTGAGAAAGTGGATACGTGGATACGGAGTTGAGTATGTCGGAGAAAGTGAGGAGAGTGGACACGCAGATATTGTGGATATGAAGGAGAAAATGAGAGAGTGGATACGTGGATACGGAGTTGGAGTATGTCGGAGAAAGTGAGGAGAGTGGATACGCGGATGGGAGTAGGAGTATGTAATAGAAAGTGAGAAAGTGGATACGCGGATACGGACAAGGAGTATATTATAGAAAGTGAGAGAGTGAATGAGTTCGAGTATGTAGAATAAAATGAGAAAGTGGAT
Source organism: Heliocidaris tuberculata (assembly GCA_025618425.1). Classification (NCBI taxonomy): domain Eukaryota; kingdom Metazoa; phylum Echinodermata; class Echinoidea; order Camarodonta; family Echinometridae; genus Heliocidaris; species Heliocidaris tuberculata. Next base: position 11,238,976 of record CM046834.1, read on the forward strand.
ACGTGGATACGGAGTTGGAGTATGTCGGAGAAAGTGAGGAGAGTGGATACGCGGATGGGAGTAGGAGAATGTAAGAGAAAGTGAGAAAGTGGATACGCGGATACGGACAAGGAGTATATTATAGAAAGTGAGAGAGTGAATGACTTTGAGTATGTAGAATAAAATGAGAAAGTGGATACGTGGATACGGAGTTGGAGTATGTGGGAGAACGTGAGGAGAGTGGATACACGGATGGGAGTAGGAGTATGTAAGAGAAAGTGAGAAAGTGGATACGCGGATACGGACAAGGAGTATATTATAGAAAGTGAGAGAGTGAATGAGTTCGAGTATGTAGAATAAAATGAGAAAGTGGATACGTGGATACGGAGTTGGAGTATGTCTGAGAACGTGAGAGTGGATACGCGGATGGGAGTAGGAGTACTTTATAGAAAGTGAGAGAGTGAATGAGTTCGAGTATGTAGAATAAAATGAGAAAGTGGATACGTGGATACGGAGTTGGAGTATGTCGGAGAACGTGAGGAGAGTGGATACGCGGATGGGAGTAGGAGTATGTAAGAGAAAGTGAGAAAGTGGATACGCGGATACGGACAAGGAGTATATTATAGAAAGTGAGAGAGTGCATGAATGAGTTCGAGTATGTAGAATAAAATGAGAAAGTGGATACGTGGGTACGGAGTTGGAGTATGTCCGAGAACTTGAGGAGAGTGGATACTCGGATACGGAGTAGGAGTATAAGAGAAAATGAGAGAATGGATACGTGGATGGAGTTTTAGTATGTTGGAGAAAGCGAGGAGAGTGGATACGTGGATACGGATACGGAGTATATTGGAGAAAGCGAGGAGAGTGGATACGTGGATACGGATACGGAGTATATTGGAGAAAGTGAGGAGAGTGGATACGGAGTATAAGTGTTTGAAAGAAACAAAAATACTTAACACAAACGATAAAAACATAATTCAAAGAAAGATAGGCCTATTTAAGAATAACTTTGGAAAGAAAGGAATATGTTTTACGATAGAAGAAAAATAAAAATTAACATCAGAAAGAAACAAAAATAAAAAGAGAAAAACAGGAGAAAGTAATCATATACTTTCACATTCAGTAAATCACGAATACGAATAGCCGAAATATGCTACATTATATGAATCATCTTTCGTTTTATTTCAAAGAACTATATTACAGAGAGACGATATAGGAGACAAAGTTTTGTCTCATGTATTATCGTATATTTACCCTTCTAACTGCTTAACTTTTCAATAATATTAAATTATGTTCGTTCCACAGATGGAAACAGGAGAGTGATATTTGATGTTTTGTTTGGAATACACTCCTATATATAATTTGCATTCTTTGACATCGATAATACGGAGAAAGAGATATATTTGGAGCATAATAATCCAACGGTATACTACGGAAATAATTATTTCTCTGTTTGGAATATATTCTCATCAAATCAGTGACACATTATGGCTATCTGTTTTACAATCACCAAATGTCTTTTGTCTTTCAAAATTTACTTACATTTATATAGTAGGCCTAATATCAATGTTGGGAGAAAGTATTTTTTTCTTCAGAATAACTTTAATCTATATGAAAAATTATATTCAAATAAGAAGTGTATTTCGATCTTTCTCTGTACTATCTTTCATCAAATTATAGTTACAAAATAGTCACATATGAATTTATATAATATTTCAATGATGCATACAAATGAGTGTCCTAAGGTCACATGAACCCTGGTGTACTAGGGTCATATGGGCCCAGAGGGTTCGGTAACAAAATATTAATAGAGTTTTTAAAAAGTCACGTATGAACCCTAGTGTCCTATAGGGTCACATGGAACCTGGAGTCCTAAGGTCAGGCGGACCCCGGTGTCCTAGGGTCACGCGGACCCCGGTGTCCAAGGGTCACGCGGACCCCGGTGTCTAATAGTGTCTTAGGAACTTAGGGTTAGGGTTAAGGTTTGGGTTTGAGTTAGGGTTTGTGTTTGGGGAACTGAAACCCGGTGTCCTAGGGTCACGCGGACCCCGGAGTCCTAGGGTCACGCGGACCCCGGTGTCCTAGGGTCACGCGGACCCCGGTGTCCTAGGGTCACGCGGACCCCGGTGTCCTAGGGTCACGCGGACCCCGGTGTCCTAGGGTCACGCGGACCCCGGTGTCCTAGGGTCACGCGGACCCCGGAGTCCTAGGGTCACGCGGACCCCGGTGTCCTAGGGTCACGCGTACCCCGGTGTCCTAGGGTCACGCGGACCCCGGTGTCCTAGGGTCACGCGGACCCCGGAGTCCTAGGGTCACGCGGACCCCGGTGTCCTAGGGTCACGCGGACCCCGGTGTCCTAGGGTCACGCGGACCCCGGTGTCCTAGGGTCACGCGGACCCCGGTGTCCTAGGGTCACGCGGACCCGTGTGTCTAGTGGTGTCATGCAACCTTAGGGTTAGGGTTAAGGTTTGGGTTTGAGTTAGGGTTTGTGTTTGGGGAACTGAAACCCGGTGTCCTAGGGTCACGCGGACCCCGGAGTCCTAGGGTCACGCGGACCCCGGTGTCCTAGGGTCACGCGGACCCCGGTGTCCTAGGGTCACGCGGACCCCGGTGTCCTAGGGTCACGCGGACCCCGGTGTCCTAGGGTCACGCGGACCCCGGTGTCCTAGGGTCACGCGGACCCCGGTGTCCTAGGGTCACGCGGACCCCGGTGTCCTAGGGTCACGCGGACCCCGGAGTCCTAGGGTCACGCGGACCCCGGTGTCCTAGGGTCACGCGGACCCCGGTGTCCTAGGGTCACGCGGACCCCGGAGTCCTAGGGTCACGCGGACCCCGGTGTCCTAGGGTCACGCGGACCCCGGAGTCCTAGGGTCACGCGGACCCCGGTGTCCTAGGGTCACGCGGACCCCGGTGTCCTAGGGTCACGCGGACCCCGGTGTCCTAGGGTCACGCGGACCCGTGTGTCTAGTGGTGTCATGCAACCTTAGGGTTAGGGTTAAGGTTTGGGTTTGGGTTAAGGTTTGTGTTTGTGGAACTGAAACTGTGTTCTAGAGTGACGCAAACCCTGGTGTCCAAAGGTCATGGGATCCTTAGATTAGGGTTAGGGTTATAAAGAATAATTCAAAGAAATTAAGGAAAATATGAAAAGATAAAACAAGAATAACGTAAGTAAAAAAAAAAACAGTGAAAAGACACTGTTTTAGTCAACTTAAAACTAAATTCTTTTTAATATCTTAGTCAACATAAATAATGATGGCTACGCTTCCCCTGTTGATGTCCATTCAATCAGAACTCCCCACTGGTCGACGTTAATGCACGTGTTCTCTTTTCGACTTGGAGTGCGTCGAAGTCCGCCCGAAAGAAAAGTCCTAGCTATTGTCGTCATTATCATAATAAACTTTTTCAGAATCATTATCATCATTTCACTTATGCCTTTTATTTTATTACATTTCTTGGCTAATGATATTGATATTACCATTAACGTGACCTATCTGTTTCCTATTTTTTTCTTTCTTTTTTTTTGGGGGGGGGGGGGGGGGATTGGGTTAATTTTCTTTACACAGAAATTCGATTTATCTTTAACATCACCTCCACCACTATCTTCATCATCATCACCATTACATTACCATCATACCTTTGTGCAACCGTCATATTATTATATTCTTCATATTAAATGGTTTACTTCAGGGGCGGCGGAGGGTCTTTCAGAGTGGGGGGGGGGGGTACCTGCTAAAAAGGGCACTTTTCAGGGGAAAAGGGGCACCTACAAGGGGTGAACATAAAGGGGAAAAAGGACCATTGACCATTTTCTGACATTGGTATTACCCTACAGTCTAATTAATATTACTTTTATCAAGCATCAACAACAAATTTAGGACTTTTTTGTAATGCTGACTTCTTTGAGTTGTACATTATTTACAGCGATATAATGAAAATGACAACAGCAAATTCATTGGGGGGGGGGTGTCCAATGATCTTGTAATATATAATATGTATAACATACTTTATACAATCTGTTTTATTTCATTATATACTGTAAAGCCTAGCTAGCGTAACGAACGAGTTATGGGGACATTTTCAGAAAATATTGGCCTTATATACTTGGTGTAAATTATTGGCACATTCGAGCGAGCGAAATGAGAAATGAGGTACTGTGCCTCTTTGTCTCCACCTCCGCTGCCTTACATTGTAATTTGTGTAATATGGGTACCTGTAAAGCCGCATGGATTGTTTAAAGCTAGATATGCTCTTTTTGGTCAGAATAAACAGTTGGAAATATACGTAACAGTAGCCAGGTATTATAAGAACAGGAAAGGACTTTATTCAGGTTCCATGACATTTGCTCCTGTGACAATTGCTTCGGTCTAACTTTACGATGTTAATTCTAAACCTAAACCTAACCTTAAATCTAACCCTAACTCTAATCATAATCTTCACATTGTCCTTAACAAAAAAACGAAATTATGACCTTCACCTTAACCTTTGACCTACAGAGATATGGACGGAGGAGCAAATGTCGCAGGAGCAAATGTCGTGTCACCTTATTCAGAGGTATAAAGGGGCACTTATAACTGAGGTGAAAGAGTGCACTTACGAGAAGAGGAAAAGGGCACATATTCAATGTAAAGGGGGCAGTTATCAGAAGTAAAATGCACTTATCAAAAGAGAGAAGTGCATATATTAGAGAGAAAAGGGGGAAATATTCATATACGAAAAGGGGCACTTATCAGAAGGAGAAAAGGATACTTGTTAAAAAGACAAGGTGGCAATTATCAGATTTGAAAAGGGGCACTTATCACAAGTAAAGAGGAGGCACTTATCAGACGTAAAGAAGGGACACTTATCAGAAGAGGAAAATGGGTACTTATTTGAAGGGAAAAGGGCACGCATTAAAAGTAATAATGCACTTATGAAAGGAGAAAAGGGCATATATTAGAGAGAAAACGGGGCAATATTTACATTCGAAAAGGGGCACTTATCTGAAAGAGCAAGGGCACTTATTAAAAAGGAAACAAGCACATTTACTAGTAAAAAAAGGGGCACTTACGAGAAAGGGGCATTTTTCAGAAATAAAAAGGGCACTTTCGGGGTACTTGAAAAAGTGGAGGGCACTGTGCCCCCTGCCCCCCTCCCCCTCCGTGCGCGCCACCCCTGGTTTACTAAAAGGAAAAGGCAACCTTGATATTAATTTTTCTGATTCTTTTAAAACCAAGTTGATATCAGGATGTACTTCCATTTATTTATTTTTTTATTTCCTTTTATTTATATGTTTTTTTGAGAACCCCCAAAACAATTATTCAAAGAACTGAGACAAAGATAAATTCCAACTAGAAACACGGAAGTAAAGAAATACATAGAGGGAAGAGGATAGGTTAAATGGAAAATACAAAAAATCATAAAGAGAAAAGGACAGAAAACGAAGAATAAGAAGAAAAAGACTTAAAAGAAAAGATGATAGAAAAAAAAAAGAAACACATAAGGAAAGAGAAGAGGAAAGAAGAGAAATAAATAAAGAATTGCTTAATATAAGAACAGAAATTATAAATTGAACTATCCTCTTCTCTTTTCTTAAGTATTTCTCGCTTTCAATTAATGATAATAATTAAATGAAAGCGAGAAATACTTAAGAAAAGAGCAGAGAATAGTTCATTGGAAAAAACAATGAAATTCATAAAAAGATAAAAGAATATAAAGAGAAAACTAGGAGAAACTTTTTAAATAATGACAGATGAGATGAAGGAAGAAATTCAAATTAGCTTCAAGTCTCCATTCGGGCCCGCCCAATGCGTATCTAATATATCGATATTATTCCCTAATGAGATATTTCCAATTGTCATGCTTGTTGTCGATGGTCGGCGCAAAAGCATGCGCTAATAGTATTCGAGGTAATGCACTTGATCAAATAGTTCTCGTAGAGGCGGCCTTCTTCTAACAATCGAAAAGTTCATACTATTTCTATCATCACCAACAAAGATATTATCATGATTTTTCTCAGTTGATTCTTTGTATTTACGATCTTCATAGTGTTTCAAACTATTCTTTATTAGGCCAACTATTTTTAAAATTTTATTCGTGTTGTGAAATATATTTATTTTAATAATTTTGCTTATCGTAAAATCTCATTTATCCTGTTAATCAGCACTATTATTATCATCATCATCATTCATTCATGCATTTATCACCTGCCGTCCCGAGGCCGGGATTGGCAACTTTACATGTTTATGCACTTCCATCTTCCATCATCATTATCATCACCATTTTCTAGTCATTATATCTGATTTCTCATTAGATTATAATTCAAAATTAATAATAACACAAACAAATTCATACATTATTTCATTTTATTAACATGTTTTAATGACAACTGAAATACATAGTTATCAAGAGGAAACACGAATAAAGCATAATGCAAAAAGATATATATGTGTATATATCTATATATATATTTCATTATGTAATTTTTTAAGGGCGTTTTCAATCATCACTCTTCGTTAATCGACATGATGAAATAATATTTCTAAAAAAAGAAAAAATTCTTCTCACTTTTAATTTTCATCGTCTTTTACAGAATTATTTCCATACATAGTGTTTATACCAAAACTTGCAAACGTCATACAGTACACATTCCCATAGTTTAGAAGCATCACAACTCGTTTTTTCAATTATTTGGACGCAATACTGCACTGTAGCACTGTATGTAACAGGAGGGTGCAGTGATGGGGGGGGGGGGGGTTCCCCCTCCAGCGCGAAGCGCAAAAGCTCTGATGTTTATAGCAAATTTGAGATTAAGATTATGGCTCGAAGCACCTTATAGGCGGAAAGTTATTTGGACGTCCGGACTGCTTTTCAATTATTTGGACGCAATACTGCACTGTATTTAACAGAAGGTTGCAGAGAGGGATAGTTTTCCCCTCCCGCGCGAAGTGCGAAAGCTTTGACGTTTTATAGCAAATGTAAGAGAAAGATAAGGGCGCGTAGCACCTTATAGGTGGCAAGTTAGTTCGACGGCCTGAATTCTTTTCAATTATATGGACGCACATGGGGGGGGGGAGGGGTGCAAGGAGGCGGAGTTTCCCCATTCCTGCGCGAAGCGCGAAAGCTCTGACGTTTTAGCAAATTTGAGAGAAAGATAAAAGCTCATAGCAAATATTTTTTTAAGGCAGAAAGTTATAGTTCGACACCCGGACTTCTTTCTAATTATACGGACGCAATACTGCACTGCATGTAACAGAAGGTTGCAGAGAGGGGGGGGGGGGGGGGGTTCCCCCTCCCGCGTGAAGCGCGAAGGATCTGACGTTTTATAGCAAATTCGGGAGAAAGATAATGGCTCGTTTTACGCGGAAAGTTAGTTCGACGCCCGGACTGCTTTCTAATTATATGGACAAAATACTGCGCTGTATGAAACAAGGGAGGGGGGAGGGGGTGCAGGGAGCGGTAGTCATGGGGTAGTTTTCCCTTTTTCGCGCGAAGCGCGAAAGCTCTGACGTTTCAGCAAATTTGAGAGAAAGATAACCTGATAACGGCTTCTATAGCAAACAATTTTTTTAAGGCGAAAAGTTATAGTTCGACGCCCTGACTGTTTTTCAAGAACCCAATATTGCACTGTATGTAACATGGGTGGGTGCAGAGAGGGGGGAGGTTTTCCTTCCCGCGCGAAGCGCGAAAACTTTGACGTATTAGCAAATTTTGAGAGAAAGTTAACGGCTCGTAGCGCCTATAATGCCGACACATTTTTACACTTTAATAACTTATTAATCAGTGAACTGTAGATAACACCAAACTTTACCTCAAGATAATTATTACACTAAAAATTCGTTATGTAAATTCAAATTGAATTGAATAACAAAACACTTTCGAATCATCATAGTCAGAAGGTAATAAAAGGGTTTTTCTTTACATACAGAATATTTTTGGAGGCAAGGCATTGTCAAAGGGCACTTTGGTGTTTAAACATAATATGAAAGTAACGAGGGTCTGTCGGTACATTCATAAGTTTAATGTTAACAAATGCTTTACCCCCCTAAATCAATAGATGGAATTCACTGTTGAATACTACAAAATTAGACGGCAAAATCTGCTTATGTTCCTATCCGGGCATGTTTATCTATATGCATGTATCCTTTATTTCCAATTTAAGTTAATTCATTGCATACATGGTGTAAACAGGTATATTAAAACATTAATCACAAAATCAGATATATATTCATTTCGTTATAGATCCGAGGAAAGTATAAAATACTTATTTTGGGATTGCCCAATCATCATCATGTTTATCGTGGACGTCCAAGTTCAAACATTTCATTTTGGATGACATAGTTACCCTGAGTAAAATCAACCTCTTGTTTGGGTTTTTATGGAAGTATTGCATGGAGATCAATCTAATTTCATTATTTTATATACAAAATACAAATGTTTTCCAGCAAATGCAAAAATAGCGTATTATCAATCAGCTCTTTTAAATGATTGTTAAGATAATGTCTCTCTCTCTTGAACATGATATCTATATTCAAAATAAAAACTTTATATCATTAATTTTGATAACAGAAAAATACTGTTTTGCTGTAAATATATTTTACCACTCTGTCAGACCCGTAACTGGGAGGGTTAAGGTAGTACGAACGAGCCCCCCCCCCCCCTCCCTCACCCGTTGGTAAGCAGAGGACAGAAGCTAGGGACAGATTATGGAAAAGGAAAATAACGTGATAAAATATCAAGCTTTCCTTCTATTTTAATACATTTTATTTTGTCCCGTAACTTCTTAATCTGACAAATCTATAATTAATCAATGTCGTACGTCTTTCACCTTTCATTTTTGGTTCTAATTGTGTACAATTGGCCATGTTGCAATTGATCTTTTCAAATCCTCATTCAAAGAATTATCCATATTCGTTTGTAGCTGATCCATTACAGGCTTGTAAAAGGGTTATGAGGTAGATAAGCAGTGACAACCACGATAAGACTCAAAAGAACTCTATGTTAATGGAATTAATTGAAAAATATAGAAACCATACTGAAAGAGAGAGAGAGAGAGAGGGGGGGGGGGGTTATTTAATGTGTATATGTTCACTTCAAAAAGGAAAAATTCCCTCTCTCAAGTTGCATGGAGTACTCTTGGAGAACCCGGTCTAGTCATCCAAACCCTTGAATTATGGCCCTCTAAAACAGCCTGTTCAACCGGAGTGCCATGACAGTATTTTATAAAACATTTCAGTTCTTGGAAACTGGGCCAAATCACAAAATTAATAACAAAATGCCCCAAATCTGCGAATCCATTTACCTACACATCTAATACACATCACTCTCTTCTGACAAGTATCCACGTATCCGCGTATCCACTTATATTCGTATATAGCGTCATTTCAAAGCCAGAAGGGCGTATATAACACCGGAGTTAACACCCTTCTAGCTCAAAGTACATAGAAGTATATTATCGTAGCCATGTATCCACGCACGTATCCCCGTATCCCCGTATCCACATTCCACTGCATATCCTCATGTACATGTATCAACCTCTTGTCCAAATCCAAGTATCTATGTACATATATTGTTTTTTATCAACATATCTTTGTATTCACGTATCCATCTATCTTCCATTTCATGTATTCCCGTATCCCCGTATCCACTTTAATTTCCGTGTATTTACACATCCCCGTCGGGTCCCCGTACCCCAGTATCCACGTTTCCACGTATCCACGTATCCACGTATCCACTTTAATTTCCGTGTATTTACACATCCCCGTCGGGTCCCCGTACCCCAGTATCCACGTATCCACGTATCCACGTATCCACGTATCCACGTATCCACGGATCCACGGATCCACGTATCCACGGATCCACGTATCCACGGATCCACGTATCCACGGATCCACGTATCCACGTATCCACGTATCCATGTAACCCCGTTACCGTATGGACATAACCATCGCAGCATCTTTATTTACCGCCCATTTGAGCATCCCGGACACAAATCTTCCCTCGTGGACAATCTACATCCATACTTGATTAAAAGTTTACATGCAGACCACACATTCTTCAATTCCCACATACCCCAATTAACACATGTCTATATGTCACATCCTTACATTCTCTCATCGACCTCCAACACATGCACAATCCCCCGTATTATGATTTGATCGGTCCTTCAAAACTTAACTGCAGATGGCGCTCTTACAAAATAATTTCATTTTAACCTAGCTAGCTAGGGTAGATGCAGGTAAAATTCCAATATACGGTACGGTCACCCCTCCATTTCCAGGATCGATTCAAGACATTGGATTCTAAAGGTACTCCGGCATTTTCAAGGCATGTGAGTAAAAATGCATAAAATAGACGTTCTTCACCAGTTTTTCCTCATTTTTTCGCTGATACATATCACTAAAATTGATATGAAGATGATTGTGTTCATTGCGTCTTTTGTCATGTTTGTGATGTTAGAATCGCGCAGTTACGCGTATGCGCAGACATGGGCACTGCGCAGACATGGGCACTGCGCAACAAACATGGGGCATCAAACCATACATATCTCTTTCATTTTTCAATTTCAATTTCACCACTTCCCCGACCACGACAAGGAGCCCTTAGTTAGAAAGCGATTCCACCACACATCCACAGGCATGACAGGGACAGCCACAGGCGCAGGCCACTGCATGCCACACATGTACATTACAGCTAGCTAAGCTCGGATTCTGTTGGAAGCTACCATTCTCAATCGCGTCTTAACCACGTCAACGAACGTCTCTCGACTCTCAATCTCATAATCTCTCGCACCCAGCCCTGCATCAGTCTCCCACTAGTTTCTTTACAATTTTAACATATTCTAAAGAAAAATGAAACTTTGAATTACGGAAGTAATTAGTGTATTGAGATAAGAAATAACAATAACATGATCAAATCAAAACCGGGAAAAGAAGACTCACTAGTTACACGTTGCCTTATACTTCGCCATATTCCCGTCGATTGTCGATACGTACGTACACATACGTGTGTTAACAAAAACTATGGTAGCTTGTAAATTTAATCATGCTGCATGCTCAGAATGATGTCTGGTGGTAAGTTCAGTCGGTGGTATACTCAACCAAAAAAGTACTGACACTTTTTATAACTCAAGAAACATTTAGATGAAATTTGTTCATTCAAAAAGCAAAGTATGCACAATTTTCTTACCCACGTTTCAATTGATTACATGTGAACAATTAATTATGTTTTCATAATAAATTATGGTTTTTATTGCAGTCGATACGAAAATGTGCTTTTGTTCGGCATAACTTATAATTCAAATTCATGAAACTGCATCATAATTTCCGAGTGCATTATCATGAATTTGAATGGCAAATTAACCGTCTTTACATGAACAAAAGATGAAAAGAACTGAAACAAGTATACACATGTAAAAACTGCAATGTATTATAAAACAAAAAGTACATTTTTTGTTCCTTTTTCGACCTCACTATAAACCACAATTTCATTATAAAAACATATCAATAGTTGTATTTAAAAATGTCAAGGGAAAACTTAATTTTGGGGTTGAGTGTAGTATATAGCCAGGGGCGGATCCAGGATTTTGCAAAAAGAGGGGGCAAAAATCTCAGAAAATCAAAAGAAAAAAAAAGAAGAAGAAAAAAAAGGAAATCAGATTTTTGAGGTCCCGTTTCACTTCAAAATTCTCTACAAACATAAAAAAGACCACAATGTAAAAAACAACAACATGTACCCATGGGTTTCAAAATGGGGCACGTCGGGCCGGAAGTCCCCCCTCCCCCCCCCCCCTCTCTTATTCTAGCTATTATTTTACTTTATTGTGGAAGTTGAGGGCATGCAATGGAGAATGTTTGTGGGAAGTCGGGAACCTCATCCGGTAAAATGTAGAAAAAATGAAAACATTGCTTTCGAGCTTTAGGTCTATATTATGAAAGAAATTTAGAATCTCTTTTGTAATTTGGTCTACTTATTGTCGGCCAGTTTTTATATTCTAGGGATTACGAGGCGGGGAAGAAGGAAAATGAAACGAGGTGGGAGATGGAGAGAGAGAGAGAGAGAGAGAGAGAGAGAGAGAGAGAGAGAGACAGAGCGAGAGGCCTGGGGGGGGGGCGGGGCAACGAGTAAGATGAAAAGAAGACGATCCTTATTTTAACATCCTTGAACCATGTCACTAGGGGGTCTAGCTTGTTCTAAGTTCATCTTGTAATAGCCCCGCCAGTCAAACGCTATATATATTGGCCATTGCATGAGTTGAGCGTCTTTTGTGGCAGATTACAGTGACTCGTATTGCCTCCACCTCTATTTTGAAGAAGAAGGAAAATAATTCAACTTGCAATCCACGCCATGCGTGATGACTCTGGCAAACCATTCCGATCTCTCCACCCTGAGGGCAGGCATCTCTGTTTATGAATTGATTGATAACATTTTCATTTAATTTGTTCTGATTATGCCCCATATTATCAAGAATAAATATTTTTTTATGGATACCCCGGTGTAGCGACGGGGGGGGGGGCGGTGTCCCCATCCACCTTAAGAAGCAGAGAGAGAGAGAGAGATATGACAAGTCATGTCATTCCTCTAGATGCTTACAGGCACAGCTCCCCCCTGTGGCGGCGCACCCGGGGGGGGGGGGCAGGGGGCTCAGTGCACCCCCACTTTTCGAAGTACCCCAAAAGCGCCCTTTTTATTTCTGAAAAAATGCCCCCTTTTCTCTGATAAGTGCCCTCATTACTATTGAAAGTGCCCCTTTTCCTTTCTAATAAGTGCCCCTTCCCCTTCTGATAAGTGCCCTTTTTTCTCCTTCTGATAAGTGCCCCCTTTTCACATCTGATAATTGGCTCCTTATCTCTAATAAGTGCCCTTTTCTCCTTCTGATAAATGCAATTTAACTTCGGATAGGTGCCTATTTCTCTTTCTTATAAGTGTCCTTTTATCCTTCTAATAAGTGCCCCTTTTCAAATATAATGATTACCCCCTTTTCCCTAATATGTACCCTTTCCCCCTTGATAGGTGCATTTTTAATTCTGATATATAGATGCCCCCTTTCCCTTCTAATAAGTACCTATTTTCCCCTTCTGATATGTGTACATTTTCAAATCTGATAAGTGCCCTCTCTTTACTTCTGATAAGTTCCCTTTTCCTATCTAATATGAACCCTTACCCTCATCTCATTATTCCCCTTTTCATATCTTATAAATGCCCCTTTTCACCTCTGACAAGCGCCCTTTCCTCTTCTGATAAGTGCCCTTTTTTACTTATATTTTCCAACTGTTTCTTACATAAAGAGGCATATCTAGCTTCAAAGAAACGAACCAAAGCCCTCAATATGTAAGGCAGTGGAGCTGGAATCAAGAGGGGCACAATGCCCCTCACTCGAATGTGCCAATAATTTACACCAACTATAAGGGTAATATTTTCTGAAAATTTCCCCAAAACTCGCTCGCTATGCTCGCTTGCTTTTAAAGCATATAATGAAATCAAAAATGATCACATAAAGTATGATGATATCGATGTAATCATGGTAATCCTAAATAAAAACGACAGGGTTAATGTACAAATTAAAAGATCATTAGGCATTCCCTCCAAATTAATTTGCTGTTGTCATTTTTATTATATCGCTGTAAATAATGCACAACCCATGCAAGGTCTCCAGCGTTAGGAAAAAATTTTTGCTCGCTCGCTTCGCTCGCTCGCACATGAATCATTAGACCATTACACACAACTGCAACTTGGGAAAGCTGAAGCAATGTTCAGAATCACAATAAAACGGAAGAAGACGAAGTTGATTACGTATTAATTAGATTGTTGGGTAATACAATAAATTGTCACAAAATGGTCCCTGTTTTTGCTTTATGTTCACCCTTTGTAGGTGCCCGTTTTTCTCCAAAAGTGCCCTTTTTGGCTGGTGCCCCCCACTTTGAAAGACGCTCCGCGGCCCCTGCTTCCCCCCACCCCAGCATTATTGAGAAAAACAAAGTGAAAGTTGTACATACATTTATTTTTTATCCCCAGTATTAGAGACATGGTTAGAAGTGGGAGATTTAAGACATATATCTACACATGTATGTCAATCATAAATATAATGAAGTTCTTTTTTAACAACGAGATTTTCCTTTCTATCATGTAGATTTGATATCAAAAGGCATAGTCAGATTGGAACATATTATTGATAAAGATTAATAAATTGTCCCCTTAAGCGAAATTGTTTCGAAGAGATTATTATACAACTATTCCAAACAGTAAATTAGAACCCCCCCCCCCCCCCCGTAGTATTTGATTTATTCGAGACATTGAAGACATTTTCCTTAGACCAAGGAAATGTACTTTAAATAGTAAGCGTAGGGAATTCCAGTTCCAAATGTTACATGAGATTATTTACACGAATCATGATTTATATCGGTTTGGACTGGCTCCAAGTAGTTTATGCTCCTTTTTAAAAAGGGAAGATGAAACATATCGTCATGTATTTCATGAATGTGAACATATTCAGTTGCTATGAGAAATCATAGGTAATAGGCTGAACTTGTCGATTTTAAAGGAATTAAACTGAGAGAGAATTTTATTTGGTGTGACTTTGGGCGAAGAAGGGAAAATATATTTATTGAATCATGTAATATTGTTAATAAAATATTTGATATTTCAATGCAGGAAGAGAAATATTCCTCCTATCAGCAAAAAAGTGAAAGAAATATTGATATAAAATTATATAGGAAATCACGTTGAAGAAAAAAAGATAGCACTAGATCGTAACATCCTGTCACTAGTGTATACACCGCACACTGTAAAAAAATAACTGTAAAACTACAGGTTTTTTTTGCCCTTGAAATTAAAAGTTATTGCCGTTATTTAAATTTTACAGTCTTTTCCTTTAAATCAACAGCAAGTTTCTTGGTTTACCGGAAATCAGCATATATTTACATAATTTTATTGTAAATTTACATAATTTTATTATAAATATATGCTGATTTCCGGTTAAAAAAAAAAAAAAACTGTGGAAAAACGGGCATTCCCGGCATCCTGACTGCCAGGAAATTCCCGCGAAAAAACGGATTTTTTTTTTTTTACATTGTAAGTAATGGGAAGCTTTTGATTTCGGATGAAGGGAGGAGTTTTTTAGATGCGAAGTGCATTGGATAAAATATGTTAATTAAGAACTATTGTACTTCCTTCCCTCCGATGCAAGGGACATTGCTTTTGTTATGACATTGGTTGCCTGCAGACTCTCACGCTTATTGCAAGTCACGGAATTCGGAGAGGAGCGCTCAGGGATTGGGGTGGGGAAGGGGGGGGGGGCTGGAAGGGGTGAGGTATGGTGTTGGGATGTGCGGGTGTGTCTGGGGTGTTTTTTTTTTTTTGTCTCTCTCTCTTTCTCTCTCATATTTCATTTTTCTTTTTTTTTCTTTTTTCTTTCTTTCTTCTTTTTATCTTTTATAAATTTTTCTTTCAGTGAAAAAAAAGCATAAATAACAACAACAACAAAAAAAAAAAATATATATATATATATTGTATATAAAAGGCTCTATTAATACTTATCCTTTAATAATATATATTACATCATCACAATATGGTTTCCGCAAAAATCACTCCACGAACATGGCCCTTATTGAATTATGTGATCATATTGTAACCTCTTTATCGAATAAGGACCATGTGCTTGGAGTATTTATGGACCTTAGTAAGGCCTTCGATACGCTTGATCGTCATGCTTTTGGGTAAATTACAAATTTATGGCATAAGAGGAATAGCTCTAATTGGTTAGAAAGTTACTTATCTAATCGACAACAATTACTACTTTTCAAAACATATAGATTCAGATATATGGCAATACAATGTGGAGTCCCTCAATGAAGCATTCTAAGCCCTCTTTTGTTTTTGATATAATATATTAATGACATTTGTAAGGCTTCCTCTGTGTTAAAGTTTGTTCTATTTGCTGATGATACAAATGTACTTCTTTCTCATCCAAATCCTGATATACTAAATGAAACTATCAATACCGAAATGCCAAAAAATCCCTTGGTTTAAATGTGACAAATTATCTTTAAATTTGAGTGAAACCAATTTCATACATCATTATGAACAACAGTGCTTTGATGAATAATTTACATTTTTCACATAGCTATTGATGGAATTACAATAGAAAATTAAAAAAAAAGTACAAAGTTCTTGGGTATTACGATCTATCAGTGCTTGGATTTGAACGCGCACATTGATAATGTAATTACTTCTGCATCACGTGGAATTGGAATTTTATATAAATTAAAACCATAATGTTTCCCTAAATACATTAATTGTTTACTGTGCATGTATAACGCTATGATCTTGCCACATATCTCTTTCTGTAATCTCATCTGGGCCAGCCAAAAAAACTAAAATCAACCATGTTTTACTACTCCAAAAAGAAAGCAGTTCGTCTGTGCACAAATACTTGGCAAATACAGAACCCCTATTTCATATAGATTACATACGCTTCCGATTTTTGAACTGCACTCGTACCAAATTGTCATATATTCATGCATAAATTCCACTCCTCAGAACGTCCAGTGACCTTTGATAGTATGTTTCAATCAAACTCGTCCATGTTACATACATAAATAGGCTTACCCTACTCAAACTTCCACTAATACATTTGAACAATCCCAAAACAGCCCTGGCTCATAGATCTATAAGGCACATTGGACCCGATATTTGGAATTCATTACCCATTGACTTACGTTCAAGCCCAACTAAGTGTATTTTAAAGAAATGCTAATAAAAAGATTATCTTCTCTCATGTATTGCTGGTGGGAGTGGTTAATACCCTTTCTAGCAATATATAATATTATTAAGCATTAACTTCTTTTTATTACAAGTCAGTCTATATATTAGTCATTCCTGTATCTGTAAAATTCATGTATAGAAATATACATACAGCTGTTATTTTACAGCACATATTCTTGTACATTGCAATATTAGAGTCTCAGTTGTCAGGAGTTTTGTAAAAGTGATTGGTATTTACAGACCTTATGGTTCCTCTTGATACTATCTTAATGCAACTGTCCCCTCTCACTCCTCTTTCTCCCTCTCTCTCTTTCCTTTTTATTTATTTTTTCATTGGTTGGCCTTTTGCTTTCCACTATGCATTGTTTGCATATGTATATTCATTGTATAATCATTTTATTTGTGATGAGGATGTCAAGTCAAGCTTTGCTTATGACGACCCCATTTTCTATGTATGATATTTTAATGTGACCATACATGCTGAAAGATTGTAAATTTATGATTTATATAAAAATTAATGAATATCAAATCAAAAATATAAAAGGAGTAGTTATATTTAAGGTATATTTTCTGTTGTATAAATTCTTTGTTCTTCCATAAATGTATACATTTTTTTAGATATACGTAAAGATACATTTTCAGTTGTATATCTATATAATTCAAGTAAGCTGATATTTTAAGTAAATTACAAGTACATGTATGTGTAAATTCTTTGTTCTTCCATGAATGTATACATTTTCCCATATACATATAGATTTACTTCTACATTTCTAAAAGTTTCTGTTTATACCAGTTTATTCATGAAGGTAATATTTCAATTTTTTTATAGACTGTTGATTTCAGGGAAATAATTAAATAAAAGAATACTTTAAAAGAAAAAAAAAATCTCTGTCGCTCCCTCGCATTTCTTCGTCTAGTAAGAAAAACCATCCACCCCACCTCTCAACCCCATTGTTTACATAGAGATGAGTGCCCCAACCCCGATGACTGGAACCATATTATACCACCACCACTCTCTCACGTAGTGCTTGCTCGCTGGGGAAACCGACAACTGCAACGTAAACAAAAGCAGAGATACTACGGCTGAGAGCTTGCTGATAAATGGGTAAAATTGATACGACTGCAAACTATTGGTATTTATTATTATTAACAACGTTATTATAACCAACTAAGTAACTGTATTTGAATTGAAGCTACATGTATTTTGATTTGGTGAATTAGATAAATTATCTTCCTGTGTATGATTGTGGTATATGATATCTATGTTGTGGTTAACAGACAGTGGTTGCATGACCAATGATGTGTACGCCACGGTGCCGGTGCAATGCATTCTCTGTACTTCTCCATATAATCATAACCTAGTACATTGGATGAGTGCTCCATACTAATATTATTGTGTCTCCATGGTGTATCCACTGTGTCTCCATGTGTATAAAAAAGCCTTCGTGTCTGGTCAGGTTATGATAACCTTGTACATGAACGAGTAGTATGATGTAGCCATACAGGCTAGATCATTATGAATTATGAACAACTAATAATTATTTCATGAATCATTTAGCCCATATGGCTTGGTATCACTCATAGTCATGCATATACCAGTCATAGGCCCTTGCCTATGTGGGACTGTGTCCAACATTCACTGTTGCAGCAGTCAAAAAGAGACATCAAAATTGCTCTAAGCAAGATTTAATTTTCTTAAATTTGCTAGATCACCTGATTCAGAGACTCTTAAACTCTTACTGTGCCACAAATTTGGGGATTCAGAATTGAAAGTGAAATTTTAAATAATTATTTTCCTCTCGTGTATGAATGATCTAGACTGGAAAAAGGCCTGCTGATACACACAAAAGCTGTTGAAGCCTATTCACCCATAAAAGCTAGTCTGGAGTACAAGGTTATCTTCAGATAAGTGTACATATACAAGCTTACCTTATGATGCATGATGGAACCTTGTGAACATTCAAAATGATAGAATAATATGTCCATGAATGATTTTATTTTGATACCCATGTAAATTCGGAAGTGCTTTTGATAAAATATTTGATTGATATATACAAAATCAATTAATCCATTCATCATCAATATTTGTTATGTATTACAATGATATTGTGAATGTTTTTATGAATGATATGTGAACAATAGTGAAAAGTACACAACTGTGATAAAATCACCAATTTTTCTCATGTGCATTGCATTTTTGTTATCAATCATACATGACATGTATATCGCTTTGTACAGTGGTTGATTTTATATATATATATATCTTCAAAAATTCGAGGGATCGACAATAAATAAAATTTAGCCGCCAGAGGGCGTCAACAGATATTTATCAAATGCTTGATTTTGATTGCTTGATGAATGCAGTAGGTCCAGCCAAGGAGTTATCACAGAACTGTGATAACTCCTTGGTCCAGCTAGCTAATTTCAGATCTTTACGCTTACAGTACATTTCTATCGTTGCACAATCATCAACTTCCTTTGGCTACACAAAGTGTTCATCAAGTTTTGCTGATAGGTTTTATAATTTCATCTGTCATAATGGATGGTTCTGAGAAAGAAGATTTCTAGAAGAAGACTGGTCCAATACTTTGTAAGTTCTTATCAGAGAGAGGCATAACATGCAGTGGTAAATGAAGAGTGGAGCTTGTCAGTCTTGCATCGACCGGTGCAATTTGGTGTTAATTGGTCTTTTGATTAATAAGTTACAAAATTGTGAAAAATGTACTGCTTTCTCAAAAGTAGCTGAAAAATATTGTCGGGATTATTTAAACGCACCCATTGACCCTCTTCACCTGTTTGACAAGGCAATAATAGAAGAGCTTTTCAGGTATCTGTGGTATGTGACTGCCAGGCTGAAATGTGCTATTCGTGTGTTAATTACACAGATACCAAGCAAGCTTTGTCAGATCGACACTGGGTGTGTTTACATAATCCAGACAGTATTTCTTGGCTACTTTTTATTAATCAAAAGACAAATTAACACCAAATTGCACCGCAAGAAGATTATTATACTCAAAATTATGTTATGAAAGTTTGAATTGTACTGAGTAAAACACGTAGTCAGAAGGTAAGGAAATGGTTTTTCTTTACATACAGAGCATGGGGGGGGGGGGGCAAAACGTTGTCAAAGGGCACTTTGGGGTTTTCATTTCAGGGGGTCTGACACACCCTTCCCAGTGGACAATTTTGTCAGTTTTTATATTTTTGCAATGTACATCCATAGCTCTTCCTTCTGACAAATTTGGTCCCTGGGCTTGAAGGGGAAAAATTTACCCCAATTTTAAGGGGCCGTCTGACACCCCATCCCGACAGAAATTTTTGTCAGTTTTTTTGTGTTTTGTAATGGCCACTCATACTGCTTCCTACTGACAAAGTTTGGTGCATGAGGGAGATGGGGTGAAATCGACCCGACTTTGGGGTCTCTTTTGGGGGCTCTGGGGGCTAAACCCGGCAGCTACGTTCAGGCTGACAACCTTTTTGTCAATGACTTAGATGGTCTAAATCTTATGGGTAGAATGGGGTGACTATTTCGGGACAGGCTCCCAGACTACAACTATTGTCGATCCCGAAAAATGTTCAAGAAGCTTTTTGTATATTTTTAATTAAAATCTTGTACGCCTTGCCATACTAACTTTCAATACCTGGAATACCTGGAATACCTGTATTTTATTGCACCATGAATAATGTGAATCATAACCATGGTCCCATGGGGGAGTTTATAGTGAGGGGGCACTATTGACCCATGCCTCCCCCCTTTTAGACCAAAATGGCACCTTAAAAGTGTTACTTACATTCTATTTGTGTGTGTTTGTGTACTTGCCAGAGATTTATTTGAAGTAATAAAAAAATGCTTTTAAACATCTTAATAGCCCCCCCCCCCTTTTTTTTTTTGCTTGTCAGAGATTTTTGGAGTGAAAAAAAGCTTTTAAACATGGTAATAGCTTCCCCCCTTTTTTTTGCTTGTCAGAGATTTTTAGAATTGTGCACCAATGTAAGAAAATCATTGATTCACCCCTGCATGTTCTTATATGATTTGTTTTAACCTGTTGAATGCTAAGCCTGAGATACCTTGAGATGTAATCTATGAAAAATGCCTGTAGTATCAAAATCTAATGGTGTCCAATAGGTTAAATTTGAGTGCTATGCAAAATATTGGCCTATAGTACACTAAATCTAAGCTTAAATATATGTTATACATAATGTTCTATGTACTGCATAGCTATACTGTACAACCAAAAACTTTCGCGACATAAAACTTTCGCAAATTGTTAATGACAGCCAATTTTGCAGCAAGAAACTTTTGCCAATTGTAATAATAATTTTATGTTGTTTCTATTGTGATTTTATTATTTCGCGGCATGAAACTTTCGTTAATCTCGACCACTCTCGAAGTTCAGGAAAGTTTCATGCACGCAAAAACATGTACATTAGGTTTACTTGTCTAAATTTGAGCCTAACTTAAAGGGAAATCCAACCTTACTGGCAAGTTGCTTTGAAAGAAAGAGGAAAAATCAGAGGAGCAGATTGGCGAAAGTTTGAACGAAATCGGACAAGCAATAAGAAAGTTATGAATTTTTGAAAGTTGTAATCACTATACATATGGGAATTTCAAATTGGCTGAATAGGTAATGTCCCTGTGTGATGTAGCTGTGGACAACTCCCCCATTTGCTCCAACACACAAAATGACTAAAATGTCACTTTTTTTCAAAATGTATTACTCAGTAGGATCTTTTTCTTTCATGAGAACCTATAACAATATGCTATTTCCAATATATTTTGAGTACTGCCCCGAGGATAAAAGCACCTCGAAGAAAACCGCAAATTAATAATATTTTTGTGTACGACAAATGGGAGAGTTGTCCACAGAAATGTCACAATCAAATCACCAAATTGCCAATTTGAGATTCGCATAGATGTAGTGATCTCATTTTTCAAACATCCATAACTTTCTTATTCCTTGTCCGATTTCTTTCAAACTTTCACCGTCCTGTTTTTCTTATTTTTCTGCTTTCACACAAATCATCTTATTACCAAGGTTGGATTGCCCTTTAACGCTACATGTATCTACAAGAAAGAGATTCCTGGGGGGTATTTCATAAAGCTGTTCGTAAGTTACGAACGACTTTACGCACGACTGGTGATATGTTCTTGTGCTAAATGAGATATGCGCTTAGAAACATGGTATTAATCGCTTTATAAATGTTGTATATTATTATTATTATTATCCCAAATTTTCCCTGGTGTTTTAACATGTGGGCCTGAATTTCCAATAACCCTAATCAATTTTTACAAATAATAAACTTTGCATTCGGATGCTTGTTTAACAGCAAGAATTTTAATCCACAAAGATTGGATTTCAACTTTAGCTGATGGGAATCAAAATGATTGAGAGTCTGATTAGCACCCAAGAACAGGTACCAGTCGTGCATAAAGTCGTTTGTAACTTTACGAACAGCTTTACACCTCCCTGGTATTTAGGCCTTTTAATATTTCAGTATTTTTTGGTGTGTTTCCAGTCTGTGTGTCTGTATTGCTGTGATCATCAACAGTACACCCTTTTAATTCATTTCACTTCAAGTTGGTTTGATAAAAAAATTTTTTTTTAACCATTTATTATGACATACCACAGGCTGAAGCTGGGGAATGCTGTGCAATACTAACATTTGTAATAACCACTGGTGTAAAAGGAACGCCACAGGACATAACTATAGCAGCCGCTATAGGCACTAAAAGCTATTGCTCCAGATTGCTGTATAATGCTTCGTGCTGTGTGTGGTACTAATATCAGAGCAAGACCGAAGTTCATTAGAGATGTGCAGTACTGCAGGTTCAGTTCCGGTTTTATGTTAGTATCTTTTAAGCACTTCATGCTCTTTTCAAAATTGTAGTGGAAGCAATAGCAGTCGATACCTGCATGAAGAATCTTCCTTCTGATGTAGAGTAAATTCAAGCAGTATTTAAAGGAAAAAAAAAGAAAAGGAGAAGATATTGATATAGCATCTGGCTTCTTTCCCTTATGTATAGAAAATATTTGCCAATGATATGTATAGGCCAATATTTACATGCATCAAGGCAATGCAGCTATGGGGCTGGGGCATAACTTTATATTCTATTTTATTTGAAAACTTCATACTAACATACTATGGGAGATAGCAAAAGAGGGAGACACATGCATCTAACAACCAATCCCAAGCTCTAGTTATCCCACTATACAACCCCAATAAATCCATTTCTAGTAAATGTGTACTTTGTTCAATACTTTCCACCAATAATATATTTTTTGTCAATGAATTTCATTCATTTCCTAAACAACCCCCAAATTCAGTTAACTAATTTTCCCAGTGGCATGCAAAAATAGTTTTTATTGTGTAAGTCTGCATGAAATGAAAAATAGTATCATCTAACTTCTGCCTGGTATATATATATAATATATATATATATATATGGTTCATGCAGTGGCGGCACCAGGATTTTTAAAGTGGGTGGGCAAATGGGGGGCAAAGCTTCTGACTGGGGGGGCAAATGCCCCCCCCCCCCCTCCCCCGGCCAAAGCTGAGGATCTTTTTTTTTTTTTTTTTTTTTTTCTTGTCAGCGAATTTTTAGGGTAAAAGAAACACCTAAAAAAGCTGAGGACCTTTCCTTTTCTTTTCTTTCTCATTTTCCACCCTTTTATTTTTTTTTCACTCCGAAAATTATTGGGGGGGCAACTGGGGGGGCAAATGCCCCCCCCCCCCCTTGGTGCCGCCACTGGGTTCATGGTGCACATGTGTTTAATATTTGTTTTGACTAATCCTGTTTTGTAGAAATTCAGAATGCATGTATTACGTTGTTTATAAATTATGTCTTCTAGCAATATACATATATATTTTTTATAATTTTATTTAATTATTTTATTTATTTTTTAAATATTTTTTTAAATTTTATTTTTTTAATTTTTATTTTATTTTTTTTTGGTTTTTTGGGGGGGGGGTGTTTGGTCCCCTTTAAGTTCAGTGGATTAATGCTGAAATTTATTCAGATCTATTGCTGTCTTTTTCTACAGACTGAAAATTAAGAAATTATATAGCTACAAGGAAATCAAATTAAGATCTAGATATACAGGTACCCTTATGTTTCAGTGAAGAATTATGATAAGATTTGATAATCGTGGTCGATACCTTCTGCTGCAGTGACTGTGAACTGAATTAATAAAGTGAAAATGGCTGAGGCTATGAAAATTACTGCCTAACCACATACCTTTCTGCTCTGATTGCAGCTGGTACAGGGAGACTGAAAGAAGGCTACCTCAAGAAATATGGTAAGTAAATGTTAACCTGTTGAATACCAAGCCCGAAATAATGCTGACTGGAGTCAGTGGGATTCGCGTGTTATACAAAAATAATCGTACGCAACGGGTTAAAGTCCACTGCCTGGGGGGTGTTTCACAAAGAGTTAAGTTGGTCTTAAAATCGCACTTAAATTCCTAGTTGTGTGCTGTATATTACGCATCACTGCATTGGTCAGATCATGCTCAGGGGACGCGCGCTATTGGCGCTTATGCACGACTTAACTCTTTGTGAAACACCCGCCTGGACTGCTCTTTATCTCTGGCCGTGTGTATCATACGCATGTGCGCGCTGCTCACACATCAGCTGCATACAAATGTAGAAACAAATTACGCATATGTACGGACACAGTTTTTTTCGGGGAGGGTGAATGTGTGGGGAAGGGTGACTTCGTGGGGATTTATGGATCAGCACGCGCGCACGCATGCAATCGAAAAAAGGTGAAAGATTGAAACGACCATAAACTGGTCTACCAATGGGTTAACAGGTAAACGATTCTGAAACTGTTAAACCCTCAATATATGGTGTCACAAAGTTAATCAAATCATATCACAAATCAGATTTATTCAGTTTTTTAAAGGGTACCAACCATCAAAAAATATTTTACTCCATATATTAGAGTTTCCATGTCATTCTACTATATTCCAAATATGGGCTTCGAATATCACTTCTATAAAGAGATACAAGTTTAATGATACTCTCTATAAGCATAAAAGCGACTTGTGAGTAGACTACTCAATGCACCCGTATGCGCTCGCCAAGATAAGGGCTTGCACAAATCGCCCAACTCGGAGGTTCGGTTCCGCGCGAGCACCTTCAAGTTATCCTTTATTTCCTTCATACTTCTAAACTGTTGACCTATAGAATTTCAGATAAAGTTCTTTGAGGTTATATTTATACTTCCTAGTGGTATACATTTTTTTTTTCTTCAGGTAGTTGGTACACTTTAATTATGGTCACTTTTGTAATCATTCTTTCCAGTGAAATCAGCGTTTCATAGTATCAAACTTCATGATTTATGAGCCTATCAGTTTGGAATTTTAAGAAGAAAGACATTTCTTTGTCCAGAAACACTTAAAACTATATATGGTCGGTTAAACCATTGCCTTCGTTAATTGGGTGGTACTTGTATTAAGCTTATAAGAAGGAGAGAAGTTGATAGTCAAGGGGTTAAAGTGAAGGTTGAGTTCTGGGAAAGGTAAAAAATAATTTGTGAGCTTTCTCATTCTTTTTATGTTAGTTTGGAAGATTATCAGTCCCCTGAAAAGGATTACTCTTCAAATGCTCTCACAAAATATGATAAAAACAGCTGAAATGTTTGGACCTAACATTTGTGTATAGTCCCATATACATTTCTGTGTGCAGTGCATGTGACTCTCAGCAGGATTGAGTCAATTTCTTATCCTTTTGGTGATTTCCAAAACCTTACAGCATACACCAATTCTTATTTGCTATATAATCAACCTTTCCCAATTGCTTTGAGACAGTTTCTTTCACAATTTAATCTCATGACCAGAACTCAACTTTATCTTTAAAACCACTTTTTGCACTAGTAGGATTTGGGTAGAATACAGATTTGGTGAAAGTCTTCTCACATTTATTGTTTGTGATACATGAAGTAGGAGAAGTGAGTATCTTTAGTTATTCTGTATATACATGTATACATGAACAAATAGAAGATATGTTCATTTCCCCCCCCCCCCATCATTCAGTAATAACAATATGGATATAAATTTCTTAGAGGTGATGAGATGTTTACATTTTCACTCGGCTTTCATTTAAGTTGTGTTCATGAATCATGAGTTCACGATTTTTTCCAAATCATATTAAAGAACACTAGAAAAAAATGCACACAAGCTGTGACAAAGTTGGAAAGATAAAGTTAAAACAATAATATATTAATGGGTAATCATAAAATAATCAAAACAATGTTTTCAAAAATACTGAGTTAGAATACAGTTTATGCAGAAAGTGCAGATTGTGATAGTCATACATGTATGCCACTAGTGGAAAAGGAGATTTGTGCAAAATGAAACATTCATTGTTAACATGTATTTGTATAAGTAATTGGTAAATGTCATTTTGAATAGTCGTTATCTTTTATTGTCTGTTGATGATTATCTGGCTTGTGCAGGTAATCTGTTGACGCGATGGAGACGGAAGCACTTCACCATCTACCAGGATGGGCAGCTGGCCTGGTCAGATGGGAGCGGCCAGACTCCGGACAAGGTCGTCAACGTCCGCACGGAATGCACCATGCTTAGGGTGGGGGCACAAGTGGGGTCCGATGCCCCATCCGTACCCACAGGGGCGAGGAAGGACTTCCTGTTTGCTATGACGGCAAGGGGCAAGAACTATTACATTCTGGCAGAGACCGAGCGAGATTTGGTGTAAGTTGAGAATGCAGAACGAAATGAAATTTTATTTCTGGAACATTTGAAACATGTAAAATCTTCCTAAATTTTTTTCCTATTGGTCGCATGAATAGTAAAATAAAATTTGCAGGGTATTGCAGGCCTTCCATTTGGAGGAAAAGCCAAATCGTTATTGAAGCAGGGAAAGCCTTGCAACTGATCTCTGATTGTCACTACGATTCACGGATGGTCAATAAAGCTCTTTATCTTACTGAAAGGTCTGCAATTCAATGCTAGTATGTTACTAGGATGCCAGTCTGGAAGATTTCACATTTATATTTTCATATTTATTCATATTGCAATTTCTTCCAAAGTTATAAAAATCTGAACATACAATATGCAGTCAGCTTTGGAAATTTTTCATTCAAGTTTTGGGATTTTTGTGTATATGTAGCTAAATGATCAATTGTAGTTTTGTCAGTTATGGTATTATGTCTCAATCCCTTTGCCTTTACAGGCAATGGTTGGAAGTGCTGTACCAGGCTAAAGGTATCCCTCCTCCTAGTCAACAACAACAGCAACAACAACAACATCCTGGAGCACCGATGGGTGGAGGGGGCATGCCACAACCTCATGGTCAAGTACCATACCCCTCACAAGCACCTCCTCCAAACCAGCCCCCTGCATACGGCTTCAATCCAAACGTAACAGGTAAGTTTGTATTTCCGGGGTCTAAAAGTTGACATATGTGACATTCTGTTGCAAAAGAACCGAGTTACACATGACCAAACTTTTGATGCGGGATTTCCTGGCCAATGTTTATACATGATAAATAATTTTTTTAAAATTTTCTTTAAGAAATATTAATCAACTACAACATTTGTTTCATGAATTTAATGTATGAAAAACCCCTTTAAATTGAGTCACGCCCATTTGAATAGCAGATTGAGAATAATGTACTCTCAGTTTACTAAATTGCTGGCCCCCATTTAAGAATGAAGTTAGTTGCTATGTTTGCCAAGCATCCCAAGGAGGACTCTGTGCTTTTCAAATATTCCAGCTCCCACTTTCTGGCAATTGTGGACCCATGTCCCTCAGATGAGACTCAAAGCCATATGTTCCCTTATTGCTTACTTTCTATAACAATATATTTGCTTGCAGAGAAATAAGAAGAATAGCCATATTAAGATCATGTAGAGTGCCGAAGTGTGATGTCATACTGGCCAAGTTGTCAAGGTTGCTGGTTCCAAACAATTTTGTGCTAAACAATGGCATGGTGATCACACCAGCGCCAAACACTGAAATTGCCCTGCTCCAGCCCGTTGCTTGAATGACTTCGTGGTGAACCTCATGCGCGGCTCTGTTGTTAGGAACCAGTATCCTGGACGATGAGCGAATATGATATCAGCACTTTGGTAAACTATTAGAGAGAGATATATGAAACATTATATCACTATTTATCTAATCAGGTCAACCACCACCCCCTGTAGCTGCTGCACCTTATCCTCAAGCAGGAGGCTACCCCGCCCAGCAACCCTACCCTGTCCAACAGCAGAGACCTGCATACCCTACACAGCCTGGTGGACCAGTAGCAACCAGACCTGTACAACAGACAGTCATCATCCAGGACGATTCCCGGTCGTATTCCCGGGGCGGCGACGGATTTGCCACGGGACTCCTGGCTGGCTCCCTTCTCGGAGGGTACCACGGATGGGGGTGGGGCTACGGTGGGGGCTACGGTGGTGGTTACTATGGTCATGGGTGGGGAGGTGGCCTCCACTTTGGTCATCATCACCACCACCATGATCACTTTCATGACCATGATCACTTTGGCCACCATGATCATTTCGGGCATCATGACCATCACGACCACCATGATTTCGGAGGTCATGACGATTTCGGTGGTCATGACGATTTTGGTGGAGGTGACTTTGGGGGAGGGGACTTTGATGGGGGAGATTGTGGTGGGGATTAAGAGATATATATAATTTGAATACGAATATCATATACAAATGTATTCTTTTCATGAGGTTTCAACTAATGATTCAGAGCAAAATATATCCCTCTTTTTCAGTTGGTAAAGCTGTTCTGAATATAGATACTTATGATGTATTTTTCCTCACTTGGTACTAGGTACTGTCGCTGAAGCCCCAAATAGTAAACAAATAATTACCGTTGGTGAAGGTGATGGGACAAACTATCACTTCCGAGGTGATTTATATGTAGCTATCTTTCCGAAGCGAAGCTGAAGAAAAAATAGCGTATACATTCAGATCACCAAGGAAGTGATAGTACATCTCATCACCTGAAATCAAAAGGTGCTTATTTGCTTTATATTCCACATCTGAAACATTTAACTGGTACGAGAAAGACAATTATTGTCTACTTCTCTAAAAAGACATTTAAGCACGAATTCACAAAAGAACTTAAAACCACCATTACATAAACCGGCCTCATGGTACCCGGGTGCGCACATTAAGAGCGCGAAAGGGCGATGCGCGCTTATTTAAACTTATTTTAGTAGGCTTATGGAGCTATTTGTAAAGGTCACACACTTTTCATTTTGACTATTCGTAAAGGTCACATACTTTCATTTTGCGCTTACCCAAAATATTGATAACGCATTATGACTCTATAATGGACTGAAGAGATCAGCGAAACACATAAGTACTATTCCGTCAAGGTCACAAACTTTTCTTCTAGGGTCGATTGATGGGGATGACTACGCTTTCTCACATGATGACCTTTTGACCAATCTAACAGCAAGATTCTTAGAATGTGGAATATAATGTCAAATATCCTTGTGAGTAGCATGAGTACAAAGACTGAATAAGGAGATGCAGCTTTAATTAATGTTTGAAATTTTAATATCCTGTTCTTGAGATTTAACAAAGAATGTATTGCTCAGGACTAAACAAAAAGCAATTGATGAAATGTCAGAAAAAATTGAATGAAAATGCAAATTTTAGTGGTTTTGCACGTATGCTTATTTGTATGTAACATTTCAAGGGAACCTAGTGATCATGACCAAAACCTGATAAAACAAATTGATATTTATTATTCGTACTAGGAATAATTCACAAAACAATTTTTATATGAGAGAGAATACAAGAGGGACAGAAAGAGAGGAGAAAGAGAGAGAGAGAGAGAGAGAGATCTGCATTTTTATTTCATTTGGATTATTTTAACACTTATCCAATCCAATTCAATCCAATCCAATCTGTAAATTTGTAGAGTGCCAATATCTAGTTGCCTAATCCAAGGCACTTAAAGTACATTATAGCCACTTACAAACCACTTATATATCACTTATAAAGTAGTGTGTTACGGTAAGCAAAATTGAATTTTGCTTACCGTTTCCTTGAATACTTAGAATGCTGTTGGAATATTAGGCATTGTTCTCTTAGCCACAACATTTAAACCCATCACTAACAGGAACTAACTAGTGGTTAGAAGATTCAGTAGTCTACCATTTGGTCGAAAATGTATTCTAAAACCTCTGTCACACATTATGTGGTAAATTGTCTCAAATAACTGCTACAGCAAAGTAAAATGAAATAAGTGTTCACATCACATTGCTGCAACTTATAACACTCAGATATAAGTAAGTGTGCTTAAAGGCATTAGTTGCACACAGCAAATGTATCTCTTCCATCTGCCATTCATTTACACTTACAATGATTTTATTTTCCGCAGTGCTTTTTAAAACTTTTTATGCTTTTTTTTTGTAGCGGTCTAAGGCATAATGTATGAACAAGGCTCTGAAGTATGGCTAAACTAATGAATTGTGCCAAAGCTTGCATTGCCATGGAGTTTTTTTCAGAGTCAAAGGATGAAAATCGATTGAATTCTCGTTACCCACAATACGATGCACCACCTATCAGGTGCAACGGATAGGCCGAAATCCACAATGCCTCATAGGAAATAGTCGACATCACGAAGCCGGAATAAACAATAATATGCTGAATATTTTCTTATTATATTTATCATAAAAATTATCTTCGCAATTAATTGGTCCAATGCGTGTCATGATAAAATAAATTCCCACTAGCCTCATGCAAATGAGCAAATTGCCATGGAGCGTAACATCTGACGTCACGATCCGTGTACAGTCGTACTATTCAAGGATACTATATACGGCTTATGACATCATACATGAAAAATGTGTACTACATTGTGACGACATAAATTTGCATGTATCTATTGTTGAAGGCACATGCTCGTGATGATGTCATCAGTACACCATTAATATTTCCACAAATTCATGCCCTCTTCAAAACTGTTTGTATACGTAGGTCTACGGTGCAGATTATCATCAGTAGATCAGTATATTTAGGCTTTAGTTCAAGGTAACGGATATAAATCAAATATACACTGCTAAATTGGAGTCTCAGGTTAAACTATGGTACCCTCGGTGATGCGAGGATGACCATTTTCCTTCGGGGCTGCGTCCCTTATGAAAATAGTCGTGGTTCACGTCACCTCGGGGACCATAGTTCCAACCAGACCCTCTTATTGCAGTATCATGTATTTGTATACTAAATTTGGACAGTTTTCGTTGAATACTCCCTCTGCTTTTGCCATGGTGTTTATCTGTGAAGCATCAAAATGCTATTCCCACACATCCAAACTTAAAAATTTGGAGAATTACCCCTGGATAAAACACATACAATGGGTGAAATCTCCATGCAACAATGCTGCCGCTGTAGTGCAGATTTGATGTCGTCCCCGGAGGTTGGACATTGGCCTATCTGTGGCATCCAATCGATGGTGCACCATATTGCGACCGAGAATTACTATAAAGTGTCTGCATAACCTACAAGGATTACTTGTATTTAAAATTTTGAATAAATATTGTATACAGCTTTATGCATGTCTTTCATTTTTAGAACAGCAGTATTATAACTGCTTCAGATTGTAATGATATACAGATAGTTATGTGAATGTTAAAAATATTTATGAATATTGTTTAAAGAGGCTTTAAAAACACAATAGTCAACTTACTATTCATTTGTAGATTGTATTACATTTTTTTATATTTAAATCTTAAGAATAATCATGCCTATTGATTTCTTTTTACACTTTTTTAATCAACTGAAGGACATATTGAAAGAAATCACTGTTTTTGGTTTGTCTGTCCGTCCTTGTTATTGTGTGTGTGTGTGTTATCTAAAGAACCATTTATATGTATTAAGTCTTTACTGGGATACATGTATTAAAATATCTTCTGCCATTTTGTAATGTAATAAGGTTTTTATTAATAAGATTTTCTTCATGTTGAGGGATGATTGTAGGAATAGTATTTTCCCTGTGTCCATGAAGGGGTAGGGGTAAAAATAATAGATGAAGACCCCTCTTTTATTAATGCTTTGTATCACGTTACAAAAGAACATTTAATGTTGATAAAGAGGCTGACATATACATATCTGTTTGTTTTTACAAAATAATGATGAAAAATCGATGCACAAAATGCATGTATACACTTGATAATTTAGATTCATTTGCTCTTTCTATGATTACCAGTCATATAAAGTATATTTGATTATTTACAAACTTGAAAATGTGAACTTTGAAATATACAGCGTGGCCCAGAAAAAATGGACTAGCATACTTACAATAATATGGGGTAAAATTTGGTTGTACCAGAGGAAGGAGAATCTTTTCACATGAAGAATGACACCAAAACTGACAAATTGGATAGAGGGGTTTTTGTTTTATGGAGCATTTTTTGTTGCAAGGTAGGAGTTCAAATTTTTTCCAGTAGCAGTGCCAATGAAACTGCATTTTAAACAATTCATCTTGCCTTGTCATATTAATCGGCACTTTCTCAATGTACATACTGCACTTCTACACATCCAGTCACATAAACATGTAGGCTCTTCATAAAAATGTGTGTTGAATGTTACATTCGTGTTCAATGTGACGTTTATTGCAGCATTCCCAAATTCGGGCATAATACCATTTCTGAAACTACACAATGATAAGTTATTTTCTGCAAGGAGCACTGCAGTGGATGTCTTCAAAATTGTTTCCCCAAAACATCTAGAATCTAGAATAAAGATATTTTACTCAAGCAATTTTGGCAAATTTAGCATCGCTTTTCTTCTCAAAAGATTCCCCAACTACTGGTACTGGTGAAATTTGCCCAGCATTATTGGAAGTATACTAGTCCATTTTATTTGGGCCACCCTGCAAGGCACCCTGTATGTCTGTGATAATATAATTTTTCAAATTTGATCAGTTGCAGATCCAGGATTGTTTGACTGGGGGAAGGGGGGGGGGGCATAAGCCTATAAAAAAAAAAGATGATGACAAGTGAATGTGCAGGTCTGAAGATCTCCTTGTAAAGCAAAAAACAACGGAAAACAAACAAATAGTAATAGATAATAAGTTTAGTGTCATTTATGTAAAGGTAGATAGCAATGTTCATGAGAAGTCTGCAGATGTATCATATGGGAGGGAAAATTTTTAATATTGTAAAAAAAAAATCCTAATATACTACATGTATATCCTTTCGGGTGTCTCTTCAGTACTTTTGAAGATCAAAGTACATTCATTATTTAGTTTATATATATTTTTATGTGTTTGTCCTATTATAGAATGTCTATGGCGTATTCTCGAAAGTGGCCTAAGTTAAGCCTGGCTTAACTTGGACCACTGATCTATGGAAGGCCATTCATCAACCCCAAAGTCCAGTATAAATTACTATCTTTATGTAACAAAATAAAGAAACAAAATTATTTTCTGACATGAAATGAGCATCAGAAATAAATTCTATCATGTTGGTTTTTGTCTCGCCTGCGTAAGCAAAAAGCGAGACATAGGCACCGCTTTTCCCTAACATAAAAGAGGTATTATTGTGCCAAACCACAAAATCTGGTCAATTGTCTTGAAAGGGTTTAAGAGCTCCCATAAACATTAAAGTATTTTATGGCTTTGCTATTGTACATGTAGATATGTGAGTGTGAGTGGGCGTCTCTGGCACCTCCCATTGTCCACCCCTGGTGAGAACTGGGTCCACCCATCCAAGATTGATTATTAAGTTCTATTGTATCTACATTTCCATATATATGCACAAATGTAATTAGGGATTACCATTCTGTAGAGGTTACTTTCTTAAAAAGAGATGAAGATGTGTAACTGGCAATTTCAAGATAACAGCAAAACACACTCAAACTGTAAGTAGGGATTACTTTTACTATCTTTTTTTCTTTCCATCTTTCCTTATGCTGGTCGGCTTCAACTAGCACGAATTCCATTCATATTGCGGAATTTACGAGTCAACCCACTTCTGGTCAGAAAAACAAACAGAAAAACACACACAAAAAAAACCCCCTCAACTCTTTCTCAATATTGCAAGTTACTAAAGAAAAAAGTTTATGTTTTACATAATTAATTCAGAATACAACAATTGCCATTGCGCATTGGAGCTGAAATTCCAGAACACCTTTTTAATCCGAAGTCATGAATCATTAATGACACTGACTAGCAAAAAGTTGGCAAAAATGACAGCTGTAACACACAGTGGCAACTGTTGTGCTCTGAATTCAATACTGATACACACAGATTTTGTGGCATTGATTTTTCAATAAGTGAAAAATCTAAGTAAATATTCAGAGCAACATTTTAAGAAAAGTATTCAGAGGAATGTAATAAAGCTTGCTCCCAATAAATTTTACATCCTTCAACTGTACAATGCAAAAACCTCATTCTGATACGATGTATAATTTTTGAGTTATTAACGATCAAAAGTGTCCACTGATTTTGTCTCGCCTGCATAAGCAAAACGCGAGATATAGGCGCCGCTTTTCCGACAGTGGCGACGGTGGCGTCAACAGTTTTGGAAATGCTCTCATTTCAAAAGTATATGTTCAATTTCCATTTAACTTGAACACAAAGGTTGTAGAGTATCACAAATAATGTAGAACAAATTTCAGGTCAAAAGTCAAGTTCAAAGGACAATTAAGTTAATTTGTGTTCTAAAAACTTTTTTTGAATTTTTACTTTATTTCAAAAGTATTTGTTCAAATTCTTTGAAACTTGGCATTATTCTTGGTAGGGATTGTCTTCATGTCACCCTCTTTCAAATGAATACCCCAATTGTACATTTTCATCACATTAAAGGTCACCTACTGACAGTTTAACTTGGTTTTGTCTCTACATACATGTATGTACATGTAGTACTAGTATGTACATGTGTTGTACACATGCATTTGACTTCTCAAAACTTTGCTGGTGGTGGATTTCAACCAAAATTGGCAGGGATCATCCTTAGGCAAGGAGAATCTAAATTAATACAGATGGGGTTACCTGGGGGGGGGGGGGGGGTCTTTGGGGCACCACCTCAGAGAGCACCAATAATGGCAGTAATTAGATTCATATTTGCTTCTCCTTTAGGCCCTCTTGCAAGATTGTTAGCAAAGTCAGTACAAGTAGGTATCATCCTTAGAAGGAGACCTCAATTTTAAAGTGGTGGGGGGGGGGGGGGCAAAAGTGCCTCCCCTCTCCCCATGAGCCTGTGACACCAAATTGGCATTTTTCCTTCTTCTGTATAAAAACGTATTGTCACATCTATTGTAACCAAACTCGGTAGGAATCATTCTTAGGGGAAGGAGACTTCAAGTTGCTCAAGTATATTAGATCATTATCTTCAAGGGGTCTGATGGAGGGGCACCACCCCAAAAGTGTCCCATTGGCAATTATTTCATGTACACATATTCTGCTTCTTTCATAAAAAACATGCAGCTTGATTTCAAATGAACTTCACTGTCCAATAAATCTTAGTTGAAGGGGATTTAAGTTATACAAATGGGGTACCTGGCTCACACTGGGGAGGGGGGGGGGGGGGGCTTAAGTGCCACAACCTTTGATTTTTCACCAAGTGAAAATTTTGCCCCGAAAATTGCTTGATGCAGGCAAGACTGCCCTGGGCATTTCCCTTGTTGTATTTGTATTTAGTCCTAGAACTATGGTGATTTTGTAGGATTAAAAGAGGGTGACATTGGGCTCTCCATAATTTGGTGGCCTAAATCTACACACTTAGGCGGGGGCTTAAGTTAGACGCCTTTCGAGAATACGGGCTTATGACATTATTGAAGAGCGCATGCTGACTGTGCAGTACTATCACATCTTGTGTTATACTATGTAAAATAAAGACTTCAACTGCAATTGCTACTTAGAACTTTGCCTTCCTGCTGGTTGATGTGTACAAAGAAGATTTATCTCTTTTTTTTTGCTCATTTTATTTCAAATCTGTAAAATATACATATAGCCAAAATGTACATGGATGAATGAAAGAAAGTGAGTGACGGATCGACAGAATAAGAGTTCATATATGTTTAATTTTCAGTTGTATGAATTGACAGAATTAGTCAATGTGATAGCAGATATGGTTTTCTGGATTCCATACTGTTGCCTGGTAGACTTTTGTCATTGATTATTGATTCAATTCATTACAAAAAATGACATCAATGAAAGTAAAAAAAACACTGTTAATATGTTATACAGAGCAATGATTCATCGTGAACTTTAAAGTTACAAGCCAACCATATGAATAATAACAATATGAACAGAGCTTATGAAAATAAAATAAGTTTAGTCTGGACTGTTTTTAGTGATAGAGCAAGACCTCATTTCATAAAACCTGTTAGCAATAACAAAATAAATGCCAAATTCTATAACGACTTTGCTCTCGGTCTATCAAATGCCATGGTTTCAGTAGCTTATATCAATTGTAACATTGATAACAATTTTTAAGAAACAGGGCCCAGGATGGAATTAGTTACAGTATATAGCAAATTTCAAAGAAAACTGTATCTGGGCCCAGTCTCAGAAAACTTGTCATGCATGACAAGTTGCAATAACTGTTATAAGCTACTGAAATCCTTGCATCTGATTGGCTGAGAGAAAATTTGTCGGTACAAATCACTGACAAGACACTTGATGAAACATCCCCCAGATATCAAAATCATGAGTAGAGAGGATGGGGTAGGAGAAAGAGAAAGGGGGAGGAGGGGCGGGGGTATAGGAGCCTTAGAGACAGACAGAGGGATGTACATGACACAGAAATACAAACCAATTTAGACTTCAGTTAAAGGTTAATGCACTTGCAACAATGACATGATTACTCCTTGTAAACGGTCGTGCCATCAGAGGAAAAGGAACACTTGTTATGCAGTATAAACTTACACACATCTAGACAGAAATAACCATCTAGTATGGAAAATATTTTAATAAAAATGACATAGGTTGTTCTTTCACCACATACTCTGACAAATGTCTATTTTGTTTTAAAAATTCCCCATACCAGATGGTTATTTATATCTGGCTCCCATCAAGCATAAATACACCAGCATGTGACAAGGGGAAAATAGAGAGTGAGAGAGAGAGAGAGAGAGAGAGAGAGAGAGAGAGAGAGAGAGAGAGAGAGAGAGAGAGAGAGAGAGAGAGAGAGAGGGGGGGGGGGTGGGGAAGAAAAGGGAGAGAGAAAGTGGACATTAACATAAAAATGGAGAGATAATGATCAATGTGTGCATCTATAATGTGATTGACTGTTATTACAAGATGAAGAAATGAGATACTATCCTACCTCAGAACATTAAAAAAAGGCCCTCTTTTTGTTGCTGAACATTGCATCTTCAATCCCTAACTTGTTTAACATCATGTGACTAATTTATCCTTTTCACAATATAAGAAAGACTGATTTTAAAAACCTGTCAAAGTCTCTCAAAGTGATTTTTTTTAAAATTGTGAATATCAAGCAGAAACCCTATATCCCTCTACCTCTTCAAAATATGTTTTCCATAGTCATGTTTTGCTATCTTTTTTATCAAGCAGGTTTTTATTGTTTATTCAAATTATGACATTTTCTCTGAGAACTGTAAGAAAAAGTGTTCATATATTGAATCCTGCATTGATGTTCAATGTGTCAGCATGAAACCAGTATAGCTCCATCTATTTTCGGTGGGCGTGGTCCGTGAGATACCAGGCCAGTGCCGCTGCATGGGCTTCATCAGCTTGCTCAGGTCACCCTCACGCACCAGCTATCTTGCCTGATGCGAAAGGGCTAGCAAACCAAGCCAGCCGCCCAACAACAAGCTTCGATCGTCCGGCCGTAGCTTCGAATTTCGCGATCGCGATCGCGTCACCCCCAGCGCAGCTAGCTCACCTGCTTGTGCCGAGCGAGGCGATCAAGTGCACAGTCGGACATCTTGGTCGGAAATTTCACCTTGTAAGTACTGGTTGACAAATCTGTTGCGGTATTTAACTTTATTTCTAAATAGTTTGTTCAAATTTTATACTATACCTCCAATTGATTCAGTAGTTGCACCGAATGTTAGTCATAAAAAACACATTTCTGAAGAGTAAAATAAACGGTAACGTTAACAACAGTCAACTGGAGACCCCTCGCAAAATGTCAATCTCAATTGGGGGGTAGAGGAGACGCACTTTGTTTTCAATGTTTTCATTCTCTAAAAGGTCATATAACTCGGTGTTTTAGGTAAATTTATGGGAAGTCTTTCCATAAATGTTATTTACCATGTTTACCTAAGTTTATCTTCATACCATGAATTTTGCTTATAATCGGTACATAGAGACAAATGTCCCTTGTCAGCCAGAGTGTCGAGTTGATAACATGATGTACCTCGCAGAGGTGTGAGTGAATAGTCCATAGATTTTATATAGACTAGAGTCTAGATCTGTGTCCATGTAGAGTCGAGTCTAGCCTGCCTGTGTTTAAGAAAATGAAATTAATGGAATTCTTGCATTTGACAGATATGATTTTCAATCCAATTTGTAACAAATGAATATATGACTAGCAAAGCAAAATGAACAAAATTTCCACATTTTTTGGCAAACCTCAAAATTTTCTACACTCTCTACTGAGGCTATCTAGTGCTAAATAAATATATGAACTATATGATTGTCAACACCGCAACTCTACTACTATTTTGTAAAGTGCGCTAATACAGTAGTGATTGATATTCCATAGTTCTTGATGGTTAATGCACGCGTATGCTCCGTAATCACTCCATTTTTCGTCAACATTCATAGTTTTTACTTGTAATTTTCTTTATTCATAGAGAATGATATGATTCATATTTTCTATATCATGACATCCTAGTTAGCAACTAACAAAAGTTATCCACATTTTCCTTTCTTTGCAGGAAGCTGTGGATTCATTCATTTCTCTAGGGAAAAGGAGATATTAAAAAAAAAAAATCACCATGCAGAAAATGTTTAAGCAAGGGGAGAATTATGACAACATTGTCAGGCAGTGCAGAAAGTCTGGTCAGCTCTGGGAAGACCCTCTGTTTCCTGCTACAGATGATTCTGTCTTCTTCTCCCAGAAGCCACCTAGGCCATTCGAATGGAAGAGACCCAGTGTAAGTCTTGAGTTTGACACTTATATAGTCAAGGATTGTAATTCTGAACAGATTGTATTACCGAACGTGTACTGTTAAGCGCCTAAAATGAGTTTTCATATGCGTGGGATTACGCGTATGAAAACCATACTATTGAAACAAAGGTTGTGTCTTTTTCCCATAGCTTTCACACGTTCGGAAATACAGTATCTTTTTCAAGGGACAAAAACGCCGCGTCGTTGGGAAGGGGTTCACTCGGAAGGGAATATCGTATTAAATCTATATGTTGTCTTTTTAAAATTCCATCAACTTCTTTTTCTGTAGGACTTTGAGCATTCATTATGTAAGTTTGACAGATATTCGTTTGATATTTTATTTGCTATCGTTGATTTTCTGAAAAGTGTTCGGACACTGGATCCACTACCATACTCCCCCCCCTCCCCACCCCCTACAGGCAAGAAATTGGTTGCTTTGGGTAACGTTTTTATTTTTCGCCTGCTATACCTACATGTATAGAAGCACAAGTGTCAGTTCATGTGCGGTTTGTTTTGGATTGTGATCTTGCTGGGAAACCCCATTTTGATTCTATTGTTGGTTGATGTGCTATTTTGGGAAGTTGTTCCAATCATGTATTTGAAACCATTTAAGATCGAGACAAATTTCCGTTAAAAAATCTTAGTTCACTATACTCTGCAAATTATGTTGGCATACATCACATTCACTGTACAAAATGTTAATATTGATGGTCAGTTTACAGGTTGCATTTAAGTCAAGTAAGATTTATTCCTGTTTTCCAATGTCCCTGCTCCTTTCTTTTTTCTTTTTCTTTTACTTTTCTTTACTTTTTTGCATATTTGATATTTTTGCTTTGACATGAACTAAAGCACAAATTGTAGAAATCGGGGAAAAAGTAACACAAATCGTTCAATTAGTGCAATTTTGATTTTTAAACTTGTTTTGAACTACTGTAGTACATGAACAAATGAAAGGATTTTTGTATATAATACGGGGGGGAGGGGGGGGGGGATATCTCATTGAGGCCTGTATGGCATCCGCATCCATGACTTTCTGAAAAGCACCCTAAACGAGCATCTAAGTCGAGAGGTTTTTGATACCCTATTCAGGGAAACCCGCAAAAATTTTCTAATTTTTAGATCCTTAAAGCTCATAGACAGTCTCGGTAGCAAAAATCATACTGGCAAGAAACGTATCTAACATAGTCACATACTATTCTCCTTTTATAATAAGGCACATGTACGAGATTATTTAACATTCCATTCACGATTTCGAACAAATTTTCGTGTAAATATCTGTAAGAAACGCTTGGTAACGGCTTTTCACTGCCTCACGCTGAGACCATATCCACCCGAAGGTTCCCCACACAATAAACCCAGCGCTTCGCACTATGTGCAGCGTATTCTATAACACACAGCAATCCTCGTGTGAGTAATGTGTGTGGCCGTTGTTCAAATTTACATCCCCTCTTTTTTGGGCCAGGGATTTTTATTCTTTTCACCTCTAATTCGATAAATATTTCACTTGAGGAGGAAAAAACTTCACAGCATCTTAGTTATGTTAGTACCCTGCTATTTATTAAGTAAAATCAAAGAAATCTCACGAAAAGTTTTTGAGGGCTTCCCAAAACTATCTAATACCTTTAACAGGGATTTTTTAAATGTTGCATAGTATTGTACACCCTAATCGAGGACTGGTTCTTCTTGGCCCTTTTTTTTTTGCCAAAAAGGACAAATAAAGACAAATATTTACTTTGGAACATATTACAGAATGATGTTCTCATGCATTGAAAAAAATAGAAAAGAACCTCTTTGGATTCATTTGATGGTGCATTTAGATTCGCTGTTCCTGACAGGCTCCCGAATGTACTGTCAAATTTCCTACCTTTTTCAAGGATCTTTTCTCATCACTACTAGTGAATTTGATACCCTTTTTTCAGCTTTTTAACGTTTTCTTTGATACTCTAAACAAGATCCCCAGATTTCCTGTCTGGTGGTGAAAAAACAACCCTTTTTACTCGTTTTCATGGACACGGATACCGTACAGGGCCTCAATGAGACATAACCCCTGGAATATAATACATAAATCATTTACTTCCAACTATAATTGTTACTATATCAGACAAGCCTCAGGCAAGCATCTGGGTAGTCAAGAGCAATCACTGTAGGCATATGTACATAAATTTAAAGATGTTTGTAAATTTAGTTTTTGGACTCTATATAGTACAGCCTCAAACAATAAATGAGGTCAAAGATGCCATTTCCTTCAGAAGTCCTGAACATATAAATGTAGCTACAATGTTTGTGAAGATCAGTGCTTTAAAATTACATGTATTACATGATGAGGTCATCAAGGCTCCCATAGCAGAGTGCAAGTTAGTTTGTATACAGGTTTACACATAGTGTACTACACACGAAAGCTTGAAAAGCTGGCTGAAAATTCTTAAGAGGGACAATAAATGGCTTCTGTTGGTAGTCTATGGTTGAGTAAATGATTTCAGTTGAGATACTTTCATATAAACACTGTATTTAATTTTTAATTTTATCGTATAAATTGTATAAATTTTTATTTTTATTGTATTCTTTATTGTATAAATTTTTAATTTTATTGTAAAAGAAGGGATGGGCTATAGTCTAGATATTTAGATAATTGTTGGTATTTGTACAGATCTAGCTTGCATGGCCAGATTAATTGGATGGAGTTAATGAGTAATTTGGAGGTTTTCCAAATTAAGGTCAATCATTAACAGTAATTACCAGGCAGACGAAAGATAAGAAAAGAATGTTGTTCCTTCCTGAAGAACTATTTGAGTTTAGATATTTTAAGTAGAACTGATACATGATGCATTTGTTTGGGTAGTGCAGTCTGGAGGATGTTCTTGTTGATAAAAAGGGCAGGATGTGAAAATGTGACCTTATTTTATAACTTTACATTTTGAATAAGTCACTCTGTTGCCATTTTAAAGCCCATAAACAGTTTTGAGAAGGCCCCCAAACTTTGTCTGCCAGATTTCTTTGATGTTTGTTGATAATTGCAAGATCTGACGGTTCGTAGTGTCTCGTAATTTTTGTATCCCCATGTGGAATATTAAACAAATGACTTTGCCAGAGATATAGAGCCAAAGCCCAAGATAATAGATATAGAATTTTGTCACTGATCGAGGATTTTTATGAAATTTGATTGGTGTAAGAAATAACACAATATAAAGAAAAAACTTCCATTCAGAAAGAAAAAGAAGAAGAAAGAAGAAGGAAAAATATAAGATTAAAGGGAAATCTAACCTTGGTAATAAGATGATTTGTGTGAAAGTAGAAAAATAAGAAAAAACAGGATGGTGAAAGTTTGAAAGAAATCGGACAAGGAATAAGAAAGTTATGATGTTTGAAAAATGAGATCACTACATCTATGCAAATCTAAAATTGGCAACTTGGTGAGATGATTGTGACATACTGGCAGACAACTCTCCTGTTTGTCGCACACAAAAGTACGGTATCATTAATTTACGGTTTTCTCTGAAGCACCTTGCCCTCAGGGCAGTACTCAAAATACATGTATATTGTAGATAGCGTATTGGTATAGGTCCTCATGAAAGAAAAAGATCCTACTGAGTAATACATTTTGAAAATAATGATATTTTAGTCATTTTGTGTGTTGGAGCAAATGGGGGAGTTGTCTGCCATTACATCACAGGGACATTACCTATTCGGCCAATTTGAAATTCCCATATATGTATAGCGATTACAACTTTCAAAAAATTCATAACTTTTATATTGTTTGTCTGATTTCGTTCAAACTTTCACCAATCTGTTTCTCTGATTTTTCCTATTTATTTTAGAGCA
This sequence comes from Heliocidaris tuberculata, assembly GCA_025618425.1. Classification (NCBI taxonomy): domain Eukaryota; kingdom Metazoa; phylum Echinodermata; class Echinoidea; order Camarodonta; family Echinometridae; genus Heliocidaris; species Heliocidaris tuberculata. The sequence goes on from CM046834.1 coordinate 11,281,591, forward strand.
ACTTGCCATTTAAGGTTGGAATTTCCTTAAAGTCACAGGCACAGCATTTGGCCTACATGCCTGTAGATTGTATAGATCTATGTATTAATATGTATCATAATATAAACAGACTAGTGGAAGACATTACAAACCTTGCATGTCATTTTTACCCTATACTCTAAGTAGATTGATTCCAGTGTTTCTTGCATTTTTTCACGAGTAATTGGGCAGGATACTGACTGATTATTGGGTTAAAGAATTACCTGTACCCATCCGTAGCATGGCCTAAGTAATTGGCAGCGCCTGCAATACAATTTGAAAGTATTCTCAGTCAACATGAAACGTGGGTCACAGGATATAACCCACCCAACCCCTGAGGTAGGGAGCCATTCTTCCATTGAATTACAGTCATCATTAAAGTCTGTAGAATTCTTGAATAAATATCGGCTGTATAGAACAAAATCAACCAGGCAAGACATTGATTTTTGGAGGAAAGGGGACAAAAGAAAAGCTGCACTTCAGTATATCGCAATTGGCAAAGTAACTTCTACATGACTCAGGGATTGGCTTTAGGACGATGAATTTGATCCGTACGATCTTTTCAATAGCAGCAAACATTAGATTTCTTCCATTTTCTTTCCTGTGTAGCGTGTGAACTGCATACAATCATCTGCACTGTCTGATCACAAGGCACTCAAGCATAAATAATGCTTGAAAAAACGACCATCCTTGATAGACATTAGCTCATTTGCATTGTCCTCAATCAATAGATTTTATGGCCTTTTATCCACAGATGTGTTTTAAAGGTGATTCACAATGAGATTTTATTTTGAAGAAAAGTCATTAATGGTAGATCACATAACAAATGAGAGTATTATAGAACAGTCCACACTCCATTAGTCACTGAAAATCACCCCTATAGTAAAACTCCAAAATAAATACTAGAACTTTAATTCGTCACTGAAGACGAATTAGGTGGTCTGTCTACCCGTTGGTAAAATTGCTAAGATGTGATAATATTTGTGCAAGATAATATTCCTGATAATGTTGACAACATATGGAGACTTGCGTCAAAGAAAATCGGACAATTTCATATTGCATTATACATGGGATATTAACCCATAGGTTTAATACACGACAGGCAATCAGATTTTGCATAGGGTTGTACACAAACTACATTCAATTAGACATAACACGCAAAATAAAAAAGTTTATTACATTGTTTGTGATTTTATATATTACAGTAGTCGAAGCAAATGGTAAAATATAAGGCAAAAAGAAGCAAAAAAAAATTTCAAAAAAATGGACCCACCGGGATTCGAACCTGGGTCGGCGGGATGGGAGGCAAGTACTTTACCAATAGACCAAAAGTTTTGCAATAGACATAACACGTACACTAAAAATGGGATTCTCAAATTACAATTTGTACTTAAAAAATGGGCATGATCTCGACATCTGATCAAAAATTGGATGGCACACTTGTAAAAGCTTATAGTCTCAGCTATAACATACTAAAATTTGGAAGAAAATCGAGCAGAAATAACAGAGATACTGCTCAAAGAAGACAGGAATGTAAAATCAAGATTTGAGAAAAAGTCATGTCCCATAGAGAATACACGCAAAATTTGAAAAATTGACATGCCTCCTTTAATCGCAAAAATACACCGTGATGCCTTTGTCAAAATGAAAAATCGTGAGGACTGATTTTGTAGAGAATTGTCTCAGCTACAACATATCAAAATTTGGAAGAAAATCGAAAACCTATTACTGAAATATTGTCAAATGAATACAAAATTTATGATGTCATTTTTTCAAAATGGAATTTTTGAGTTCATATGCAAATGTGACGACGTTCCGATCGATTGACTCCCGAATTTTTTTCATGAATTACAATCTACAACTCATAGGCTTTCAGAAAATGTAAAAAAATGGGGGGTAGCCACACATTCTGATGAGCTATGGCGGATTTTATATAGTCATGTTTTTACCACTTTTTACATTATATTGCCCATTGACGCGCGCACGAATTTTAAACTTTGACGCGCGCGTGTGGCATTATGGAAGGTCGAAAATGACTGGAAATAGTTGGAAATTGTCAAGAATAGTGTCAGGAATCCAAACCATGCGAAAAAACGGCGTTTTTACGTTCCGTACACGCTGTGCGCGCGCATAACGCGCGCGCGGGCGTGCATGCACAGAAAATTTTGAAATGCTTAAAATGGCCTGAAACGTGTGCAAAATGAATTTGAGATGATTTTGAGCATTTTTAAATTTTGACGCGCGCGTACGTGCACGTCTTAATGCCCATGCGGATTTTGCTGACATGTTACATTGACCCTTGACCTGAAGTTTATGTGTGTTAAATATGGTTCATTTTTCATGACTCGTTATGAAGATATGATAGATAATGTGATTTCACAAAATGGCGCCTGGATGACGTCACGATGACCTGATGACCTTGAAAAAATTTCTGGCACTTCACCTTGATAGGCCTGATCATTCACTGAAATTTGATGAAAAGTGAGTGAGCCGAATTTGAGAAATCACGCTCACAAAAAAGTGGCGTTAATAAAGAATAATAATAAAGAAAATTCTGACGAAATTAAAGGCATTGATTAACTTTGCCCAGGATTCAAAAAAAAAATCAGTGTTCCAGCTAATGCTGTAATCATAATTGCAAACCTTTAGCTCAGACAGGAATCGCTTGAGTTTTATAAGCTGATCGGTCGTTTATATATCAAGATATTTACGATTGAACATTGATGTCGGGATAGAGTACCACCGAACCCTAAAGAACTCTTACGGTTGGCATACCTCGCTCTATCACAGAATACCGTACGGGCTGGAAACCCGCTCTGAAATCGCCAAGCGCTGGTGCTTGGTTTTTGTGACTGCAGCGCAGCGAAGAAGCCGAGCAACTTGCGCTAGCGATTGATCGCGATTTTCTCTTTTTTAGGATAGTAAACGGGTTCCATTTTCTCTCATATTTTCACATATCCTTAATTATATATGTAGTTAGAGGACTGCACACAATTCACTGGCATTTGAGCTGATTTTACAATTTTTCACAAAGTTAATCAATCACTTTAAGAGGTGATCTGTCTACGACAGACCACCTAATAACACTTCAGGTATTGTAGATGATCCAATGTAGAAATTACCCTTTTGTTCCAGGAAGCGCTTTTTTATATTGTAAAAGTAAGATTTCCTAGCTGTCATTTGTGTGTATTTAATCAATACTTTTTCTTACAAAGAGCTTATGTCAGTTTTCCAGAGCTCTTCTTTCCAGAGCTCTTCCTTCCAGAACTCTTCTTTCCAGAGTTCTTCTTTCCAGAACTCTTCTTTCCAGAGTTCTTCTTTCCAGAGTTAAATTGGTCACTGCCTAAGCGGTCTCTGGTCACAAATTCTCATTCAGCAGTTAATTATTTACAGTGCAGTAAAAATCAAATTCATGTTGCAGACATGCATGTGCTTTTCAATATCTTTAAAGATTACTTGGATTCTGTGAGAGTAATATCCCTCATCGTGATCAGATAGAATACAATCTGAAATGTAGGGCATTGTTATGTACTTGAATGAAAGAACTGAATTTTAGACTGGCCCTATTACTTACAGTCGACCAATTGCTCTTGATATTGTTACTACTGTGAACCCATTACTCCTAATAAAAAAAAGAAACTTTGTATTTGGGTGAAAGAGTCATTGTCAGAAAGATCAAAGGATATTTGCACAGACTGTTTTTCAAACCCTTATCATCCACAGTGAGATAAGTTTTTACAAGGTACATGTAATTTGCTTGTAATGTACTTCGATGAATAAAAAATGGGAGTAACATTTATTCATGTGCATGAAAATGAAAAGAATATTTCATAAAAGTTGATAAAAGGTTATCATCCTAGCTTGCCATAATTCAGCAAATATTTGATTTCGTAAGCAAGATGTGGAGGTATTCAACCTGTTCATTGTACAATCATGTAGGTGTGCATGGATATAAGCTGAAATACATGAATCTTTTATTGCTTTTTTGTTTAGCTTCTCAAAGCTAGTCTTGTTATGTTAAGTGTGTAAATCTGAAAAGTGGGATATTTGTGATGGGGGAAGGGGGGGTGGGTAAAAGGGCTACCAACTGTGTTACCCTGTCTTGCGACTCGATTTGTACATGTACATTATGTCGAAAGAGGATTAAAAAGAACATTAAATCTAAAATTGATAGAGTAGTACTGTTGTGTTGCTTGGTTACCTTATAAAAGACCAGTAGCACAGTGATGAAATATGAGCTAATGTACATGTATGATGTGAAGCTTCCTGTTATCACTGTGTCATCTGTCATGTTTCATCTTTCCTGTCAAAATCTTATGTTAATACATTTATATGCAGGAAGTTAGTGTATAGACATTATAAAGCACCAGGAAGAATAAAGGTGAATGATATGTCATGTTTTTCCGAAAACAAGTATTATGGCTTAGTTACGTTTCCTGTAAACAGGGGCATTACAGGGTGCAGCAGACCAGGGCATCAGAAAAGTTTTCATGTACAAGCATACTGCGTTTCCTTCAAGAAAGCAAAGAAGATTGTTGTCCAACCCCATGAGTTAACTCAGTTTATTTCTTTATCATCAGTAAATTTGTTTTGTCTATACATGTAGATCTCTTCTGTAGATGTTGTCAGCAAGTATTAAGACAGGTTGTCACTGAGAACTGTTTTCAAATGCAGATATGCAACCTTTATCTTAAATTTAGAAACTGAAGAACAACAAAAAAGAGAAGGGGAAAATTCACATTTTAAGATAAGAACTTTTTGTAACAAACAGGGTCTGTATGATAATTTTATGATTTTAAAAGACTTAAATTCTTCAGCGCACCTCATGTTTCAATATGTTTCATTATAAATGCTCTTCCAAAGTGCATTGAATGGTGTAGGTCCATGTTCATTTTGTACATGTACATTGTACATGTAGGCTGCATGTTATCTCAGCTACAATGTGTAACCAGTCATGGTTCAAAAGTTTCAGGGGCATTGCACTATTTTATTATTTTCTTTGGAATGAAAGCTTCTGGCCTATTCCCAACGAAATTTATATGCAAATTATATTTTCATACCACATTCAAACAGGTGTGAAATGAGTCATGAAGTCTGAAAGTTCAGGCCAGGTTTGCTGTAAAAGAGTCTGTATAAATTTGTCTTCAGTTTTCGTTTTGTTTTGTTTTGTTTTGTTGTTTGTTTGTTTGTTGTTTTTTTGGGGGGGAGGGGGGAGGGTGGAAAAAATAATCTGTTAAAATATATCAACATAGTTTTACAAAATCTTAAACCATGTGTACTCTGTTTAATAGGACAGCCTGGACAACTTCATGGAACATTTTCTTTTATCATTGTTTATTGAATGAATATGAAGTAAGTTTTTTTTTTTCCTTATCACCAAGAGGTGGATATGGTCTGATAAGGATCAAATAGTCATTATCCCTACATTCATGTACATGTACATGTATGATAATCCATTCCCTCTAGACCTCTGTCAACAATACATTGTAATTTTTAGCATATACATATATATATATTTAAACATCTGAATCAATCCAGAAAATTGTAACAGATTCCTCGATCAATCCAACTCCACTCCTTTTCTTCATTGTTAAACTTTGTTGTTATTTGGCATTTTTGATAGATCATGGCAAAAGATTGATCACAGACAAAAAAAAGGGGGGCTTTATATTCATTCATACATTGTATGACCTGTGCTCGAGTGAACTTTAATTCAGAAAACTCACAAATCAAGTTCCTCTCTAACTTCTCATTTTTCTCTCTATAGTTTGCTTTACTTAATTTTTTTTCATGGTTTTGGTGCTGTTTTAGACATAATTCATCATACTGCATGGAAGGTTTTTTTTTAAATAGATTTTTATCCAGGGTATTTAGAATGATATGTATTGTTCTATAGAGTGACACAGAATCTGAGCAATCTGGAGCAAATATGCACCAAAAATGTCTATAGAAGCTCTTTGTCTGGGTATTAAAGACATATGTACAATGTATCCCATTTGGAATTGTACAAAGTTTGGGAAATATTCTAGACAGTGTTTTCCCAGTTTTAGAAGATAAAATGAGCTCAAATGACAATAGAAGAATGTGTTTAATGTTACAGTACTCGGCACATACGTTAACATTCGACCCTCTCTTTGTTGACTCATGAACACATGTATCCTTGCGAGGTTTCAGGTGAAAATGCCTCTCGATTACGTTGGAGTCAACATTCGATATTTGAAGTTCATGAACCGGGAGTCTTGAGAAGGGACGACTTGTCACTCAAACTCTCGTAAAGCACAATGTGCTTTGTTGGAAAACAAACAAATCACGCCAAGGGTATGTTTTACAGTGTAGTTTGCAATGAAATATTTGCAAGCAGACTGGCAGCCTACAAATAAGTTCTGATTTTTGTTGAATGACTTCAGGAAATTACTTTTTAGCCCTTTTATACTGGAATGTTTGTTATCCTTGATAATGAGGGATGTTTATGGACCATGGTATAGAAAAAAAAATTATTTCTATTTTTTTTGTTCAGAATATCAATTATACAAAACTTTACATTTCCCAATCAGCTCTTTCTGAAATAAAAGTTTAAGTGCTTGTTAATGAACATGATGAAATCATATAAATAGACAATTTTGAAGTTCTAAAATTTAAGAAATGATAATGATTTATTCTCTCTACAGTGTTTTAATTCTAGATGATCTTTCCTATTCCATGGTCTGTTTTATTGTCGAAAAAATAGTGTTATGATTTAATGATCCTAATTGCTTGTTATTATATGTGTACATCAGTTGAATGTTTTAAGAAAGATATGCTGTATCTAGTTGTAGTACTTTTTGGCACTGTAACAGAAAAAAGAAGAGAGAAGCGAAATAAAGATAACATTCATTGATAGGGCAATTAGGGCCTACAGCTTTAAGTATTAACTAGAAGACATTTTTACTCCTCAATGAAAACTGCACAATAATCAGGCTATGCCAGACCACTTGAAGAGACCTTACGCCCCAGGTGAGCTAAAAAATTGAATTTGATTTCTTTCCGCTCACTGCCAGCCTGCCCTGGGAGGCAAGGGAGGTCACGAGGTCAGACTAAACTATTCAATGATTCTGAGTCAGGTTGAGGAAATGTCAATGTCATTAGTGTTCTGAGAGCTGTATCCTATGTGTTCCATATCCCATGTACAACAATGATAGTATTATTCTGTTTGTAGGGTATGTGTTTGGAGGCCACAGAAGCGGAAGGTGATGGGGGGGGGGGGGGGTAGTTCAGCCAACTCAACTCTTACTTGAAATTTGAAATTAAAATTTGAAATTAAAATGATCATGGCACCACAGAACTTGCCCTTTCAATTCTGTTGAATGGCTTGGCCAACTTCCATTATACATGTGTTAGGCCTACATTCATCTAAAAGATCTTCTTTTGCATCAAAAAGTAATTTGTTGATGTTGTTATTGTTGTACAACCTAGAAAGTTGTCATACAAAAGCAAAATACATTTTAACCTGTAATCTCTAAATAAAGCATTTAATAAAAGGGCAGTCCAGTTAACTGGTGATTACAATTTCATTTTAGGTTAAAGAGATATTGGAGTACTGGTCAAAGGGCGCTTCACAGAGTAAAACTATGATTCAAAGTATATAGATATATCAACATTCAGTATCTGATGCTTAGACAGCATAATAACTCATATCTCACCAGTAGAGAGTCAATTTAGATGAGAAATTCACTATCGACTGTGACAAAATAAGGGCTAGTTTTGTCGTAAGAAGAACCAATCCTCGAATAGGCCGTGTGCAATACTATGCAAGATCTAAAAAATCCCTGTTAAGGATCTAAAAATCAGAAATTTTCACGGGTTTCCCTGAATAGGATATCAAAAACCTCAGATGGAGCTAAACATTAAAATTCAAAATAGTCTATTACTTTTTGATGTGGGGTGACGTCAAAAAGTCGAAAAAATTTCAAAATGAAATTATAAATATACGAGACACATTCAGGTGAATAAGGCTCATTTTATTAGTTGAATAAAAGGAACTTTCACATGAAATACAAACCAAGATAAAACAAACTGGGGAATTTTTGCGAAACTCCCATTTCTCCAGTATATCTTTAACACATATTTTCCATATAAACCAGTGCGAGTTATCTCTGGCTTAGCATTCAAGAGGTTAAACATAATTATGTTGATACGTCTACCATGACCAAGCACTTCAGCTGCTAGCTCCTGTATAGGGCTACTTCATAATTGCGCTTCCTCATATGATAGTTGATGCCTGATATTCACAAGTGCTCCCCATTACGTGTGGTTCGTGCTATGGCGCCTTAATATGCTCTGCGTACTGAAAGCCACTGTCAGTGAAAAATGAAAAACCAATTACATTAACTTATTACTGGGCATGCCTTGTTAGCCACTAGATATGATTTTATAATTGTTGTACTTTGTTGTACTTTCTAGTCAGCTGCCTCCTAATTCTCCATCTAGTGCTCCCATTCTCTCTCTCTGTGCCCCCCCCCTCTCTATTTCTTTCTCTCTCACTTTCTCTCCTGCCACTACAGTATCTCATTGTCTAATTCCCTTTTTTCACTTTATCTTTTCTCTCTCAAACTCATCTCATACTAACTTGCATGTAAACAGCTTCCATGTAGACCCTACCATTTTATTTGCATTCCATTTGAAAACACTTTCTCAGTTTGTTTTTCAGTCATATCATCTTACTGTACAAATCCTTAGGTTTATCAGGGAAGTGTAACTAGACGCTCCTGGGTTTATCATGTATAGGATGTATGTAACAAGCCCCCACAAATGGAAAGAGATTTGTCCATCTCACAAGTTCACACTCGAACTCCTAGTCACCGTGCATAACCCTATGAACTGTAATTGCATTATGATAGCCAGTGGCAAGACTTCAATTTGAGACGGTCATTCTTCAGGATGTACAAATCAAAATTGCCATAGACCTTGGCCCTGCGCTGCAGCTTCATCATAAAAATTCCAACTGTGTTGTCCTGGGACTGGGGATGCTTGAACCACAGAGAGAGACATTTGCCTGATTAACATATTTTTGAATGAGAACTGAAAAGGTACTTGGTCATTAATAATGGAGAAGTGTATAAGAACATGAAACATGCACTAAATATAATATTTTTGACTTTTTAATGGAAGTTTAAATGATATCATCTTGAGGGCCAGAAGGAGAATGGTATTAAATGTCCTTCAAGGGCAATCCAACCTTGGTAATGAGATGATTTGGGTGAAAGCAGAAAAATAAGAAAAACAGGATGGTGAAAGTTTGAAAGAAATCGGACAAGGAATAAGAAAGTTATGGATGTTTCAAAAATGAGATCACTACATCTATGCCAATCTCAAATTGGCAATTTGGTGATTCGATTGTGACATTTTTGTGGACAACTCTCCCATTTGTTGTACACAAAAATATCATTAATTTAGTTTTCTTTGAGGCACTTTTACCCTCGGGGCAGTACTCAAAATATATTGGATATAGCATATTGTTATAGGTCCTCATGAAAGAAAAAGATCCTAATGAGTAAATTTACATTTTGAAAAAAGTGACATTTTATTCATTTTGTGTGTTGGAGCAAATGGGGGAGTTGTCCACAGCTACATCACAGTGACATTACCTATTCGGCCAATTTGAAGTTCCCATATGTATAGTGATTACAACTTTCAAAAATTCATAACTTTCTTATTGCTTGTCCGATTTCTTTCAAACTTTCACCAATCTGCTTTTCTGATTTTTCCTCTTTCTTTTAAAGCAACTTGCTATTAAGGTTGGATTTCTCTTTAAACAAAGTTACCACCCTTTTTGCTCCAAGCAGATGATGTATGTGAACAAGTATCTTGCAGTTGTATTGAACAAATTATGTGATGCATTTCAACCATGCAAATGTGTTATGCATGTTTGTTCATTTTGGGGATTCATATTAATTTGTTTTCTCAGTGAAATATGAAGATTGAATATGAGAGTATGTGATGTTTTCAGTTGATAGCCAGAGATGGGGTGTTATTATTTTGTTAAAGGATCAGAGTTTGACAACCTTCGGGCTCTCAGCAGATGATATATTTATTGGGGAAAAATGATACACGTATTTCCATAATGTAGGTGCAGAAAAGCAGCATTTTAAAATATGATTGGTGACCTGAATATTATTTCATATCTTCCTCTCTCTGTTTCCCCACAAAGGAATAAAAAAAAAATTTTCTCCTCATTCCTCAAGGATGTACGCACACCTGAGGGGACTTTTCAATAATAATGTGAATGTCATTCCTGTTTTGATTCGAGGGTAGTACTGGTAAGCCTCGACACCATGGGAATTAATTATTAATTGCCCGCTGGCTCGACTTCTACTTCTCCACTTCTGTTAACTGAAGGAGCATCGTTTTCCCGTTGGATGCATACCTACTTATAATTAGCATTTCCTCTGTGCTTTACTATTTCATGTACTATAGCCAAATGCCTGAAAGTATAGCCTGAAAAGCCATGAAGCATTGCCTGATATTGTATGATAAATGGGTTGCAATATGATATTGTACGGTAATGTATTATGCCAGGAGCGTACCCAGGATTTTTTTAAGGGGGGTGTCTTTTTACAAGCAAAAAAAAAAAAAGGTTATAACCGTTTTGGCGTCAAAAATAAGCTTTTGCTTCATTTATAAAGGGGGTTGTTAGAACACCTAAAACACCCCTCTTTTGCCAAAAGGGGGTGTTTTAACATGCAAAACATCCCCCTCGGTACGCCCATGTATTATACTTTGAATTGAATTTGTGCTTTGTCTAGTGTGCTGCCGTGACATACCAATACCTCATAAAATTTTGGAGATTTACAAAGTCCATTGTACATGTAGGCCTATAATGATTGTAAATAGTGAGTCACAAATCTGTCATTTCACTAAATTGTTTTAGATCTGCATCCCCTGTGCTCTAATTATCAGAGCCATCATTTAAGCGAAAAACATATCCTTCTTGATATAAATTGCCTCTGGCTTATTTGGAGTTTAAACCAGTTGAAATGAAATAGAATTTAAATGAATTAAGTGAATTAGAAATTATTTATGGAGCCTGCCTGCAATCTAGCTCAAAGCCCCAATAATTCATGCTCTCATACCAAAAAGCACGCTTGAAAATGAAACTACCATTGCATCAGATATGTCCTACTCCAGAAATTTGTTAAAAAGTAATTACTTCTTTGGTCACATAACTTGCATCCCCTTTTCACTGAGGCCTGCAGGCATTGTGCATGTACATCATCAACCCCGCTGAAATTGGAATGAACTTTATTTATTTGCAAGCAGCTCAGGCACATCAAGTGCACAACACTGTTTCTCAGCTTGTAAGCAAACAACCGATTCTGTTGATATGTTCCTTCGAATGGGGTGTGGCACTCTGTAGCTCGCTGGCATGCAGCTGAGTTTGTGTAATGTCTAGTGCGCTGGGTTGGTGCGGAAGCTTGCTTGCTTCATGCCCTTGGGTATTTTTATAACTCTTCAATCGACATCTCGGTGCATTGCTCTCTATTGGAACTGAATCCTTTGAAGCAATCAATGAAAAGGGACAATACAATTTGTTTGTGAATGCATGGCTGCTATGACCTTGATATTTGATACCTGGGATATTCTTGTAGTATAAATCATGCTGCAAATGTCCAGTCTACTTTTTGACCCAGAAACAGAAAGGTCAAGTTAATATGTGTAAGGACTGTTTACCCATCATGAAGTACTGGTGATCCCAAGCAGTCTTGTGTATACTTTTAGACTGTCAAGCCACTAGATTTATAATTTGTATTGTTGACACTTGACATGTATCTTTTATTCAAAAAAGAAATACACCTAAATATTATTGTTAATTGGAATTAGTGACCAAATAATGCAATGATTTTGAATAGCATTGTATACATTTATTCTAGAATTTACTTTACACTCTGTTAATCCAAGGAGTTACTAGGTAAGCTGGTAACTTCTTAATTAAAGGTAATAAACAGTAGTGGTAGCAAAATGAAAGTTGGCATGAAACTGCTCAAATATAGTCTCATATTGTCCGGCTTCAATAAAAAGATACATGAGTGAGATAATCCGGTATTCTATTCATGATTTCCGGTGATTTTCAGGAAAATAATTCAAATGATCAAATATCAACGGTTATCTTATACCCTTGCTAAGGACCATCTACCCCGACGCTCCCGGCTCAACGGCGCATAGCGGTTCACACACACTTGTTACACACACTGTTTTCACATCAAATTACAAGCGCGGTACCGCGCTTGTAATTCGATGTTTATTTTTTTGGACATTTTAGCCATTTCTAAACCATTTTTCTTCAAACAAACGTCACCTATGTTCGAAATTAATCATTTCACAACAGTATATGTAATAATTTCCATTCCAGCCGACAAAGTAGTTAAATATCCAAAGCGCCACCTTTCCCACTACTGTACGATACCTTTCCCACTACTGTACGATACCTTTAAGCTTGGAGTAAAACAAAAACATGTCAGTACCTAGTAAAGCTGATATTTTCTGACCACAATTTCATTATTTGATTGTGAAAAATTTCTGTCAAATGATATTAAATTCACAGCAATCTACTTCATTCAAAATGCATTAATGTCTCATACAAATCACCCAAACAAATTTCTGAATTGATATCATAGTTCTTGAAAGGGAATGTCACTCTTGATAAGTTTATAAGCTTTATGCTTGACCAGTGGAGCAATGCTCGCTTATAATCTGCCTGCAGTCACACATCTGAGCTTTTTTAAATGCGCTCATTATCATGGACTGTCGACTCAGCCCATTAGCATATTACAGAGGCCCTGCACTCAACACAGGGGTATTATTATATGCTAGAGTCATATGGGCCACTGATGGTTATGAACTGTCAATATGATATACTGATATGATGTGTAAATGCTTTGCCAGTCATATATTTGTATACCTCATGATATGAAGAGAATCTAACCGTACTTACTGTTCACGTAAAGTGTAGCTCGATTTGACTTCATTTTATTTGTTTTGTTCATTTAAACAAAAAAGGCATGTTTACTTTGAATAATAAGTGGTAAATATAAGAATTGCACTGGAAGATGGGTTTTATGAAGAAGGTTCAATTTTTTTTTTTCAAAACTAGATCTTGAACTTTATCTCTCACATACCACTTGTATGTGCAGATCAATAAATTCACTGGGTTATTTGTAAGTTATGAATTGTCTGCTCATTAAAGCACAACATGAATGTGCCGTGTCAAGAGTTTTAAACATCAAATGTTTTTATTGCAATGAGTAGATGTTCTTTGCAATCTAGTGGATACGAATACTGCATAGTTCATATTGATTTGTAATGCATTTGAAAGAGCTACTCTTTTTTAACATAGTGTATGATAGCAGCGCTATATGTAGCTTTCCAACATCTGGTTTTCCCTTTCTGCCCCCCCCCCCCTTCAAGTGAGGCCAAGTCTGTTGCATTAGGTTTCCCCCTGCTCATTTGTTTTACACTGTTATATGCAAAATTAATGATAACATTCTCTATAGAGTTGGTAATTTAAATTTCATATGAAAATCATCCACCATTAAAGGGGAAGTTCACCCTGAAGATTACTTGAGTTTAAAAAATGCAGAAAAAATAAAGAAAAATATTGGCGAAGGTTTGATGAAAATCGGTCAAATAATAAAAGAGTTATGAGTATTTAAAGTTTTGGATTCGTGACGTCACATGCGAGCAGCTGCCCATTGGTCATGTAATAAATATTCCATATATTCGCATTTTTTTTTACGTTCCACGATAAATTAATATTGTTTCTTTTCAGAATCTAGTATTGAATAACATTTCTGACAATATATCAAATGCACAGACGAAAATATTCTAAATTTTCTGAGAAAACTGTATTTTATGGAATATTTATCACATTACATAATGGAGGAGCTGCTCGCATGTGAAGTCACAAAATCAAAACTTCAAAAGTCCATAACTCCGTTATTCTTTAACGGATTTTGTCCAAACTTTCGCCAATATTTTTCTTTATTTTTTCTGCATTTTTTAAACTCAAGTAATCTTCGGGGTGAACTTCCCCTTTAAGTTACAAGGAGCTTTAAATTAGCTTCCCTATCAGTCTCTGCAATATTAATGCATTGATATATAGCAGCTCAGTTCAGCTGAAAGTTTAAAGAGAAGGTTGAGTTCTGGGAAAGGTGAAAAATGATTTGTGAGCTTTCTCATTCATTTTATGTCAATTTGGAAGAAGATTATAGTAGAAATGTCCCCTGAAAAGGATTGCACTTCAGATGCCCTCATATTCGAAATATGATGAGAAATAGCTGAAGTGTTCAGGTTCGAACAGTCCTACGTCATGACCCATTCTATGTGCAGTGCATGTGCTTTTCAGTGAGATTGGGTTCAGTATGTTATCATTTTAATGATTCCAAACCCTCAGAGTATCCACCAATTCTTACATAGACATGATCAACCTTTTCCAATGGCTTTGAGACAGTTTCTTTTGCAATGTAATTGCATGACCAAAACTCATCTTTATCTTTAAGCTTCATAAAAATGTAGTCTGGTATGACAGGTTTTTCATTGATTCTTTAATAGAAGGATGAACACAGAAAAAGAAAAGCCAGACTGGAAGATTAAATCAATATAGATTGTCTTCTGAGAGCTAGAAGGGCAAATAACAAATTATGTGCCAAATCCCCCCAGAAATTATGAAGGGGTTGGATTTCAACTAGGTATTCGGTTTCAAAATCTTTAGAAATCAGGAAAATGTCATTTGTTGAGCATTCAAAATACAGAATTTTATTGATATACATACATGTATGTTTGTTTTTTTAGGGCCTACATTTTAATAGTTGTGAGAACATATTGCCGATATTCTTTTATAGGCCTATATCTCATATACGTGCAGAAAAATGGCACTATGGTGGGACTTCTGTTTATACATGTATGCCACGTACTATACCAGTGCAAATCTACAAACTTACATTCCAACAAAAATCCAATCATATATTGATCCATCTTGATACATGATAAACGAGCTATGATGGATCGAAGGAAAAAAAATGTCCAGAAATAGAGAGGTTGTGACATAGCGTGTATTTGATTTGAAGTGGAGCATGTAATAGAAAGACTGTGAATATGGAGTATGCACAGTGCATGTCTATTGAATAAGGATCAGCAAAGATACAGGGTATGTACATAAAAACCCACCCACTCATGATTTGCTGTTTAAGTTTACTTGGTAGATTTGGAACACTCCCCTCTTTCACAATACAACCAAATTCTTCATGAACATCCAAATGTATGTCACAATACTGTCTGATGTTTAGACCTTGAAAAGATCTATTATGAGCTTTTCCTATTCACCGGAGGGATATATTATTTGATCGTTTACTCCACCAAGGGGATCACAGATAGCATTTATAGGAAGCATGACTCTAACATCAAACTATTAAAATAAACAGACCTGCAGATTATTATATAGGCCTACATGTATTTCAACGTGAGGAAAAAAGATGTTCATAGGGTGTTCATAAATGCTTCTTATTAGTATACTAGGATATATTTTGCACTGAATGTTCAGCTCTGTAGATATTGTCAAACATTAATTTTATTATCAACCAATTGAATTACACTGTAGGCATCTCTTATGAACACAAAGCTGTGTATTGATAAGACCAATCTAATTTCAATCATCTAGTTTAAGCTAGTAATAAAATATCTAATTCAAAGATAATGTAACTTTATTACCCTCTGATTTGGTGTTTAGAAATAAAATAATGATTCTTGTAGCCTTTTTAGAATGGAACATGTTGAAAAAAAAAGAAAAACCTACTCGTAATATCTTCTATAATTTTCCATTTTTGTAAATGTTAACTCTCTCTGTTATCACATTTTATACATTAGACTGTCTAATGGTGTCTATATCCTTGTCAGAACTGTACAGAGCAAGGAATCCCTCAAAGCGTTGTTGTTTGAGTAGTTGTAATATTACCAGCTAAGAAAACACAAAATACAAACAGCATGGTTTCAGTGATAACGAAGTGACTCATGCCTCATTTTATTTCGCAGGATTCAATATAAAGCACAAAGCACTCACTGATTTCTCTGGGACGCTTCTCTCCTACTTGAACGAATCAGGAGAATAAAATGGATTAAATCCCAGGGTTTGTATTTGGGCAAAAAATATTCTGAATGCATTCATATGATAGGTCAGACAGGACACCTCGAGCAGAAAATTACATCGGAACCAGTTGTGGACACGTAGGAGGATATGGTTTTATTGATGATGTAGAGAGAGAATGGGTTATTTTGGTAAGAGATTAGGATTGTGAAAGGCCAAGCTCGTAATGCCCTGTTGTAATATGAAATCTTTAGAGATTTCCCCTGCATGTGACAAGCATCGTTCCAAAAAGAAAAATGAAAATGGAGAAGACCCCCTGCCCCCCTCCAAAAAAAAATAGAAAAAGAAAAAAAAAAACTAAGGAAAACAGAAGGAGCAAGACAAGCAAAGATTCTCTGTTCTTTACACTCATACATAAACTTAAGGAGTATATATGCTCTTCAATTTTTGTACTTTGTAATTTATGATTTTATTATATATCTTTTTGATAATAATTCCATATATATATATATATATATATATATATATATATATATATATATATATATATATATATGAATAATACTTTTAAAAAGGATCTAATGAAAAAGAAATTGAGACCCCCCCCCAAAAAAAGGCGAAAATACTGTGTGATGGAGTGGACAAATAAAAATAAGTCTAAATGCTTGATATTGAAAATATCATTTCGAACCAAAAATTGAGCTAGAATGAAAAGAACATCATTGCAGAAAGGATTAAAATGTATAACGTCCCCATCCTTCATCTTCCATCTCTCTCTGTCTGTCTGTCTCTCTCTTTCTTCTCTCCTACTGAAGTCATCACCTGTTATTATTTCCAATATATTTATTTGTACACATACCACTGTCACAATTATTCTGTTTTGTAGTGTAAGGGGGGGGGGTGGGATAGTGTAAAATATATATATTTAGTAATTATTTCCATAAACTTAGAGCATTTGTAAGTATACTTTTTCTCACAAAGGGGTCTATAAAATACAAACTGTGCTTTTTAATAGACTCCTCCACTTTTGTTTCTTTACTATGCCTGATATCACCGAAATTATGATAGTATAATTGTTTATTATATGTAATTACTGTACTTAATTTTTTGTTTTTCTTTATAAATTTTTTAGAATAATTTTTCCATTTATGTAAACACTTCTTATCGTAATTTTGTTTGATATTATGTAATATAAATTTGTATATATGTAAAACACTGAAAAACATGTGGAAAATAAAGAAACCTTGAAACCTTGAATATTATTTTGAAAATATTTGTGTCCCACATTGTCCTGTTCACTGCTGTTCCAAGATTCATGACTGACCTGAAGATCTCTGACTTCCTTGTCATCATGAAGGATATTCACAGAAATTAAGTATTGCTTTACCAACTCACTAAAGTTAAAAGCACCCCCAAAACATCCCCTTGCTGATCCCCTCAACCCAACCTCTGCTCCGTAAACACCCCCTCCACCTCCACCTCCACCTTTAGCTCCCCAACCCATACCAGTAGGTAGTATAAATCATTCAGACATAATCTTCTTTCCAAAACCCCGAGTTCTAGCATACAAACTGTAGTTGGGAGTTGTAACTTTGGCATGCTGACTGCCACTGTAAAATGGAGGACTAAATTATCTTACCAATCTCCATGCCACATATTCGAAATGAGTAAAATTTAGAAAGATATGATGAGAATTTAGATATATCAGAACATTTAAGCCTATATCCACCCCCGTTCAGATGCAGAAAACTGTACATTTTTCCACAATCAACTCTACAACTATAAAGTACAATCATTTTTTTTTTTAATGTGATTTTCCTAAAGCTAAATTGAGATTTTGATAATGTTTGATACCAAAACTCTTGTGAATATTGCTTATACAAGAATTGTAAACAAACAGGCATTTCCCTCACAAACAAGTTCCTTATGCATTTCCTTTTGCAATATTTATCCTGTGTATACACCCCTCTTGCTATATGGATGTCACATGTTTCTTACCATGTTTCATTCTATGAATTTTCCTCTTGTGTAAAAGGGTCATTGGCTGTAGGACTAAATTAGAATCCACAGTGCACCTTATGTTATTGTAGTTCCCAGGGGCTAGACACGATATCATACTGAATATGAAGTGCCCCCTCAAATATGATTAGAAACGTGGGGGAGGATCGGAGATGGAATTTCTCAACTGAGCCATGAAATGTATTGAAATCAGAGATGACAGTTGAATACCATATAGTGAAAAACGGTTTGATTTGATTTGCAGAGGTCCAAAAAGCATCATTGTGATTTTCATTTGAATAAAAGCAAGGTTGACACTGTTTGCTGAATATATGCCTATTTAGATATACACTCAAGTCGTGTGAAGTAAGCATAATTCAGTTATGAAATGGAAGAATTTAATGTTTGTGGTTTGGGTCCCAAACATGTTTTTGTATATTTCACATTTTGTATCATACAATTACATGTATTAGAAGATGTCAGTGCTTGCTTATGCAACTGGTACCAATATGTCATTCTCACCAACTTTTGAAATATTTCTATGCACCATCTCAAAACTCAACGATTAGACAATATGATATAAGTTCTAGTCGAGGGAAAAATACAAGTCATTTATAAACATGCCGGAAGCTAAAACTCTGTAACGACAAGTCACCTCATACTGTCAAATGCTTTCAGTTCCTGCCTACTTGTTCCTCCCAAGGTAAAAATATGGTTTTTATGTTTACTCTAGAAGAGCTCCATTATCACCCACGCATGTTGCCATCTATTATGGATGTTCATATTACCGCACTGATTCGATATTTCATTTTGACATGGGTCGTAGGTTCCATAGTGCCTTACTATTCACATTCCCCATCCCACCCCCACATATAACAGTCTGGCAGGTACTCCTATGGGTCACTTCACACCACCTTGAACTTCAAGAAAATCATGCCATAGAATATATCTTCCTTTGAGAGTCAGAAGAGGGTTATTTATGTCTTAAAGTGTATCAGTCATCTGAAAAAATAATTTGTGTACAGCTAGAAAGTATAAAATCAACCTCAAAGAACTTTGTCTGGTATTCTATAGATCAACAGTTAAGGAGTAAGAAGGAAATAGAGGATAACATGAAAATGCTCAGAGTTTGGTGCCGCGCGAGCCTTTACCTTGGCAAGCGTGTACGGGTGCGTCGAGTAGTCTACTCACGAGTCGCTTTTACGCTTATAGAGATTGTAATTAAAGTTGCAATATCTCTTTATAGAATTCGTATTTGAAGCCCATATTTTAAATATAGTATAACAACATGCAACTCTAACATACAGAGCAAAATTATTTTTGGTGATTGGTACCCTTTAAAGCTCGTGTACAGTTTAGGTAGCAAAAAGGAAATGGGAAACATGTTATATATAGTCTCATGTTGTTTTCCATGTATCAAGATGTTTGTACGATATCATTTGGTATTCCATCAATGATTTCCGGTGAATTTTACCGTAAATATATGTAAGGAACGCTAGATCACGCCAATATACTGCCCTACGCTTGGACCTTTCCACCCCGACGGCTCCCCACACAAAATCTTGAGGCTTCGCACAGAGATAGCATGTGTCTCACTGTGGATAGGTTTTGAAGGCGTGTATGGTGTATATAGTGCACCCCAAAGTTGTTGGGAGTTTATATCCCTGACCCGGCATCTAAATTATTGTTTGCCTCACATTTTTTTAATATGCCACTTTAGGACGTGAAATCTTCACAGCATCTTTGTATTGCTAATATCTTGCCATTTATCAACAAAAATCCAATAAATCTGACGAAAAGATTTTGAGGGCTTACCAAAACTAAATATTACCTTTAAAGTAATAAGAGTATATGAATTAATGCCGTTCTGGCTCCAATTCATATCATATCACCACCTTGAACTCCTAGAAAATCACATGATAGAATGTATCCTCAGTTGAGAGCCAGAAGGGTGTTAACTTTGTTGTTATAGTTTATTGAATTAATGCCCTTCTGGCTAGCAGCAGATGGTATGATACAATGTTCTGGTACGCAGTGAAAAACATACTTGGAAGGAATGGGAACAGTGAGCAATTTAGCTCTTGAGAGCTTCAGAAGAGCTCTCTATTAAGTTTATTAAACATATTACACCATGTTCTGCTACACGATGAAAAACTTATTTAAAGGGCAATCCAACCTTGGTAATAAGATGATTTGTGTGAAAGCAGAAAAATAAGAAAAACAGGATGGTGAAAGTTTGAAAGAAATCAGACAAGGAATAAGAAAGTTATGGATGTTTGAAAAATGAGATCACTACATCTATGCGAATCTCAAATTGGCAATTTGGTGATTCGATTGTGACATTTTTGTGGACAACTCTCCCATTTGTCGTACACAAAAATATCATTAATTTGTGGTTTTCTTCGAGGCACCTTTACCCTCGGGGCAGTACTCAAAATATATTGGAGATAACATATTTTTATAGGTCCTCATGAAAGAAAAAGATCCTACTAAGTAAAACATTTTGAAAAAAGTGACATTTTAGCCATTTTGTGTGTCGGAGCAAATGGGGGAGTTGTCCACAGCTACATCACAGTGACATTACCTATTCGGCCAATTTGAAAATCCCATATGTATAGTGATTACAACTTTCAAAAATTCATAACTCTCTTATTGCTTGTCTGATTTCGTTCAAACTTTCACCAATCTGCTTCTCTGATTTTTCCTCTTTCTTTCAAAGCAACTTGCTATTAAGGTTGGATTTCCCTTTAAGGGAGCAGTGAGCTATTTAGCTCTGGAAAACTCCACAACATTACACCATACATTATTGTAGTTTAAGCTTCTACCAACCTTAAATTTTGTTAGCAAGCTTTCGTCCACTCCTGTGGACTTTCTCAAGCCAAGTGATCAGTCACATTGTTTCTAATTGCTGTCTGCTGTCTTGCGATCACTGGACCGAAGATAGGTGACAATAAATAACCCGAGTCCCTGTTCAGTGTAGGATTAATCCTCTTAATCCAAATGGACTCTTTCACCTTTCTTGACCAGTAGTTGCTTTCAAAGTCAATGAAAGAGGATTAATCCTACACTGAACAGGGACTCGGGTTATTTATTGTCACCTATCTTCGGTCCAGTGATCGCAAGACAGCAGACAGCAATTAGAAACAGTGTGGCTTGAGAAAGTCCACAGGAGTGGACGAAAGCTTGCTAACATAATTTAAAGGTATTAAACAGTAGTGGTAGCAAAATGAAAGTTGGCATGAAACTGCTCAAAAACAGTCTCATATTGTTCAGCTTGCATAAAAAGATACATGAGTGAGATAATCCGGTATTCTATTCATGATTTCCGGTGATTTTCAGTAAAATAATTCAAATGATCGAATATCAACGGTTACCTTATACCCTCGCTAAGGACTACCTACCCCGACGCTCCCAGCTCAACGGCGCACAGCGGTTTGCACACACTGTTTACACGTGTGTGAACTGTCAACGCGGTACCGCGCTTGTAATTCGATGTTTATTTTTTGGGATATTTTAGCCATTTCTAAACCATTTTTCTTCAAACAAATGTCACCTACGTTCGAAATCAATCATTTCACAACAGTATATGTAGTAATTTCCATTCCAGCTGACAAAGTAGTTAAATATCCAAAGCGCCACTTTTCCCACTACTGTACGATACCTTTAAGGTTGGTAGAAGCTTAAACTACAATTGTATGATTACCCCCAACCGATGAAAGTTTTCTGTAACATTACACCATGTTCTGCTACACGGTTAGAAACATACAATGGAGTGGTGAGTGATTTAGCTCTGGAAAACTCCAAACGAGCTCTGGAAAACTAAAGAAGAGTACTTTTCATAAACAAATAAAATTCATAAAGATTGCTGCAATGAAATCTGGCTATTAAATAAAAAAAGATCTTGGTTAAACAAAAGATATTTTTTGCACTGTAGCTACATAATTTTATGTCAACATTTTAGAGCAAATTGAATTCCATTTCAGTAATATGTAAATACATTGACATATTATAAATGCACATGTATACATAAAAACAGGACTTATCCATTTCTTCTTGCATTTTGTTCTCATAGTGATATATGCTGTAGGATTACCTAACTGCAATTGAAAAGTTAGGTGACAGGAGAGAATTCTATCAAGATCATGAACAAGACCTTCATACATTTCATCACTAATCATTGGCTATTAATATCCCTCACTTGAGGATTTGATTGTACATGTACTTATAATTATATTCATTTTGCAAAGTCTCTGATCAATTTTAATTTTGACTGGTATGAAATCACCATGGATCAAGGTGTGTTTACACAAGAAAGAAGACGTTTGTAGGAGCGTCACTTCGGGTCAATGTTCATTCACAGATTTTTGTTTTCATTCAGTATATATACAGACCTACAACTATAGCAGAGGAAAAAAATGGCGTGTTTACATTGTGCTAAACCAAAAATCCATTTCCTTTAACTTAAGCAAATTTGCATTAACCAATACGAGCATGAAATACTACATTAAGGGGGGGGGGGGGGAGAACCTTTTTGAATTTAAGGTAATATATGAACAAGTTATGTTGGCTTTAATGTAAACTTTTGACTTCACCTGTTGTTTAATTTCCTGTATTAGGTATATTTGTCCTTTGATATTATTTCATTTTCTGGTAGATATATATTCAAAAGTATGAAAAACTGTAATACAGAATTATTGGAGAGACTTTTTTTTTTTCCCAAGTGCTTAAAGACAAACTGACCAAATCAATAGATTTCCTGGTTGTACATACAGGTGGAGAGAGTGAATGAACAAACAATCTTTGAATTCATTTCCCTCGACTACAGATCATGAGAGAATGTTCAAGTCCTTATTTATAGAGCACATTATGCACATACTTTGATCACATCGAATAATTTGTGCAAATTTGAATTTCTCACGTGCAAAATATCATGTTATCTCATCAGTATAATCTTATGGAGCTCTTCATGTAGGCTTATTTTCTTAGGCACTTGCGATTTACCGGTACTTTCGCAGTTGGATTGTACTTCTGAATGAACAGAGTAAATAGCAAAGTGCAGTTGCTTCCAAATTTACATCCAGTGATAATTTAAATTTTAACATTACATGTATCTCCTCAGTATAATTACTGCTTGTAAGCTTATTTTCATAGGCTCTTTGTGGTCTTCTACCACAGTCAGATTGTACTTTTGAATGAACAGAGTGAATAGGAGAGTGTGGTTACTTCAACATTTACATTTTGATTTAAAATGTAAATTAAAATTTAAAATTTAACATTACCTCCTCAGTTTAGCTGCAAGTAGGTTTATTATCATAGGAACTTTGTGATCTACTATCACAGTTGGGTTGTATTTGAATGAACAACAGAGTGAGTAGCAGAGTGCAGTAACTTCAGCATTTACATCCAAATGATAATATCAATTTCACATTGTCTCTTCAGTTTAACTGCAAGTATAGGCTTATTATCATAGGCACTCTGTGATCTACTATCACAGTTGGATTGTGCTTTTGAATGAACAGAATGAATAATAGAATGCAGTGCTAATTGCTCAAACATTTACATCCAAATAATAATTTTAAATATTCATTATCTCCACATTATAACTGCATGTAGGCCTATTTTCATAGGGATTTTGTGATCTACTATTGCTGTTGGATCGTACTTTTGAATGAACAGAATGAATAGCAGAGTGCAGTTACTCATACATTTACAACATGAATAATAATCCAAGGCCTGTCTTTGATCAAGACATACTCGTTTGTAATTGCGTGCTGTTATATCAAAGCACAGGCAGCCTATTCCCATGATTGCTACTTAGGCTGTTAGGCAATGCACAACCCCTTTGCCAGTGTTTATCCGTGGTTCTGGGCAAAGGGAATATGGTTGCTTCACCCATGTCTTGTAGAATGTTTGAAGGTAGTTGCAAGAGATACATGAATTGTTGGCAGTGTGAAGGTGGGGTTGTAGAAGAGGCCTAAGCGTCTGATTGATCGCACAGAATGGAATTCTTAAAGAACACATCACAAGCCCAAAGGCTGCTACAATAGACATGAAGGCCTATAGCATCAGTAATATCAATAGTGTGATGCACTCTGCCAATACCCTATAGGTACATGTACATGTACCTTGCTTAACCCTACATTGTAGTTCCACCCCCTCAAAAATACCTACAATTTCACGTGAATAAAAATACCTACAATTTCACGTGAATAAAAGAATAACAATTGATGATCTATCCTTGAAGTATATTTTGATGAATGTTTGATAAATACTATGTGTGGTATGGACTGTGATTGTATAGTTTTGGCATGGCCGTGAGCGATACTTGTACATACAATGTAGGCATAGATGAAAGCGAGGCATACAGTCAGTGTTGAATATATTACAGAGGCTATTAGGCTGAAGAAGTGCTTTGTCCAAGCAACTAATACAGCATACATGAATATAGCGACCATGGAATCGAATTATCGCCGCACGAATGCATTTCAGTTTCGAAGGTGTCATTTATTTAACATTTAGAATGAAAGGATGCCACAGAATATATCTGTTATTGCTCAGTAAGATCATTATAAATTTAAACATTTCTGTAGGAATAAATACATCTTGATATAGAATAATCAAATATACCTTGCACTGAGAGGCTCCAGTTGAAATTATGGATTCTCTGAGGTGACTGGTATAGTGGCATGGCCCTTTTTTCTGAGGGACACAGCCCCGAAGAAAATAGTAACTATGCCAGTCACCGAAGAATCCATTATTTCAACTGGTGCCTCGAATAGAGAGTATGGTATATTTGATTTATATCCTACAAGAGTAAGCCTAGATAGATACAAAATAAAAACTAAAATAGAATCAGAATAGACCTACATACACTGAGAGGCTTGTCATGCACAAACATTATCGCGATACATTATCGCGAAATCGATAGCTTCAAAATATCCAGAATAACAAAAAGTGACATCAAAATATCGGTATAGCGAAAAATGTACGGAGATCTGATGTCACGTGATATCCATTTTTTTCTTCATGGTGAAAGTGTTTTATGTCACATGAGACATTCCTCGCCAATCCTTGCATGAGAATTTTATGATGTAGGATATAAATTGAAATATCTTTGTCTATTGTCATTTTCCCATGCCCGTACGTCCTAAGAACAGAAATCTATTAATTCTATTTCCAGTGCATATATATTTACAATCATTCATCAAAGAAACAAAGACCTGATGTAATTGAATCGAGTAAATCTGGGTGTAGGTCATGACAAGGTGAATGAACATATTTCTATAGGTATATTTTATAGAGGAAGGTCATTAGCAATTTATTCTTAAACATCAATGATCTTTGTAGTAAGTGAATATACGAATAGCGGTGATGGTAATATCTGCAAAAATTAATTATTAGAAGTTCACACTGAACAGCTTTTTTATCAGGCAATGGAGCAGACTAAATATTATTTCACCATCTGTAAAGTGCAATGTGTGGCATGACTTGTCCTTAAGCATATAAACCTTTTACTTATTGAAGTGAATTCACTATCATGATTTGGATTGCAGTATCTAAAACATAGATTTGTCTACAAGATGGAGCTTGTACAGATATCTCCATGAACCCTTGATTTCAAGCATAAAAATGCATTAACTACTTTATGGCACGAATTGCATAGCCTCGAAAGCAATATGTGCTTGTTATCTCCCCACCAGCATTCATGGCCGGCAATGAGGCATGGTAGATAGCACCAGCATATGTTGTGTCTAGCTTAGACCATTCTACACATTTGTAGTTTAAAGAGACTTAGTCTAACCTCCAAAGCAAAGTAGTGATTGTTTCGAGAGCAGAATTACACAGTTTAACGCAATAACAAAGTATTTGTATTCCCTGTATTTTCAGATCGTATTATCCTTAAATGTATGAACATTTTAATTCTGCCTAATTGAAAATTAACAATGATGTGTTGTATTGTTTTACATATTTTTGTGTAGTTTCAACATCCTATACCATCTTCAGTAGATGTAAACTTGTTAATTTGGATCAGGACCAATACTTTATCCACAAAAGTGTTGTTGTTGTTGCTGTTGTTGTATTTTGGTCATTTATTATTCAACCATGCTTCTTTTGATGTTGCATTGAGAGTGATATATGCACCTCAACTTCATCTGTGAGCTACACAAATTAAAAGGCTAGCAAGCTGCCTCATGAAAAATATACCAAAGAGAGTATAATAGTTCCCGAAGGTCAGACTAACCATATGTACAGTCGGTATGGACTCACTCGTTTGTGTGGTTGGTTGGTGCTGTTAGCTAGCAGCAGGGGCCTTGGCAGATGAATATCAGTGCAGTTCATACAGCCGTTATGTAATTAGATTGGGGGGACTTCAGGGGAGCGTTTCATGAAAGGAAGTTGTCAGATATTTTATCTGACAATTGTTATAAGCTACTGAAATCCTTGCATCTGATTGGCTGAGAGCAAATTTTTCGGATAAAATATCTGACAAGTCCTTTCATGAAACCCCCCCCAGGGATCCATCTTGAAGGTGAAGCCTAGAGTGTGTTCTGCAAGGTATATAGCACTACATACAAGAGGAACCATTGTGTAAAGAAACGTTGCATAAAGAAATGTCATATAAAATCACCTCTAGGATAACTGTACAGTGAAAGGGGCAGACACACCACATAAGAATATCATATTTGGAATGTTGTTGTAAAGAAACTACATGTTAGTTAAAGGGAGATGTGCGCAGTTGTCTATGGTGAGCTGTGTTTACCTCAGCATACGCCATGTGCATTGCTCTAGTGTACATACAGTATGAAATGACAGGTGGCAAGTCTTGTAAACTGAACCCTCGTGATAAGCCCTGCCCAGTTACATGGTTATCATATGCTATGCAAGGTTCTCATTGGCAATAGATCCTTCATTGTAAGAAATGTTCAGTCCTCTGTTTTGCAATGCGACGTTTCGTTATACACTGTTCAGACATGACAAATATTAATTATTTTGCTTATTATATAGCTGTATAGTAAGTTATCGTATAAAACTTCATTAAGTTTGGCTCGTCAGGAAGGGCAGATACGTGCAGTGCTTGTCTGGAGTGGAAGCATACTGGGGTCTGTAATTGCTGCATGAAGCAGATTGACCTGGAAGATTATTTCTTTAAACAGATTATTCCAGGGAAAAACTTGAATCTTTGTCCTATGAAATACTGGTTTATGATAATACTTTGTGATTAATTCATTGCCTTAAATTATGGTTTATTGAACAGGGCCAACTTTGACTAGCTTTTGCTATTTATTGGCTCCATTTACTGACTGTATACTGAAATGGGATGGGAAAGGGGGTGGGTGGGGGGGGGGGGGGGGGGGGAGGACACTATCTAAGGGGGTAATTATTCAGGCGTTGTCCCAGAATGGTAGTCTGGGTGGAGAGGGGGTGTTGATCGTCCAGAAATTTTATTGAACCATTACGACATGTCTACAGCTATGCAGACAGATTTTTACTTTTATTCAGAATGGATATGCAAGGACTTAGAACTTTATAGCTTTAGATGCATATCCAGTTTGTTTAATTACCATCAGAACATTCATGAAGTAGTTAGAATGATCACCATCAACATAATGTGATCGATAGATGATGGGGTAGTGTTATAGCATGTGGGGGGATATTGGCAGAAATACCACATGGCTGAGAAAGACCACATCCATTTGTCTCTCTACCTTGATGCGTGCATCCATTAGCATTGCTCCATGAACTCCGTAAAATATCTGGAACAGCGCTAACCGGGCACATGGTAGATATTGCCTTGATGTGAAGCAAAATGAAGAAGTTATGAAACATCAGTTACGGCTGATTACCGCGGTGACCTTTGAAGTGACATGTTTTAGGCTGTCTTCCCGAGGTATGAACTTCACCTCAACTCACCACCTCTCTCTGTGGAAGATTCTGACTGGGTGTCAACAGAGGCACCCATATATACCAAGCCCACAAGGGATGAGGAAAATATAGCATCGTCACGGTCACAGTAGATTGATTCATGGCTTTAAGATAATCCACAGTATTTTTCAAGGTCATGGGATTTTTGAAAAGTACTTTTTCGTGGTGCATCTGAAAAGTCTTAGCCCACAGGGTTGATGCATTTATTAGAACTCATTAATCAAGTCTGTTAGCTCTTTTAACTCTTTCAGTGCTGATGTCACATGTATGTGACAGACAGACTTGTCATTTTCATTAACCAATTGCTCGACCACAGAAAAGGTATATGGTGGTCAATGTATATCAAAATTTTGAGCCTAAATCAAGCATTGTAAATACATGATTTTAATTATATGCTACCGTAGAAATTTTCAGAGAAAATTGTAGATTTAAAAAAAGATATTACCTTATTTCAATATTAAACAATAGTAAACAAATGAGAAACCAAAAAATAATGAACAAAAAAGAAACTCAAATGTAATTCTCAATAATTCTTATGCATAAAGTTGGGTAAAGTAATAATGTTTGGTTTCATAAGAAATGGTAATAAAGTTCCTACAAGTTTTGTACACAATACATTGTGAAATAGTAGATGGTTAATGAAGTGCAAACATATGAAAAGTAAGCATTGATCACGTTTAGTAAAATTTTGAAGAGAGCTAAACCCCCTGGCACAGTAAGAGTTAACTGATAAGCTTTTGGCCATGTTTCTTGATGGCTAGACTTGCACTTGTCTTTGGTAGATGTTGACTTGGTGTTGAGAGTGGCAGAGAGATGGGTGGGGGGGGGGGGTACAAAGAAACTGGGAAGATTAGATTCCACATTGATAAGAAAATTAACCTAGGAAAGAGATAATGAGAAAGATACTGGTAAGGGACAGATACATTAGAGAAAGTCAGTGAGAGACAGACATGAAGTAATTTCAAAGATAAACCGTAGATCAAGATAATATTAATACCAACATAGAGGGAGAGAAAGAGAGAGAGAGAGAGAGAGAGAGAATGAGACAGGGAAGACTGATATACCTGGTAAAGTAGGGGTACATATACAATAGAGAGTGAGCGGGAGATAGACATGAACTAATTTGAAGCATGATATATAGATTTTAAAGATGTTCAGACCAAGAGAGGGAGAGAGAGAGAGAGGGGGGGGGGTAAAGAGAGAGAGAGTGAGAGAAAGAAAGAGAGAGAGAGAGAGAGAGAGACAAGGAGATGAAAGTTTTAAGGACCATGTTGAGTAGATACATTCATACATTCCTTCATCCAAGGACCAGGCAGACAATCGCCCTGTACTTCTTCTACCACGTCTAGAAGTTTCGTGTCGCAACCAATCAGGCTTTCTAAATATCTTCCTGTACACTGACATCTGCTTCCATAGATCAAAAGGGATAATACCTGATCAGGTATGAGATACTGTGGCTCTGTATGAGAGGGAAAGAGAGAAAGAGAGAGAGAGAGAGAGATAGTGATAGAAATAATTAGACGAAAATAGTATAGTAGCTGCACTATATAACCGACATATTATATTATTATTATCATTATTATTAATTGATGCAAAAGATAAGTGACGTAAAAGATCCTCAAGACAAATTTAGTGTAAAGATATCCCTTGATGAAGTGGTGTTTTTCTACCCAGCTTAGCTTGCAATAAATTTTTCTTGCTTTGTTTTTGTTTTTGTTTTTGTTTTTGTTTTTGTGTTTTGTTTTTGTTTTTGTTTTGTTTTGTTTTGTTTTGTTTTGTTTTGTTTTGTTTTGTTTTGTTTTTGTTTTGTTTTGTTTTGTTTTGTTTTGTTTTGTTTTGTTTTGTTGGTGTTTTTTTTGGGGGGTAGGGAATTTGCTGATGATTAATTTAGTGTTGCATAAGCTATAGGGTATGTGTTGAAGAGCTCATTACATTGTTGTCATCATGGATTAATCATGTGAGTGTTGCGAGTATGATGAGCTTCAGTCTATCATACAACCGCAGCGTGGATGTTATTGATAGAGCTATGTTGATGATGGAGTCATCAAACGGGGCACTGCTGATAAAAAATCACTTGTGTACATCTCTGTAGTATGTCTATCAGATATGAGTAGGCCTTAATTGTGTATGATTATAGTGGCAAAAGTAGAGGGAACATCAGACACATCCCCCCCCCCCCCCTTGAAACCCAGGTGGCATATATCTTAACTACTTTTTTCCCTCACATATTTTTTTGCTCATCAGAAATTTTTCTGAATATGTGCCCCCTCTTTTACAAAATCCTTGATCCACCCCTGTTTCAGAATATTTTGGGGTTAAAGTCTTACCTCTAATACTATTAAAAAACTATGATTTACAAAAAGAAAATACATTGAATGGTTAAGTCTACAAATAATTGATATTTGCCAAGCTGAGTAAAATTAATTGTGTTTTTTGGAAGCCTTCATCAGCTGGCACTGGGGTTAGTGGTGGTTAAGGTTTTTCAAGTGCAACATACAGAAAGAACTTCCAGCAACTCTTGTGTAAATGATCATTTATTTACTAAGTAACATTCATCTTTGAAAACTTACAAAAGAAAAATGTATCTAGAATGGTCACTGAATAAATTAATCCAAATATTCAATTTTCATGCTTCTCTGTGAAAATGTTAAGGCGATATACATAGGCACCTATTGTGTAAAGATGCTATGCATTGCGCTTTCCTTGTAAAAACCTTTGAAAAATGCAAGGATTTTGTAGACATTGATTAATTTGTTATCTTTTGTTTTATTTTTGTGAAATTTATACCGATTGTACTGGATACTTCAACAACAAAATCCTGAAGTTATATTGATAATGATAGAGAATTTTTTTTTAAATTTTGAAAGTTAAATTCTTGTTGCATTTATTTTTTACACCCTGTAGAAGTGATGTGATTGCAAAAGCACAGGGTGATATGGGTAAGCCTAAACAACAAAAACACCCCCCCCAAAAAAACAAAAAACAAAAACAAAATGACAAGAAACACTAAACCAAGTGGCAAGACTAAATAGTGTTGAAGTGTATGGCAAACTTTAAAAAGACATATACCAGATGAAAATAAAATAGAATGAAAAATAATAATCTGACATATTGGTTGCTGAATTTAACCATCTTTTTCAATATATTTAAAAAAAAGTAAACAGTTAATCAGAGAGTTTTTTAATTATCAAATTATGTTCTTTGTGTATTACAGTCATTGATGATGATTCAATTTTTAAAGTTGTTAAATTCTTGTTTTCAGTATTCGCATCAATTGATTCACATGCATGAAATGAGCATCTTGATGCAACACCGAAGATGCTATTCAAAAAAATGTCGAGCAGAATGGTCAGTCCTTGCCTGCATCATGGTCAAACCAAGGTCCATCCAGACTTAAAGGGAAATCCAACCTTAATAGCAAGTTGCTCTGAAAGAAAGAGGAAAAATCAGAGAAGCAGATTAATAGTGAAAGTTTGAACGAAATCGGACAAGCAATAAGAAAGTTATGAATTTTTGAAAGTTGTAATCACTATGCATATGGGAATTTCAAATTGGCCGAATAGGTAATGTCACTGTGATGTAGCTGTGGACAACTCCCCCATTCGCTCTAACACACAAAATAACTAAAATGTCACTTTTTTTCAAAATGCATTATTCAGTAGGATCTTTTCGTTCATGAGGACCTAAAACAATATGCTATCTCAAATATATTTTGAGTACTGCCCCGAGGGTAAAAGCACCTCAAAGAAAACCGCAAATGAATGATATTTTTGTGTACGACAAATGGGAGAGTTGTCCACAAAAATGTCACAACTGACTCACCAAATTGCCAATTTGAGATTCGCATGTAGTGATCTCATTTTTCAAACATCCATAACTTTCTTAGTCCTTGTCCGATTTCTTTCAAACTTTCACCATCCTGCTTTTCATATTTTTCTGCTTTCACACAAATCATCTTATTACTAAGGTTGGATTGCCCTTTAAATCATGCTTCTAATAGCCTGCACGAAATGAGGTTCTTGCTTCACGAAGCCCAGCCCCCTTCTTCCATTCTCAGCATACCACGTTTCCATACAAGGCATTAGGAGGATGTGAGCTAGAGTTGAAGGGTCCCAGTGTGGCATTCCTTTCCCCTTAAAAATGACTGCCTGTCAGTCATCAATGCCATGTGCTTGCAGAGTGATCCAGGTTTGAAGCTTCAGAGTTTTGGGTGTAATCCAAGCTAGAGCTTGGCACTGAGCTGCAAGCTCGTACTGTTTGCAATCGATGGGAAGCCCCCATGTTTTGAAACATTTTCTCATTTTCTTCGAGAGGTCTAGCTGTGCGTGCAGCTTTGTGAGTCATATGATGCGGGAAAATTAACTTGTAGTGGCATATTTAATTACAATATTTATTATGATTGAACCTGAACAAGATATGATATTGTATTCTAAATAGATTTATCTCTTCTATTCATATTTCCTTTCTTACAAGAAAAAAATGATACTAATATACAAATTTACTGAGGAGCCCATGTTTTGAAGTATTTTTTTATTTTCTTTTAGGTCTAGCTTTGCGTCCAGCTTTGTGAGTCATATGATACGGGAAATTAACTATTAATGGCAAATTGCCTTTTTGGACTGATAACACTATTTGATACATTCAAACCTGAACAAGATAATGACATTGTATTCAAAGTAGATATCTTATTCTTTTCTCTTCATATTTCTCTTCTTTAAAAAAGTGATGATAGTAATATGCAAATTTATTGAGCCCCTTGTTTTGAAACATTTTCTTATTTTCTTTGATAGGTCTCACTGTGCGTGCATCTTTGTGAGTCATGTGATATGGGAAATTAGATTTTAGAGGCAAATTGAATTGTAGACTGATTACATTATTTGATACATTTAAACCTGAACAGGATATAACTTTGTATTCAAAGTAAATACCTTTTCTAGTCAATTATCTTTTCCTTTGATTTGTTGATCCGCCCATTGTTGCGCATTTTCCTTACAAGAACACATATTGCTGTTGCTCTGTTGCCACAGCCATTTTCAAGCCTTTGCTGAAATTGAAATGAATTTCAATTTAAGTTTCACCTTGTCCTTTTGCATTTATAGTGATTTCTGCTTGAAGTTATATTGTTCAAGATATTGTTGGCGAAGATTGATGACATATTATTAAGGGAGAACCCGATTTTCAGATAATTTTGTAAATGCCCTTCTAAACAAAATAAAAACAACAGAAGACATTATAATGATGTATATCTCTCTTTTTAAGCTGTTGACAACGCAATTATCCCCCTTCCCATAGGCTTAATACAGGAACCACCTAGTTCCCGTAGGAAATGGATTAAGAGGTACTATTTAACTAATAAAAAGAGATATTTGAAGAAGAAAAATCAATTGAAAAGGTATTGGAAAGCAAGACTTTATGGATAGCAACACTGTTTTGAAATTCCTTTGAAATCATATTCCCCTACTTTTACAATATGAGGGTTATCTGTTTATCATTCCTCTTGAAAATGAATGTTCGGTATTAATTTTTTTTCCTCCTAAGCATTGATCATTTCATTTGAACTTTCAGGGACATTTTTTACTGAGCCATATCAACCCACTGACAACTGAATTATCTTACTAACCCTTTTGAGACAATTGACCACATTTTGTGGTTTTACTTTATATCTTCTGATTAAAAAAATATACCAGATGCACGAGTAGAAAAAGCAAAAATTTCTGCACACACTCTACCCATTTTTGTTGCATGACCATATTGCGTTTGTTGCCAGGAATTTTTTAGAAAGAGAATGAGCTTTAAAATTCTTAAATTGGCAACACATTGAGAATCATTGGTTTTTTTATCAAAATTGGCAATTTTTTCCAACTTTTCGATAAAGTTTGTGACCATGTATATTGTTTTCAAAGACATTACACCTTATTAGAACCATGTAACACTCTACAAGAAATATATTATTGTTGCCGATTTGAAAAATAAAATGTGATCAGACAATTCCTGTCCTGAAAGGGTTCATGTAGGCTTTATACAGGGACCACCCGGTTCCCGTGGGCGATAGGTTAATAAACACTTCAACTACTTTCATGAATTTGACTTTGAACCAATGACCAATTTGTTTGATAATTTCATTTTTTCAAGCATTTCAAGAATACAAACACTTTCACTTCCACTTGAAAATGTTGATGGGTAGGCCTGCTCTTGAATTGAAAGAATTTAAAAGTTGTTTCTTGCCTTGGCTAAATCATGGTATCAACTTTGTTATGATAATTATAGTAACAATGGCTGCATTTTGCTTTTTATCTTTCAGCAAATTGTGAACAATCCTCAGCTGTTTGTCGGTGGTGCCAGTCGGTTCGACATTGAACAGGGAGAACTTGGTGAGAATAAAAACTTTTCTTTTTAAAATCTCATATTTTTGCATAAACATATGGTATTCACTTTCATACTCATAAGAATAATAGCTTGATTCAAATTTCACAGCACATATCTTTATGAGATGTTTCTATATACATCCAAAGTTCTTGGAAATTCTTATCTCTACTTCAGCTCATTAGCCACTAACAGCAAACAGTTTCCTACAGAAGTTCACATCAATCTGTCTTAAATAGGGGTACAAAATTGAGCTGTTGATTTAAATAATTGTAAATTGTGATTGAAAAAAAGCATGCACGTGGAGTCATATTGAAGGTAAATACCTGTTATTGATAGTGCCAAGCCACTTCATTTCTTAGTAAGAAAGTATTGGCATCATCAGTACCTGTGTGGTATGGTACCAATACTTTTATTGTAAAATGTTATCATTAAAGCTTAAAATTAAATTTGGTTAAGAAAAAAGCTATTAGAACGAAAATTTCCATGAAGACTGATGTTTTTGTATGGATTTTGAGTGAATTAATACTCGTTTGAATAGTACGACAGTTATCTGAAATGTCTACTGAGCCAAGCCACACAATCATTTTGGCATTTATCGCTGCATGTACAACATGCTAGAACACACCCTGCCAAACTGATGTATACAAATGATGCAAACACACATGAATTTGAACAGATGCGAGCGAAATAATTTCCGAAATCTCAGACTTTTCTTCTTATTATTATCTGGATTACCTGGAGGCCAACCAAGCACAACATGTGATTCAAGTTGGAAGTTCTCCCTTAAAAATAAACCAATATTTTATGAAAGCTTGTCACCAAATTTTCAACCTTCTCTACAAGTCCCCAGTTGCTAATTTTGATAGTACATGAAATGAGGTCTCGCTCATTTTTTCTGCAATATGACGTGGAGTCTGGCAGGGCTTGGTTATCATGCTTGTAATGACGATGATCGGTTATAGCGGTGTGTAACCAAAATTGTTCTGGAATTCTCATCATGACTCAGCCCTGGAGTTCTAATCCTAGTTATGAGAAAGGAAAGTGAAAGTCATACATGTGTATACCTCAAAAAGGCCATTTGCCCATGTCTTGAAAAGAACAGATGATAACCGTCCAATTTGCAGCATGCTAATAGCACCTTCATACTTACTGCCGACAAAAGGCTGGGTACAATCAATACTCTATTTTAACCAAGGGCACGCTCAAAAGCAAGGAATAATGGTGGGTTTTTTTTCAAGCATAGAGCAGATCAGCATTATAATAGATTAATAATAATAATAATAATATTGGATATTTATATAACGCTCATATCCACCATGAATGGTGCTCAAGGCACTCCAATATTACCCCGGCTCTAGCTAGGCTACCGATTTCGGCGCTCACAGCATTCAAGGAATTCATTCCTGCTGGTACCCATTTAA
Organism: Heliocidaris tuberculata; assembly: GCA_025618425.1. Classification (NCBI taxonomy): domain Eukaryota; kingdom Metazoa; phylum Echinodermata; class Echinoidea; order Camarodonta; family Echinometridae; genus Heliocidaris; species Heliocidaris tuberculata. The sequence continues at coordinate 11,317,429 of CM046834.1, forward strand.
CACCTGGGTGGAGAGTGGCAAATGTAGATTAATGTCTTGCCAAAGGACAGTAGTGCCGAGCCGGGGTTCGAACCCACGACCTTCCCATCTCCAGTCAAGTGCTTGAACCACTCGACTACGACACCTCTACTTTTTGGGGTTTCAAAATTCTATGATTTTGAGGGGGGAAAAAAATGTCTTTTCCTGTTGCCTTCCATGATATGGAATCATCATATTCACTTCAATCTGCATTAGCCCCTTCCTTTCTCATTTCTAAATTTGAAAAAGGCTGACTTCAAATCCTTTTAATCCATTGCTCTATGCCTGTATAGAACAAACTCCCTGCATTTCTAAGAAATAGTACTTCACTTGACTACTTTAAGAAAACATTTGAAAACATGGCTCTAGTCTACGATTCTTATTAATTTGTTCATAGACTAAGGGGGCAGTGCCTTGCATCCTTTGGAAAAGGTACTACTATGTAAATCTGATTAATATTATTATTCTAAAAGCATATTTCAAATGTGCAAACAGATATTCTAAGTTTCTAACATTTATTGCAACAAGAAAAACAAAAACAAAAAAGTTATCAATTTTCACAATATGTCAACAGCCTAGGGGATTTCTGAATTTAGCGGCTGAATTTTTTTTAATTGGGGGTGCCCCCTACCCATTGCAACACCCCTACCATAATCCCTCGCTACGTTTAGGTCATACGTGTAAAACTGTATGATATGTTTGCCAATATTCTGTATGAAATGAACAGAGGTGGATCTACCAATTTCAAGCATGCTGAGATGAGAGTTGGCTGCTAGGTTGATTGTGAACATGGATTTTAATTTTTTTTTTTAATTTTCAAAGAATTGTGCTGCAAATTTTAATATTTGAATGCTTATTTTTCTTTTCAAAATTCTGGGCATCAAAAGACATCTAACCGAGCAGAAATCAGCACTGGTTGTGCAGAAATGTTTGCTCATTCTGCAGATTTGCTAAACTACAAAATGTGACTTTTTGTTGTTGTATACAGTACACTGAATGAGCTCCTATCAAATTAAGAAATAACAACATCAACAATAATAATCATAATCATAATGATAATTAATAATAGTAATGATAATAATAATAATAATAATAATAATAGTGATAATAATGATAATTGTAATAGTAGTAGTTATAGTAATAATAATAGTAATCGTAATCGTCATCACAACAGTAACATTTCTATAGAACTTAAAGGGAAATCCAACCTTACTAGCAAGTTACTTTGAAAGAAAGAGGAAAATCAGAGAAGCAGATTGGTGAAAGTTTGAACGAAATCGGACAGGCAATAAGAAAGTTATAAATTTTTGAAAGTTGTAATCACTGTGCATATGGGAATTTCAAATTGGCCAAATAGGTAATGTCACTGTGATGTAGCTGTGGACAACTCCCCCATTCGCTCTAACACACAAAATGCCTAAAATGTCACTCTTTTTCAAAATGCATTACTCAGGAGGATCTTTCCGTTCATGAGGACCTATAACAATATGCTATCTCCAATATATTTTGAGTACTGCCCCGAGGGTAAAAGCGCCTCGAAGAAAACCGCAAATTAATGATATTTTTGTGTACGACAAATGAGAGAGTTGTCCACAAAAATGTCACAATCGAATCACCAAATTGCCAATTTGAGATTTGCATAGATGTAGAGATTTCATTTTTCAAACATCCATAACTTTCTTATTCCTTGTCCGATTTCTTTCAAACTTTCACCATCCTGTTTTTCTTATTTTTCTGCTTTCACACAAATCATCTTATTACCAAGGTTGGATTGCCCTTTAATAATAGTCAAGTTCACATGATGGGAGCTAAACTTTAAGTTTCGCTTGTAGTTTCAAAATTTTAAGTTAACTTGTAGTTTCAGACCGTATGAAAGGACTTGTAGTTTCCAAACTTTAAGTTTACTTGTAGTTCTAGAACCACAAGTGAGCTCGTGGTTAACACCGAAACCATGAGCAGTGGGGGTCCTCTGTCGTAGTTTCGGACCATGTGAACAGAATAAACTTTAAGTTTTGCAAGCTTGTAGTTAACGATGACCTCTCTGTTCATGTTAAACTTCCGGGTCATACCCTTCGCACAAATTATGAACATAGGAACTGTATGTGTACTGTACACACAATTGGTATCTACTGCCGGTGTTAACAACGATGATCGCTTGGCTTGTAGTTCCAGAACAGCGAGCATTGTTGTTTCGGGCCCATTTGAACCCTCGTCTTGGTTTCGTTAACTTGAAGTTTTGCCAACTTAAAGTTTCGAAACCACAAGTCCCGTATGAACATAAGCTAATATGTTTCCTAGTGATTTACATTAATTACACCGGTCAGTGGATTCATTTGGTATCCTGTGTATACTTGCACCTTCTCCACTCCACAGGGCAGCATTCCAGCCAGTCACCTTCTAACAAACTAATACAGTAACTGATTTGATTTGATTTGATATACCCAGGTGATTGTTGGTTCCTCGCTGCCATCGCCGGTCTTTCTCTGGATCAGCACCTCCTGCAGAAGGTTGTTCCCCCTGACCAGAACTTTGATTTAGGAATCGTCAAGTTCCACTTCTGGCACTATGGCAAATGGGTGACAGTTGTCATTGACGACCTGCTGCCCACCTACAATGGTCGCCTTGTCTTTGTGCACTCCAAGGAGCAGAATGAGTTCTGGAGTGCCCTCTTGGAGAAGGCTTACGCCAAGTGAGTTTAGACCGTGAGGGTCTGCCATTTTATCAAATTAAATATCGAAATGGATTTGAATGCAATGTAGGCCATGATTGTAAAAAGCTTTATATGTATGTAACATACAGTTAAGAAATAAAGCATGGCAGTAGGAAACATCAAATTGCATTTTAAGGGCAGCTTTAGTATCATTGTGTTTGATCTGGTTAAGATATGCACTTACTCCAATTAAGTGCTATTGAATTAATAAAGTGTAATTGATCAATTCAATCCCCTTGAATACCAGGCTTCATGGGGGCTACGAGTGCTTGAAGGGTGGCAATGTGATCGAGGCTATGGAGGACTTCACCGGTGGTTTCTCTGAGAGCTTCGACATGACCCAGAACCCGCCTGCTGGTCTCTTCAAGATCCTCAGGACTTCCTATGACAGGGACTCCCAGATTGGTTGCTCCATCAATGCCAAACCAGGCCAGATTGAGGCCAAACTTCCCAGTGGTCTCATCGCCGGACATGCCTACACCATCACCGATGTCAAGAAGGTGTGTTCAAGATGTCAGTGCTAAAAATGCCAAATAATCAAATACTAGAGATTCTTCTGATGATGAGTACAGATCCATTTGCCCAGGGGCACTGCCAGACCATTTCGGATGGGTAGGGGGGGGGGGGGTTGGACCAAATTTGCTGAAGTTTGTTTCTATTTCAGGAAGAAAAAGTAGCAGTTCTTTATATTCCAAACTTATAGTAAACATTCACATTCTTGGGCAGGATTTGCCATCCACAGCAGGGAAGGTGTTAAAACAAGCTCAGCCCGATAGACTGCCCAAAGATCGGTATGGTTTGATCTCCACTTATAATACCATAGCAGTGTGTCAATTTTTTAGACGTGTTATTTCAAGTGAAAAAAAATATCCCTTTTTATTGTACATCAAACTAATTTCCTCTTGTTGCTCTTTCTATGACAGGTGAGCGTTGGTGGTCGAGATTTGCGTCTTATCAGGATCCGCAACCCTTGGGGTCAGGTCGAATGGAACGGAGCATGGAGTGACAAGTGAGCACATCTGTAACCCTTAGGGTCATGTCAAACGGGACAGGGCATGTGTGACATGACTCCTAGGTTAACTTGCATGACATATTTGAAGTACTTGTACATATATCTTACAGGAATAAATAGCCAGATTTTGATAAGGTATCCTTAGAACTTGCCAACACAGTATTTTGAGAAAGATGAACTTTTTACCTACCCAGAGATACCTGAGGAAGATACTGAACGCAGGCATATTACGCATCTATATTCAGTTCCAAGTTTTTCTTCCTTTTCAAGATGGCTGGATTATTTCCTGTTGCGGGTGATTTATAATCATACATTATGGGCTCATTCTTCCAGCACCTATCCAAAGCTACTTCAAAACCGTGTACACTCGGGGCAGTAATGGCGTCATTGTGAAGACTATTCCATGTTTAACGTCTTTGTACATAAAGAGAATATGCGTATCCCTGTGTTTTGGTCCTAGGAGTAAATAATTGTTTACTATATCCTCTTGTCTGATTCCTGGATTGTAATACGAGATTTGGCGTTACAACAGAATCATATTTGTTGTAGGAGATATTCAAATTTGGGAATCCAGATGATATAAACATACTAAATTTGTAGCTGAATATCAAATTTTGCTGAAGGTATTTGCTTACTAATGGCAGACAGTTATGCATTGGCTGACGAATGCCCATGGACAAGTTTTTATGTCCTCTTACAGAGTCGTAATTGTAATTTATATTCCACACACTGTAGAAAGGCCATGGAAGTGGCAGATAAAAACAAAACTTTGGATCTTAAGTAAGACGATGATGCTAACATGGAAATCCTTAATTGGCATTTGATCATTTATGTTCTATAATTTTCCTGTCCATTTTTCAGTTCTCGAGAATGGGACCAGATTCCTCAACATCAGCGCAGAAGCCTTGGATTGGTTAGTGAAGACGATGGTGAATTCTGGTGAGTGCAACGCTGTTTGCTGGCTGCCATCTGCATCATGGTCTTTTTACAGACCCTATAGTTTCATGAATTTTTTTTTTTTTACCTATTCTTTTCTAATGAGTTTTTGTGAAAATTTCATTCAGTTGTATTTCAATTGAAGTGAATTATGTGAAAGTGAAATGAATATCCACAAGGCTTGAATTCATTGATTATTTGTCCTTAAAAATGGTAAGGCTTGTCCTCCCCCTTTTCATTTAATTTAATTCAACCCTAAAAGGGCCGGGAGGGGGAGGGTTGGAGGGGGAATCCACCCCTTGACATGCACAAGATATGTTCGAGGAAGATTCATATATTTTGTTACGGTCCCCATAATGATAAATAGTAATGTTTCTACTTTTCTATTCCTTCTGGTCCGACTTTAAAACTACATACTTGTATAGTACTTGCTTACTTAGCAGGCAGTACATATTGGTAGATATTATCTTGCAGACACGAGTGCTTCAGGAAGGAGTAAATGTTTCAAAAGTGGCACGGCTTATCCCTCTTGCCTATAAACGCATCCACAATGCTGCCTTTTTGTCAATAAGTTTGCCTTTTTTTTTTTTTCAGGATGGAATTCCGTGACTTCAAGAGGCACTTTGAGAGAGTGGACATGTGCCACTTGAGCGCAGAGGCCATGACAGGCAAGGGCAAGAGGAAGTGGCAGGCCATCGTCCAGAACGGCAAATGGCAGAGAGGTGCCACCGCTGGAGGATGCCGCAACTTTCCTGGTGAGACAGAACTGCACCAATCAAAGTGCTTCTGTGCAAAATTGTAGTGTTTACTGTCATGCCTTTTTATAAAGGCCTACCAAGGGAAAGAGTAAACTCAGATATGCCAGTTTCCAGGCTGTTGCCTGATTTCAGGATCTGTTAGCCTTCTATTTCAGGCACTTTCAGGCTCCAAATTGTACTGGACATATCATCTGTTGAGAGCCAGAAGGGCATTAACTCATAACACAGAATTAATGCCCTTCTGGCTTTTAACAGACAATACTGTCGCCATGTATTAAAGTAATCTCTTTTCAGGCTGAATGAATAGAATTAAACTAGCATCACCGAGTCACCATGGGGCCTTTTTAGATATGTTTACAGCACATATTCTTTTTTTTGTGGGGGGGGGGGGGAGGACACAAAGAGTAGCTTCCATATTATGATTTGTATTTCATCTATCTGTAACATACATGTAGGATATGAACAGGCTATATGGATATTTTCTACGAAATCCTGAACGTGATACCCAAATCTCAGTGCCAATATATTGTTCCATATTTTCACAAGTTCTGTTAGCTACTATATGTTTTCCATATTCATTGGGATGCATGGACATTTGTGTAAGTTGAAGACAGCTTCTTACTTTTTCTTAAACCTACATGTATACGGTTGCTCAGTATTCTGTCATATTTATCTCTGTTTGCACGATAGAGTGTGAAAATGTTATTGTATGTGCTTTTTCATAGTTTGTTGCATTTCAAGATTACACGATATGATGCAGCCAGCTGATTTGCCACTTGTGAAAGTACACCAATTACCCCCGAACTAATTTACATATCGTCTGAATACATATAGTTCATCTTCCCTGCAATACAAAACTATACACGTACGGTAGACTATTTTCTCCCTTTGTTTTCTGTCATCAGAAACATTCTGGATCAATCCCCAGTTCCAGCTCATTTTAGAGGAGGAGGACGACAAGGATGATGTCGGAGATGAGGAGGATGATGATGGCTCAGCAAACAAGCCTGGATCTACCTTCCTTGTTGCCCTTATGCAGAAGAACAGACGAGCACAGCGCAAGATGGGAGTGGACAACCTCACCTGTGGTTTTGCCATTTACAAGGTACCTCCGGAGGTTGTAAGACACATGCTCCAAAGACAATTGCTCCGCTGTCATTATGCTACACTCACCAAGTTCTTACCTTCAACCCTGGACCAAACACTATTCCTAACCCTAATCCTGACCCTAAACCTAATCTAAAACCTAAAAGCAACCCTTACCCTTACCCTCTACCGTTGATGGATTAAAGCCCAGAGCAGTTGTCACCAGAACACTGTAAATGCCACACCGCTGTCTAGCGTTATATAATTATAACGGCTTCTTGTTAAGTGCTCATATCCATCATGCTGTGATTCTCCTGGCACTCAAATTTTTTTTACCCTGGTTATAGCTCAGCGGCCAAATATGCAGTGCTCTAGCATAATTTAAAAGATAATGTTGAGTACTAGTCACGTGGCTTATTTTGTAGTAAACAATAGGAACAATTGGGTATCATGAATTTAATCACTTTGACTTGGGATGTGAAGACAAAGGTTCAAGACACGCTTATGTCATTAAGCAAGGCATTCTATATGCATTGCTTCTCTCCACCCATGTGTTAAATGATTATGTGATAGGATGGGAACATAATTGTGCGGGTATTATTATTTCTGGGCCTGTAAAATGGTGACCGGCTGGAATGGAGTGGAGAATGTGCACTGCAAGTAGGGCATTGTTGTTTTATCTCTTGACTGGGTTAATAATACACTGTGAATCTCTTTGATAAGTTATTTGTAACTGGAAAGAAGCTACCAGGGTATATAAAAAGCAGTTATTGTAATTTTTTTTTTCCTTGGCAGTGTGAAGGAAACTTTGACCCCTCCGTTGGACTCCCAAAGGAGCACTTCCTGTACAACGCATCTACGGCCCGATCACCTACCTTTACCAACACCCGTGAAGTGAGTGGAAGATTCAAGCTACCACCAGGGAACTATGTCATTGTCCCTTCGACCTTTGAACCCAACCAGGAAGGCGACTTCCTCATGCGTATCTACTCCATGAAGATGAGCAAGGGAGTGTGAGTGAAATACATCTTTTTTCTCTATATATTTCATTCATCAAACTTTATGATGTGTCATTTATACAAAAAATATGGTGAAAATAGTATTGATATTGAATAAATGAAGAAAAAAAACTCATGTTGTCGTATCCATCGTAGAATTCATAATTCATGTAGAGTGATAATTGCGCTTTTAAGTGAAGTGGCTTCCTCTATATTTCCTGTTTTTTTCAGAATCGTAAATTAGGCTGATAAACCTTCCTGACCAAATTCTGCTACATGTACCACATTGATCATGATTAGATTTTATTAGATTTCCTTTTATTTCACTTGGGTGGCCCCATCGGCATTGTGAAATCATGGGGCTCTGCATAGAAATCAACATACATTCCAAAATTATACATACATAAATAGTACATGATACAAAATCAACATAACTTGTATAATGTATATATATTCAGATTCAGATTCAGATTCAGATATTTTATTGTCCAATAAACAAATGGAAATTCACATTGTTCACATTATAGAAGGAGTACATAAAATTTGGCAAAAATAAACAAAATACTTAATACACCAAAAAGCAAGAAACAGGAAGAACGGTGTACCTTCAAAAATTTGGTTAACGATTAAGACATTCAAGAATTACTTGAATTTTACTTTAACAGTCATTTTATAGATGACTGTTATTGTATGCTCGAATTGAGGCTGGAACAAAAGAATTCATGAACCGTGAGGTTCTACAGTACTACTATATATTTCTATATGGATATATCCATAAAAATCATGATAATTTCAACTTCTTGTTCTCTTTTTTCTTGTAGTACTGTTGATGAGGCATCAGGCATGGTAGAGGTACCCAGACAGGTAATGAGCTCACTACATGTATTTCATCCTTATTTTCTTTAAAATCAATCACGGCGCATTTATTTGCTCAAAATGTGTTGTATGTCACCTAATGCAGCTTTACGCAGTACATTTTCATCAAGTATTTTAATAGTCTCATTTACAGCAAGCTCATTATAATTTGCACCATATTTGCGGGCTTTGAAAAGAAGAACCCAAGAACAGGTGCTTAACCTCTATATTTTCTGTATAGCAGCACAGACAATATCCTTTGCTTATGTTCACAATTGTCACAAACGTGTGCATATTTGTTTCAATCGTTTTATGTATTGCAAAACCAACTAGAAAAGTGACTGTTTCTTCTCTTCCACATCTGTCACATGCACCTAATCTCGCAGCAAATATATTTTGATCAAATACCTGTAAAACCTAAGTGCTTTAAATGTAGTAAAGCTAGTCAATTTTTTGTATATACATGTATATGCTTAACTTTTGAGCTGCTTCAAACTTCAGTGAATTTGTAATTTTAATTTTAGTATTTAGTGTGAATTATTGTTTCCATTGTCCACCAATTTATTTGCTTTCTGTCCAGCTGGGTGGTGGAATATAGGATATGATTGCTCCTTTCTCTCAAATAGTGTAGTAGATGGTGTCTAAAAACATAGAATTTTCATAGGATGACCTCATTTGATGAGGTCAAAGGTCATCCAGGTCATGAACCAAACCCAACATGTCACTTCAGTCTGGAAGTGCACTATGCCTCAAAGAAATGTGAAGGGCCTTGCTAGAGTGGTATCTGTTGGAAAAAAATAGTTTGTCATTTAATAGTTGTCATATTAGTCATTTGCCAAAGACGGAGGTCGCTTTAGTTCAGGATATGCTTGGTGCCCACAAGCAAGGTAATAGGGCATTCATGAAATAGTATCCATGAGAAAATCACTTTATTTATAGTTGATGTCATTAGCCAAAGTTCAAAGGTCACTTTGTTCAGGAACTGTGTACTAGTGCCCCCAAGCCAAGGTGAAGGGCCTTGATCACATAATATCTGTGAGAAAATGACTTACAGTTGATTTAGCTGTCACTCGAGTCATTTGCCAAAAGTCAAAGGTCACTTGTTGAGGAACTGTGCAGCGGCCTTAAGCGAGGTGAAAGGTCTTGATATAGTAGTATCAGTGGGAAAAATGACTGATATTTTAGTTAATAATTCAATGACCTCCTTTGCAAGAATTCAAAAGCAGCCCAGGATGTATACGGTGCCCCCAGTGTTCCCAGCCAGGTGAGAGTCTAATCCCAATCAAATCAAAGCTGTTTATCTATCCTTTTGAGGCTGTAGAAGTACGTGGTGTGAATGCATGGATTTCTCCTTGAAAGTTTTAAGTTCATGACATGTTCCCTCAATCAAAGGCCCCCTTTTTAAGATACCCACATGTACATCATGAGTGCTTCTTCTGAAATTTAATCTTCTTCCCTCTACATGTACGTATATACCTTCAATCTTTATAAAGGAGTAGGTTGTTTAACATTTAAAATGCATTTCCAAATGGGTTTTATCCACAAGAAATCATAGGCCTAGTCTCAGATAGGTCAAAAAGAAAATAAAATAAACTCAACCACATCACTTCCATTCTTTTTTGCCACCATCTGTGGTTGTGCATTGTCCATAAAAATTTCTTTCAGGCATCCCTCATTTGCTCTGTTCATTTTACATCCATTTTCAATGGGTTTGATCCCCAAGAAAACATGGGCCTAGTCTCTAGAAGGTTAAAAAGAAAAGAAAAAAAAAAACTTGCTTGTATCACTTCCCTTCTTTTTCACCATCCTCTGTGGCTGCATGTGCTTATCTCTCTGTGACAACTTTTTCCTATTAAAGCATCCCTCTTTTTCTCTGTATAACCATATACCCCGTAAATGTACTTTTCCCCAATGGCCTTCTGCATCTCCCCATACGTACATGTACCTGCATATAAAAGGTGTCCTCTGATACCTACGCCGCCCCTCCCATCTCTGCAAAGTCATCTCACGCTACCTTTGCCGCAGCTCCATCCCCTACTCAACATGAGGTGCAGGTGAGAGCGAAGTTGCACGGTATCAGGAGATGACCGCTTTGGGGTGACGAGCATGGCTTCAATACAATGTATCATTTCAGTGTCACATTGCTGCAACTCCTATATTCACCATGTGATGCCTTTATTCGTGTGTTGCCTGTGCATGCTTGTTCGCAATGTATGAATAACATCTGGAATAATGGGAAATGTATAAAACGTAGTAAAATGGTGACTACGAGAAAGCGTATTACAGAATTTAGAACGATTCTTTTTGAAAATGTGATTTATTTTGACAGTAATCTGGTCATCAAAATTGTACACATATACCCATCTATTTGGATTTGTGCACTTGTAAGTACAGAGAGAGATTTTATTTGTTTATTCAGCCAAGTTACTTCCAGTCATATGCACAGCCATGTTTTTCACCGAGCCTGTCGCCCTCTGGTTACTCCTCCGGTTTCTCGTCGACCGGTTACGCGCATTCTCCGACAGGTTACATCCATTCGCCGGCCTGGGATCAAACGTCATATGACTTCGTGAGGGTAGGCTACCCCAGAGGTTTCGACCGATCAGTTGGCCTCGTCGCATGGGTTTGAAAGTGACCGGCGTGAAACCCCCTCAGGCCCATCACGAAATTTTTTCTCCTCCCCTCTTCTTAACAAAAAGACATTTTTGAGAGCACTGCAAGAAGTTTCTGACACAATCATCCCATCCTTCACGTTGTGGACATGAGTGACAGGACATTTCTAGAATATGTCTTCTTCTTTTCTTGTGGAGTTTTAAGTGATGTGATTTCATGTGCATACTGATCTATCATGCTTCACTCATCGATCAATTCCCATGCCTCCTTCGAAATGACATTTTCTTGCATTGACTGAAATTTGAAGCTACAGATTTGAAAGTCTTCGTTTCATTAGTTTCACAACTTTTATTTCAAATAACTGCTGGAGGTCTTTGAAACAAGGCTTTTTTTCTGTTAGTTTTCATCCTTTTTATTTTCATTTGATATAATGATAAAGCATATTTTGAATAGAGGTGAATATATTTCATTGACAATTTTGTGAGATGTGAACATATAATTTCAGTTCTGTACAACTTTCTGCTGTGTTTTCATTGAAACACATGAACACCGAAATAAATTCAGAATTCTGTATGATCATTATGCATGATTGATGTAGGCATTGGTTATACTTTTATTGGTAATCTAGGAATTTTTTTTATTGCTAGCGAAAATATTTGGTAGTTAGTAATGTTGAGATGATGATGTCCAAGTAGTGTACTAAACAAAATGACCCAAATTCATGAATGTGGTTTTAACTTACTGTAAAAATAGAAACTTATGTGGCCTGAGGCTTTTAAAAATTGTTAATGAAAGCCATTTTCACCTGTAGAAATTTTTGTTAATTCCAAAAATTCCATGTTGTGCTAAATGCAATTCAAATATTGTGTGGCATGAAACTTTCACATATCACCACTCAAAAACTTAGTGAAAAGTTGCATGCATGCAAAATTTCTAGTTTTACAGTACACCATGGTCTAAACTACCAATGTGCTGTGGGAAGCTGAAATGATCGAAAAACAAAGGTTAACCAAAAAGATTTAAACAATTTTCATGAATTTGGGCCAATGAGTTCATTGTTTTCAAATATACCATTAGATGAGAAAAGATTACATTTTATTTCAGTTGCACTGAACAATATTTTTCTTGCCAGAAGGCTTAAATTTGGTAAATTTGAATCGGAAGTGTTCTAACACTTAAAACAATATTAGTGCCTTTTTAAAAAAAAATTCTTTTTGAACACAAGTCACCAAATAAATGAAGTCCTTCTGAAGTCTGATTCAAGTTTACCTGATTTTAAGGCCTTGTAATTCTAACTGTATGGGTTGCATTGCAATGTGATGAAATAGTGGCCCAATCCAGAAATGAGCCTTTTAGTGTATCTTTAGCTATAAACACCAAAAATTGATCCCTTGTGCCCTAAAGTTTTTTTCTAAAATAGCAGTTGTATTAAATCTTTCCAATGATTTTCACTTTCCCCTAATATTTCCCCTAATGTAGTACTGCATAGAGGTGATCGTGTAGTTTTACGTCCCTTTTTCTAGAAAGGAACCATCACATCTCCCTTTAATAACACTGTGAGCAATTTATGCCATAGATAATTGTTGCCTTTTTTCCGTGCTAATCCTCAAGCATTGCATGTGAGAGATTTTGTGTTGATTTGGGAGTGTAGCACAGACAGAGTTAGAATGAAGATTGTCTTCATCTTGGGTGTCTAGTAGATGTTTTGTGTGGAGAGTAAGACACATTGTTCACCCATTGAATAGGATTTGATGATGATGTAACAGTTTTCCATAGATCCCAGACTATTAAAGGTACATGTAGCTCATGCAGTCTTAGTAAAACAGGTTAAAGGAGATTTAGATTTATAAAGCCCACTGCATACTATACGATCGAACTGCGATCTGATTTTGGAAGAAAATGTAATAGCATTTGTTATAAACATTTGAATATGTAAAATATTTTTGATTAAGGTTCTGAATAGTAATATAGATAGTAAAATAAAATATACCGTCCATTGCAAGCTTTCTAGTCGGAGGAAAGGCTGAATCGACTCCGAGTTGTAGTGACATCAGAGCAGTCTTACAGTTGTCTGCGATTTCACATTGATTTGGCCTTTATTCCTAGTATAAGGCTGACATCGCACCAGAATCTTATGTTTAGTATTCATGTTATTGTTCAGATCCTGAATTAGGTAGGTTTTTTTTTGTTAAAATGCCCATACTTAATGCTATTGCAATTTATTTCCAAAATCGGATCGGTGTGGGGTGGGCTTAAACATGCTATAAGATGTATGGAATCAAGGGGCATGAAAAACTGCATTCAGAATGAGTCATGTTTAATATTTCATACTGTATAAATATTAATCATTTTTATTGTAAGAAAATAAAACTCATATTTTGTTGAGGCTTAAAAGTACCGAAACAAGTGGCTGCATAAATGTTATTTGATCATCACAACCAATAATCCACCATCCATCCTGGGGTGATGTTCTGAAAAACATTGCATCTTCAATTTTAATGAAATGACTTTTAATTTTTGTAACAAAGTTTAAATTGCAACAGTATTACACAGATGTCTTGCTCCACCTTTGTGTAGACATCAACCATCAACACGACATAGTCATAAGTAAAGATTTGTTACGACAATTCAAATGTCTGCCCCTAAGATGGAGGTAAAATAACTTTTCAGAATATCATCTCTCAGTGTGGTGTTCCTCGCAGCTGGGTTTTCACTAAAAGCTAGTTCGAAGAATGTTGAGTTTGCTTTGAATCATTCTTTAAAATTTATTTGTAACATTTTAACTTGTAGATTGGACTAGATTTTCTTCACTCTGCTTCTTGTTGGCAAGGTTTTTTTTTTTTTTGAATAAAAAACTTGTGTATTGTTAAACTTTCATTCTTAGTGCTATTACCTGCATAAGTCTCTCACATGAGCCAACAGTTGTTCAACACAATTTTGTTTCATTTTAGTACTTTATTTAGCACATTGGGCAGATAGCCTCTACAAAATTTGGCAATATGGGGAAAGGTAATCACTACATGTATGCACAATTTACAATTGTATTGTGACTCAGTGAACCAGAGTTTGTTAACCCTTTCAGGACAGGCATTATTCAAGGGCTAAATTATCACATCTGTTCTTCAAATTGGTAACAATAGTATTTTTCTTTTAGTGCTACATGGTTCTAATAAGGTGTAATGTCTTTGAAAACAATGTACAATGTTATTAATTTTGTTGAAAAGTTGAAAAAATTGCCAATTTTGAAAAAAAAAAACGATTTTGAACCTCTCAATGTGTTGCCAATTTAGGGATTTTAAAGCTTATTATCGTTTTTAAAATTAGCATCAAACGCAATTTGGTCATGCAACAAAAATGGATGTAGTGTATGCAGAAAATTTTTCTCTTTCTACTCATGCATCTGGTATATTCTTAGAGCTCTGAATGAAAAGATATTGAGCCAAACCACAAAATGTGGTCAATTATCTCTAAAAGGGTTAACTCTTTATTCGCCACTGATTGAAACCCTGGAATGCCACATTGTTTGGAGTATGTGTATATTATAAGGCCACCGCACACCTTACGAGCGGTCTGCGATCCGATTTCAGAAGAAAATGTAATATCATTTGACAAATCATTTAAAAACGAAAAATATTTTAGATTTAGGGTCTGAATAGTCATACAGATATAAAATTGATAATGTGGCATTTGCCGAGTTTTCTAGTCGGTGAAATTGCCAAATCGGATCCGAGTCGTAGTGACGTCACAAAAATCGTATGACTGCCTACGATTTGAAACCAATTTTGCCCTTATTCCCTGTAGAAAGCTGACAGCTCACCCAAACCCTATGTTGAGTATTCATATTACTTTTCAGAACCTGAATAAGGTAGATTTCATTTGTTAAAATACCAATATTTAATGCCATAGCGATTTATTTCACTAATCGGATCGCAGACCGATCATAAGGTGTGCGGTGGCCTATACATGTACACTGTACTTGTGCCAAAACTCAACTGTGGCAGTTCGGTGACCAAAGCCAGTAAAGTTTTAAACAGTATGTATTGGAATATGTTTCAATTTTTTTAAGGCCAAAATGAATAGGTTTGTGTAAATATTCATGAGAGTACTTAGTGAATCATAATGCTTGATTTGCTTTGGACAAATTTGCAGTTCTTAATTGCTGCATGTCATTGTTTCATTTTACCTTGTTACACAGTTTATGTGTTACTGTTTTTGTGTGTACTCTTTTTTTTTTCCTCTTTTCGTTTTGCTGTGTATCAAAACTGCAAGCAGTATTCTGCAGTGAAAGTAAACAACAACTTGTCAGTAATGTTCCATTTTTAACAGCAATCAAGTAGAATTCAATCAGATTGAATTGTTGGATTGTTTAATTGCCATTATGGCATATGTTTTAAATTGAAGGAAAAAATCTTTTGAAGTATATGCCATTGTTACAGTTCATTTCATGCATCTACATCACATACTCATCTTGATTCGTACCATTTGTGTCATTGTTTTCTTTACTTCACTGAGTGTGGGTTCTCAATTTTATATTTCATAAGAATTTGTGCAAGAAATGTTAAAACTTGTGATTCTATATACTTGTAAGAATGACTTCCAACAAGTTTCATATGTAGATTTAAATTCTTGTTCTTTCTCTCTCATGATCATGTAGAGTGTGTTTGGAAATTTATTCCAGTGAATGAATTTTTTAGAAACATTTACAATGCGTGCAACACCTACAACCTTCTCATGAGCCTTTTTAAATTGTCTGAAATGTGAGATTTTCTGTTTTTCAGAGCTGTTTGAGAGCTTTCCACTGCTAAAGTGCTGTCTGCTCTTGAGTGTTTCTCCAATGGCTGTAGACCAATTATGCATTACTGGGTTTTTTTTTTGTCTTTTGGGGTGAGAATGGAATATGTTTTAAAGTATTTTAACCAAAGTGTGTTTGAAAATTCATTTTGACAGCCGCCACCCCCACAAGACGATGCTCAGACTGCACGCTTCCGCGAGTTCTTCAAGAAACTCACTGGCCCCGTAAGTTCATGCTACAAATTATTTTTTTTACATTACACTTTATGGTTATATTGCTGTGTTGCCTGTTTAGAAATAAAACTTCATTAAATTCTTGTGGGTCTCAGCAGATGAGGCATGATGATATATTTTCTGGTGGTTTTGGGTAAATTAGATCTCAACCATTTTTTTTAATACTAGGCCAAACAAACAATTTTATGATTGACAGTTCAGATTGATCTTTAGCGAGTTTCTTTTTAATTGATTTGATTTGATTTGATTTGATGAAGTTTTATTTCAACAGGGTAGCCCCATCAGTAGACAGAATACTGTTCTTCCTGGGGGCTCGTATAAAGAGCAACATACATTCAGATGACAATGACATATAATACAAGATTAACAAATAAAGTGTCATATATATATATATATATATATATATATATATATATATATACACACATACATGTACTCCTGAGATACAAGTAGAGATATAATTTCATTTTTAAAGATAAGAGAAGAATCAAAATTTAAATACAATGAATTATCAGTTGACACATCAATTAGCCGTAATCAAATAATGGAACTATGCTATCGCAATTCAAGATTACATTTGAATTTCACCAAAAAATTTGCAGATTTCAAAAACTTGGATATAACTTTTGATGTGTGATTCAACACTTACTTGCTTGGTGACATTGTGCCCCGGGGTTTATTTTGCCAAAGATAAAAGGTTAAGGTCAGGGTTAGGGTTGTGATTTGGTTTTGGGTTAGGATTCGGTTGAAGTTAGGAATTTGGTTAATGTAGGAAAATGGCTGGTGAGCAATTGTTGTATGACCCTCTCAATGACACCTACTTTGTTTGTGTGTACAGGACATGGAAGTCGATGCCTGGGAACTACAGGAGATCCTGAACGCAGCTCTGCGAAAAGGTCAGTGTCCCCTGAACCACACTCTCACCATCCATATATATTGCAACGTGGTTCAGTCACGGTGACAGTCACTACACTCACATTGCATACAAGCCATTACTCCTAAAGATCATTGCTACAACTTCCATACTTGTGGAGATGGGTCAAAAGAAAGGTGAAACAGAACAATGTGATGTAGAATTTAATCAAATGTAATAAGAAGCACTGGGAGGACCTGATCATTCACTTCGTTATCTGTCCAATCCAATCCAATCCAATCCAATGTGGGAAATTTGTAGAGCACCAATATCTAGTGGCTTGTCAAAGGCACACTCTATTACACTCTTGGAACTCGCAGGGTTTTTTTTAATGGAGGAAAATGGGCTTCCTTGTTCCATATTTGTCATTGGGCTTCCCTTCTCAGTGTTTAGAAGTAATGCAATGATTTGACTTTGTTTGCTCCTGTCCCATTTTGAAGGTCTCAACTCAGGCAATGGTCTTTTGGAGAACTTGACTGACACACACACATATTGAACAGATCCGAACACTCACATACATTTTCATTAGATGTATTTTCATGTGGTTCTGCAAAATGAAACTTTCGTTTTGTATGAACAAGCAATTTCATATGTTGTTTGGTCATAAAAACAGATTGTTGACAACAGTGCAAACACTTTCATTCATAAACATGGTCATTGAAACAGCTTGACACCATTGTAAACACTGTGGATGTGGTTAGATATGTGGTACCATGGCATACATGTAGGTACATACAGAGTTATATTCATTTGGTGATTTTATCAATCATATTGTCTTCATTAAGGCTGGATATGGCAGCATACACATGCACACACAACATCTAGGTAGGCAAGTTTTTACTTAGGTACATAAGGCTTCTCAAACATCTCCGTGATCACACACATATTTCCCACATTTTGATGAGCAAACATCTCACTGTGAAAGTGTCCATTTGTTTAAATGGCTCAGTCAAGAATATATGCACATCAGTTGTTCAGCTAAAGATTTTCATTATTGAGAATAAATGTATCCATTGTATTTTATTTATGTGTAGTTTGGTACTCACATCTACACCTATATTTTATGTTCAAAACCTCTCATGAAAATATACAATTAAAAGATGTCCAAAATAAGTATGGGGCATATCAGAGTTGGGGGATTTGTAAATGTTTTTAGAAAATTAAAAAAATAAGTAATTTTTGAGACATAATGAAGGGACTTTGGGTTTACTTTTTTGATCAATTTTCACAGTTTGTGAGTTCCAATGTGCATGTGAATTAATAGCATGTGTTCAAGAATTATGATGACTACAGTTTAACTATTTTCAATTCTGTGCATATGCAAATTTATATTATTGCATTATGACAAATTTTAACCAATGTATTAACATGTTTAATTTCTCTTTTATCATTGCATGAATAATATTTGTATGTGAACTAAGCAGAAGGTCAGTAAGACAACCAAATCAAATTCTCTTGTAAAAAAAATAATAAAAAAGATACCCTAGCTCTATGTGATCCTTGATCAATAGGCTGCTACTTTCTTAACTTATCACTTTCTAGTTTTTTAAATGACCTGTTGAATAGTTCTGTCCTTGCAGTTATACAAGCTATTTCTTTAGACGGAAAAAAAGTATCCCTTAATATCAAGCACTTAAATGTTCCAGTCAAAGAAACTCTCATTTTGATTTTGTAGAAATCATTCCCCTCAATGCTGCATCTGCAACTTTTGTTTTTGATTCACTAACGATTGCTTTTGTGATATTACTTGAAAAATCCTTCTTCTGTCTTCAGTTGTTTAGTTTGCTCTATTGAGGATAAAGATTTCATGAAATGAGTTTTTATCACCAAAAATCCTCAGAATATCCCCAAATATAAGGCTGCAGCCTTTTCTCTTTTGAGGTTTGACATCTTTTTGTTCTCCTACCGTATCACTTCTTGCTGCTTATCTGCCTTAAAGGATGACCCCAAATTATTTGTTATGTCTGAAGATTTGTCTGATCACTAGTGTAAAAAAATTGACAGCAATGTAAGGCTGCAGCTGTTTCTCTTTTGAGTTTTGAAATATTTTTGTTCTTTTACTGTGTCACTCCTTTCTGCTTATCTACCTTAAAGGATGACCCAAAATTATTTGTTGTTATGTCTGAAGATTTGTCTGATCAGTAGTGAAAAAAAATTGACAGCAAATATTTTTTGGCATTGTTCCCATGTCCCTCTCAAAATTGTAGCTTATTGCATAGTACAAACAGTCTTCCCAAAGTTCTGTATTCCCAAATGCTTCTCTAGTCAAAGCACAAATTTGATGTTTATCCTTACTGTGCTAGCTAGCCCAGTGTGACTAGGACCAGAAATAAATTATGCTAAAAAGCATCCAAAAAGTTTGCTAAATTATGCTAAATGATGTTGGACCCATTGAAACGGGTCATTGCCGTTTTGGGGTGTCTTTTTACTCCAAAATTCTCTAACAAGCAAGCAAAAAAAAAAAAAAAAAAAGAAAGAAGGTCATCAGCATTGTCTTTTAACTCCAAAATTCTGTGACAAGCAAGAAAAAAAAAATCATCAGCATTTTTAGACGTCTTTGTAGTACATAATTCGCTAATAATTATCTTTAAAGAGTAATTTCTCTAAAATTATGCTAAAATTACGCCAGACTGTGTAAAAAATAATGCTAGGAATAATGCTAGAAGGATCAAAATTAGGCCAACTCTGCCACCTATAGCTAGTCAGTATACTCAAAATCTGTAATCGATTGATCAAATAGTGAAAGAGCTTATAGTTCTGAAAATCTAAGTTAAATCTGTACTAAATTTTATCTAGTTTCCTAGTGAAAAATAGTTCCTTGTCTCTAATATTAGGCATTCCTTTATGTTCCATTCCATTCATACAGATACACAACTCTGATATCATAGTAACAGAGTTAGGAAAGAATGTTGTCTTATCATTTCGTTTCTTTTTTGCATTGTGTTCACAATAGTTTTGCATTATGTTGTCGATAATTATGCAGTTGTTAGTATTGAAACATTGCATCAATTTTCTGATTATCTTTCCAACTTCCAATTGCAGATGTTGTGCATTCCATGTTGCTTAAAGAAATTATTTGCCCCCAAAAAACGTCACATCATTTTGAAAATTGTTTCACAATTCTTTTTTTATTTTTTCTGCAAATAAAAAGTCAGCTGTCCCTTCAGTCATATTAGAATGATTTTTTATTTTGTTTATTATCTTCCTTGTAAATTAATAAATGGCTTTGAAAGTCGATAAATAAGAAAAAGACAAAATTTGAATGAATTTTGATTGCTTAGGCTTAAAATTTATTTGTATCTTCTCAACAGTATGAAGCCTCATGCGCCTTTTTTTTCAACCATGTTTGCAGATTATTTTGTCGATCCAAAGATCTGGAATCTTATAATAAAGTGACCGTCAGTAAATGATGCAATGCTTTTTAATATTCATGTACAGTCATTGATAATGATATGCTTAAAGCATCTTGTTCAGAAGATTACTAACGCACACCGCACTTTTAGAAGCAGAAGGACATTTCCACTGTGCACAACAGTATACAGGACTTATGCCCTTCTGCATGGCACATCCATGAATGGCCATGTTAAAAGGCCCATCAAAAGTATATATTTGTGCATTTTGTCCTCTGTTTCTCTCACCCATATTGCATGGCCTCCTTCCGCTCATTCTTCACACTTTTCTCACGTTTTTTGTTCTTCGCCTACGCATTTGCTGTAAAATGTGATTCGTTAATTGTGCTTGCAACGCCCGTTTTGCTGAATGTGGAGCAGATTTTGCCCGTGGTAAGAAAACATGCAATGGTGTTGATATTATTAATGAATTTTCTCCTCTCATGAAATGCTAACGGCTTTTCAATAAGAAGATCTTCGTGAAGAAACCGAGGGTAAATGAAAAATATGACGATTATGTGATTACACCATTTACTGTGCCTTTTTTTTTAAATCTAGTTTGATTTTTACAATATTTCAGATAATGAAAAAGAGTAACATAAAATAACATCAGGAATCTTTATTAAATGAAATTAATATTTTTTGTTAAGCATGCTGATTAATCTCATTAATATCATCTCATTTGTTCCAAAACTTCTCAACGTTAATGAGTTCTCTTGTGTTAGAAAATGATTCATTGAAGTATTATTCATGAAGGAATTGAATCTTGTTACACTATATTTTACTGCATGCTTATATCAATCATTTTCTATTGAAGACTTTATCCTGGTTTAAAGAAATCAACTATTCTGTTATGAAAAATCATTCATGCATGAATACATAAATTTACAAAAGAAGATTTTTGATTAACATTTATAAGAGGCTTCATTATTTAAAAGGCATAATTATGAATTAAAAACTAAAATAGGTATTTGAAAGAAAAATGAATTTGATTTTTTTATTGTATTGGGACTTGTTATATTTTTTGCACTTAATTTCTCTCTGTAAATTAAACTGTCTCTGTTTTTATTTTTCTACAAGATAAAAGCATGATGATAACATGTATACTAGTTTTGGTTTCTCAACACATTCTTGGATGCCATATACCATTTTATTTTCCTCCTTGGGTGCCAAATATATCTTTCTTGCATGATAACGAAGTTATGAGTGTTGCCATTGAATGCAGGACTTCAGACAATGAGCTTTATATTGATGTGTTTACATTAGGTCAAAAGTTAATTGTTCTAATCCTGTTTTTTCCTCCCCTGCAACTCCTTTAGAGCTTCAAGGTGGTGGATTTAGCCTGGAGTCTTGCAAGAGTATGGTTGCTCTCACCGATGTATCCTTTCTTAACTCGTTGCCTACAGGAACCGAGAAGTCCCTGTGTTAAACGTATAGGAATGAGAGAAATCAGTATTCAGCAGGTTTAGTTCAGACGTACGTAGAAAAGGTTTAGGAAGTGTTTAGGAAGAATCTTTCGATATGACCATGGATAATAGTACCTTCTGGTATCATATCACCATCAATAGTTTGTTGTTTGTTTGATTGATTTTATTTCTGCGTTCAATAGCATGATACAAAATATCATAATATTACAGAAAAAAATATATAAACACATTTTCAGACATTAACAATTTACTTCTAAATACAAAGAAAATATGTATAATGTACGTCCCAGAAAAAAGTTAACAGTTGGAAAAAGTCTACCCAAATAAATATTTCAAACTATTCTAAGGAAATTTTCATACCTGTGGAAAGCTTAGGGTCTCTTCTATCAAATGACACCAAAATATCAACCAATATTCTACGCTTGAGTGAGCAAAGGCCAATTTTGTGAAAGGGTACAAAATCCAGACTTGACAAGAATTGGTATTGGCTCTGGCTAGTATCAGCCAAGCTGAGTCATGAAAAGGCTTATAAATTTCCATATTCTGGTCAATAAAAGGCAATTTATGAAAATAACAGGCTTTGTTCTATGTATGTCTTTACACATCCCATCCATACTCTATGCTTGAGTGAGCAATTAACTACTTTGTGAAGTGTTTCAAAATGTTACTTTTGGTGAGTCTTTTAATTTCACCTGGCTTGCTCATTTAACCATAATTTTTTGATGGGATATATCAGGACATACAGTGAACAAAGTCTGTTCTTTTATAAATTGTCTTTAATGATCAGAATATAATATTTTTAAGCCTTTTCATGACTCTCAACTTTGTTGATACCAGCCAGAACATAAACAAACATTTGTCAAGTATGGATTTTGCACCCTTGTACAAAAATTGGCTTTTGTTCACTCAAGCATAAAATATTGTGAGATATTTTGGTGTCATATGATAGAAGAGACCCTAAGCTTTCAACAGGTATTAACAATTCCTGAAAATATTTTGAAATATTTAAATGGAAAGACTTTTTTCAACTAACAATTTTAAATGGTTCTTAACTTCGTTCATACAAGCCAGGAAAAATATCAATTCTTGTCAAGTCTGAATTTTGCACCTTTTCACAAAATTTGTTTTTGATCACTCAAACGTAATAACAAGTCAGATTTTTTTGGCGTTATTGCATAGGAGAGACCCTAAGCTATCAACAGGAATGAAAATTTATGGAAAATGTTCTGAAATATGATTTGGGGATACTTTTTCCAACTGTTAACTTTTTTGGGGGACTCATTGTAGTATGGGAAATTAACATTTTACAATGAACAGGATTTGTAAGCGCAGGAGACCGTCATCAAGAGCAAGTTGTTTGATGTCAACGGTGGCCTTAAAGTAAAAAAGCAACATAGAACTAAAAAAAAAAAACATCCTTCTGCACTTCCACATTCCTTCTTCTATCCAATCTGGTGACTCCTCTAATAGTTCTTAAGCATTTCAACTCTGCCACTTCCAGCTTCTTGATCTGCTCCTCCTTCACAGCCCATGTCTCTCCTCCATACAATGAGGAGATATATTATTATATAAGATGGGTTCCTTGAAAGAAGGTTTCTGATTGGTCAGATTCACTCTTTTTGCCATTGCGTAATTCGTTATATGGCCATGACCGTGGGATATAACAACAATTTTTGCACGCTTATTTGTGCACAAAATCCCATAAGGCTAAAGCTGCGCAGAAGTAAATTAATTCAGCGCGCATGTAATGCGGCACATTTATTGCACATTATTTTGGACTGGCTGTGTGACGTCACAATGAATTTACGAATTTGCACTTTGTGATGGAGGTTGGAATGTAAATAGTCTGATGAGCTCCCACAAGCAGTTTCCCATCTTATATAACGCATAGTACATGCTCATTGTCGTCAAATATACCGTAAAATGTGCATCCATAGATACAGAATTTCTCTCGTGCATTATTTCTCAATGCACTTGAGAAATTCTAAAGCTATGGATGCACATATTACGGTATATTCAACTCCAGAACATGCACTATATGAATAATATATTATTGTATCGTATATATTTCCTGAGCGTTTTGGTACAGGAAGATCGTTCTGGCAAACTTGGATTTGAAGAGTTCAGAGAGCTGTGGCAGAGCATCAGTGCATGGAAGGTCTGTATTAAACCTAGGACAGTGCCGCATTGTCTCATGGGCATGGGCGCAAATCCAGGGGGGACAGGGGGACATGTCCCTCCCCCCCCCACCTTTTTGAAGATAGGCGAATGTCCCCCCCCCCCCCCCCGAATTTCAAAATGGATTTGCGCCACTGTTCATGGGGAAACATTAGTCATTGGTGTTCCAACATTTGCTACGGTGACAATTGCTCCAGGCTTTATTTCGTCAAAAGTATAGGGTCAAGGGTTAGGGTTGCAATTGGGTTTAAGGTTAGGTTTAGGATAAGGTACAGTGCTGGGTCTGTGGTTGAAGTCAGGAATTTGTAAGTAGGAAATTGTCCATGGAGAAACTGTTCGAAGGAGTATGTGTCGTACAACCTAGACATTTCTATCATGACGATGTATGGATAATTGCAACTTAACCCGTTGACGACGGCATTGTTGAGCGTGTAACACTCTCCTGAAACGAGATTAATTTACCGAGAGCGGAAGCACTGTTGTACCCGCGCGTGCGAGCGGCTTGATCATTCAAGCGTTAAAGGTGTCCTTATGCTGGTCCCAATTTCGCGCATGCGCATCGGCATTTAATTCATGCTCTTCGTCGAGTGAACAACCTTCCTCTGCGAGCGCTGTTCCGTGCCGCTCTTTTTCGTGAAGCCCTCTAATATTATATACTTGTCTATACTTGTGACGAAATCAAGAGAAGAATGTTCTTAGAATGTACTATTTTCATGCGCAACAGCTAATCCAAATATCAGCAATTAAATATAATTAAATGCGGTTCATATTTATCTTATCTATCCTGAAAGAGTCGCATCATTTTTCTCTCGATTGCCGCTATTTAGTATATAGTAACTCTGTCATCTCATTTGACCTCGGCCAGACGAATTATATAATATATATATATATATATATATATATATATATCCCCCTTTTTTTTTTGGCCATTGATCACCTTTCATTCACAACAAATCATGATTCCCCTGATTATTCCAAACCATGAAATTCTTAAAAGCTTAATCAAAATCAAGGAAATTATTTCATGATTGGGCACCTTCTATATTTCCATTTATGTCTGAATAATAATTTGTTTGACAACTTCTTTTACGAAACAGTCTAATAAAAATGATCTCAAACAAACACTGAAATGGGGTGCGGAGAAAAGAGACCTTCATTGTTCCTTTCTGTTTGTTTTCTCTCATCTGTCTGTCATGACCATCCCCCGCCCTTCCCCTCCCCCTCGATCTCTCCCTCTCTCGTAAATAATTTCCTGCACCACTTTCGATTTACCAATCTCTCTGAGAATGTATTATCATTTCTGGTATGAATAGCTTATACTTCTTCTGCAGGTACAAAAGAACAGCACTGGCCCATTTGCAGCAATCATTATTCACAAAAGGTGAACTCAACCGTAGATCCCCTTCTTTGAGACGCTACCTGGTAGTTACGGTTACCATTGTTCCCACTTAGACGACCTATTGTCCCACTTGTAAGCGTTGCCACCCGGTTTTAGCATCCCTCTTCGATAGGCCTCAGCTATACAAGTTTGAACGTTATTGTACAATAGTAAATTTCGAAACAAATAACCCATTTGTGATGGAAAGCTTTTCTGTGTGTGCATTTTTATACTTATAGTATCCAACCGACTAAATTCAGAGGGTAAACAAAATGAAAATTTTCGCAAGAAGAAAAAGAAAGTCTAATAACTCTATACTAGCCACGAATTTCACTATATACAATAAAAACACAAGCAATGTAACATTATTTTCATATTCATTATGAAATAGACATTTTTTAAAACCTACATGATAATAAGACCTATAACGGTGTATGCCAAAACGTAACACATTCGTCAATGTAATATGCGTGGAATTTACGGTATAATCATTATTCAGGCAAGATGCCAAGTAGATGTTTTACTCCACCCCCCCCCCCCCCCCCGCCCAATAAATTAATAATGATGATGATAATATTAATAATAATAACTAGAGGGGCCGTCAAAGGCGGCAGACCCACGCCTTGGCGGTGCTACAGAGTAGTTGCAATACTATACTATGGGGTCAAAACTGAAATCTACATTGGGTGATTTCACGCTCGGTGTTGGTGTTTGTGGTTAGTGTTTATTTTGCCGCGAAATCATGATCTAACACCGACTATGAAACAAGAAAAAAATCAGTCGGTGTTAGGTGTTGACCTCTGATTTTCTGACGTAGTTCCGGTTGCCGGTGTTTAATTTTTGTCAGATGTTGTCTGCTGAACCGAGCTCGGCAGCCGGTGTTTAATTTCATGTACAAAATTCCGTTCACTAACACTATACCCTAGGGATTAAGAAATTTTCATTTCACGTTCGGTGTTGGTGCTGGTGTTGCTACTTGTATGCTAGATACGGGAAATTTGGGGGATTAGCCGTGAGAAATAAAGTCAGTAGGCATCATTCGAAGTGTAATTTTACAGGTGTTATGAGGTAGTATGTTCATATAGGTCTGAAATTAAATCTAGGCCAACATTTAGTCCAACGTTCGATCTAGAGCACACGGAAAGGAACTAGATCTACCTTTGCTTTTTAAAGGGGCGGAATGAGTGAATAAAAAATCCTACCTAGTTTTTTTTCCAGATAGATTTGATAAATATGATGTTCGATATTCCGTAGTAAAAGACCCAGAGAATCCACATTATTAACTAGGATGAGTTCTAAATCAACAATCACAATGCAAAAGTAATTAAACTTCACGGCTAATCTGAGCCGATGCCCGAAATTTGGCCGTTTGCCATGTACGCGCTGGGCCGTCCGATCCGGCGTCTAGCTGCATTAGCTACCGCAGCATTTTCTGCTGCACGTGAGAAACTCGAGAGAAATTAAATCTAAACTTACTGTTCCTATCAATACTATCCATTTCTTTGAAGTTTCTTACCGGTCTCTTTCCAGATAGATTTGATAAATATGATGTTCGATATTCCGTAGTAAAAGACCCAGAGAATCCACATTATTAACTAGGATGAGTTCTAAATCAAGCAAAAGTAAGGCTTCACGGCTAATCTGAGCCGATGCCCGAAATTTGGCCGTTAGCCATGTACGCGCTGGGCCGTCCGATCCGGCGTCTAGCTGCATTAGCTACCGCAGCATTTTCTGCTGCACGTGAGAAACTCGAGAGAAATTAAATCTAAACTTACTGTTCCTATCAATACTATCCATTTCTTTGAAGTTTCTTACCGGTCTCTTTCCAGATAGATTTGATAAATATGATGTTCGATATTCCGTAGTAAAAGACCCAGAGAATCCACATTATTAACTAGGATGAGTTCTAAATCAAGCAAAAGTAAGGCTTCACGGCTAATCTGAGCCGATGCCCGAAATTTGGCCGTTAGCCATGTACGCGCTGGGCCGTCCGATCCGGCGTCTAGCTGCATATTGGCTACCGCAGCATTTTCTGCTGCAAGTGAGAAACTCGAGAGAAATTAAATCTAAACTTACTGTTCCTATCAATACTATCCATTTCTGTGAAGTTTCTTACCGGTCTCTAGATCAAATAAGGATTGCTTTTAGAATCACCGGACTACTCGGGCATTTTTACTATATTCTAGACTAATAAATCAGTAGTTAAAAACATTTTTTTCTTCTTCGTTGAGAATGGTGCTGACGCCATTACCAGTGTTAAAGGGATACTCAACTGCAGATTGTGGACGTTTTTATGCCATGAGAGGGCACCGTGATCGTTACCTGACCATGCCGTTGCCCTGCGGGGCGCAAACTTCGGACAGAATGGTCGCCGCGCAACATGCACGCTCCGCCTGAGCTCGAGCTCTCGTGCGAGATTCGGTCGGCTTCGTGCAGTCCGAAATATAATCCCAGTAGTCCGACGGACGCGTTCGACGCACAAACTGTGTGTACGAGTGAATGGGGCTTACGCAATCGTGACTTTCCCCACGGCTGCCTGGTGGCGTATCCCTTTAAGCTATCGATGCGATTTGTTGGGATATCGGTATCGGCTCCGAAACGGTGATCTTTACATATACTATACTACAGAGTCAAAACTAGAAAGTCTCACAGAATTTGCTGGGATCCACCAATCATCACCAAAATTTAATCGATTCTTTCCTGTCACTATCCAAACAACCCCTGAAAATTTGGTGCAAATCCGTTCACCCCGTTCTCTAGTTATCTTGTACACAAACAAACAAACAAACAAACAAAAAAAACATACAAACATACGGAACCCTTTACATAACCCTGCCGATTTCATCGGCGTGGGTAATAATAATAATGATGATGATAATAAGAGCCTTTATTGGGTTTTACGGCGCTGACAATGACGAATCTTGCTCCATTAGGGTTGTGGCGCAATCGTTCAGGAGAAGTGATAAAATGATAAAAATATTGTCACATCATCCAATAAGATAAGGGGATTTTTTAAACGAATAAAGGCCTAAACTACCAATACATTTATAACAATTTGATAGGGAAGGGGGTGTCTCGGAAAGAATTTTATTCACCGGAATGTGATATTTATTTTTTACATCTAGATCTACATCATTGCTTTTTTTTTTTTTTTTTTTTTTTGCTTTGAAGTTCATGCAGGCCTACATCTTACGAGAATTACGGAAACCAATAAACAAAATTCGTCATCGGCACATCCAGTGGTAGTGTGCCAAAGACCAATTCTGCTCATATTAGTACATGTATTCGTAATTTTGTAATTTGTAATAATTAAAAAGAGAAAATAGCGCATTATTTTCTTGTCATTCGTTATATGCGTGTTCGCTAGTTGAAAGTGTCAGACATCCTGCTGTATTCCTCTTTCATCTTTCTCGAGTCCATGGTATGATTCTGATGAAGCTGTGTCGGTCTTGAATATTTTTCGCATTTCACACTTCGCATCTTTTGCCTGTGAAGTGTTTCTCCACTTATGTGTTCATATATGATACACCTTGTCTGATTCAGTCTGTTCGTATTTCAACTAGGCATTTCATTTCCCGCGATAGGAAAAAAAAATCACAAGTCGAAACGTAAAATGAAACTATTCGTCGGCAATCTCACATTCTGTCTTGATTATGTAATGACAAATAATATTTTTGACATAAAGACAGTACATTTAATTTCAATTATTTCCATGTTCATTTCTATAAAATTAAAAAAGTGCATTCTTTTCGAGCATGAAATTTAGATTTACAGAATTAGCAATATGAAAGGAAGTAAAAGAATGACAGTTAGAATGGCAACATGAATCGGAAACAGAGTTGCAATAGAAAGAAATACATATAGATGACAATTCACGGATAAAAATTTTTTTTTTAAAATGATCGAACTTTGTTCCACTATTTTGCTTTCTATATGTAATATATTGCGACCTTTCCTGATCAGTAGGCCTATACTCCTACCATATCTCTCGCTCATTCACTTCCCAGTAACTAATATCCTGCTGAATTATTTTTCTTCTTCGAAATTTCTGGACTTTTTTCAGTTAGACAGCGCTGGGAGGGGGGGGGGGTGAACACATTTTGTGTCAAAGCTTAGAACATGTGGGTCTCAATATACAATTTAGTTATTTACAAAGACGGCACTTTCGTGTACATTTGCAGTCATCACTACCTTACAAAGGTGAATTAGTCATCCTATAATCCTCTTCTTTTGAGACTCGACGAGGTGGTTACAGTTACCATTGTTACTCCTGAGCTAAGCGAACCTATTGTCCAGTTTGAAAAGAACAGTGTCCATAATCGTCAAACATTGCTTATTGTTAGCTATACTATAGGACTAATGCCAACAGCCTAAATCTTAGTTGGATATTGGCGTAGTATAAGTTCATAGGAATACGGGTTCAACTTCTTTACACGTATAGTAAGCACAGTCTCTATACATGTAGCAAGTAAGATAAAGCAAGCTCAAGTTTTTCACTTCCAGTGTTTATTGGCTTCCGCGCGTGTGCGCCCTTCCCGGTGGCTTACGTTCGCTATTTTGCGCTGCTCCCAGTAGTTATGAAGCACATACAATAAATGCATGTCCGAGAGGATCTGCGAAACTGAAAATCTGTAAAACCAGGGTCGATCGTTCATGTGCACTGGTACACGCAAATTTTGTCGATTGATGTACGGGAATATTTTTTTTAAATGCTTCAAAATAGTGAGAAATTGTATATGATTATCAGGACTTCACTGGAAGGTGTAGTTTACTTGATAAACTTAATACTGATATTAAAATGTGTGCAGAAAATCCATGTTAAAAGGTGAATTTAAAGCGTTAAAAGGAGTCAAAGTGACCATAATTTGGGAACCGTATAAACTTGGCTCCCGTATATGACTGTCTCCTACGGGAACCGTATATACCTGGCTCCCGTTGTCAACGGGTTAATGGAAAATAGGCCTGTTTAGGACAGGGTTGGTCATTCCCTTGGATGAATTATATTTCATGGTAAAAAGCCCAATCTTTTTGTTTCAAAGCACAGTTTGATTATTGTGTCCAAATTATATTTGTATAATACAGATATTTTATAAGTTGATAATGCACAGCCTGTAAGCCAATAAATACATGTATACAAAAAGAGTCATGATACAAATAGGGCATCTTTTTTTCCCCCATCTAAACTCAGTGTATTTTAAACTTTGAAGAGATTATAGGAATTTCTGTGGACAGACTTGATATACAGTTTACATTGAAATACTGTCATAAGAAATAATTTTTTCTAATCATAATGCATCTATATATATATATATATATACATGTACTTTATTTTGTAGCTTTCGAAGTTTGGCAATTTCATTTTTATAGTGCAGTACCTTTTTCAGATGTTCAAAAATAAAGTGTGCTTGCATGTGGTGTAAGTGGCCAAAGGTGAATATCATATTTTGTACTTGCATTTTGCAGGCTGTTTTCAAGAAGTATGACGCAGACAACTCAGGCACATTCAATGCCTATGAGATGAAGGCTGCTTTTCGCTCACTTGGTAAGAAACTTAAGTTTATCTTTCTTTTTTTTGTCCCCGCCGAACGAAGTTCGCGAGGGGACTATGAAACGGGCTCCGTTCGTGTGTGCGTGTGTGTGTGTGTGTGTCCGTCCGTCCGTCTGTCCGTCCGTCCGTGCGTCCGTCTGTCCGTGTGTGCTCAAATGTTAGAAAATGCTACTTCTCCGTCATTTCTTGGCTGATTTTGATTCTGATTGTTTTATCTGATAGGGCTGGGTGGGGGCTTCCAAACTTCTACACAGAATTTTGAAATTCATTAATTATGCAAATTTATGCAAATTTATTCAAAATTGACGAAAAATGCTACTTCTCCTCTATTTCACATCGGATTTTGATTCCGATTGTTTTATCTGATAGGGCTGGGTGGGGGCTTCCAAACTTCTACACAGAATTTTGAAATTCATTAATTATGCAAATTTATGCAAATTTATTCAAAATTGACGAAAAATGCTACTTCTCCTCTATTTCACATCGGATTTTGATTCTGATTGTTTTATCTGATAGGGCTGGGTGGGGCTTCCAAACTTCTACACAGAATTTTGAAATTCATTAATTATGCAAATTTATGCAAATTTATTCAAAATTGACGAAAAATGCTACTTCTCCTCTATTTCACATCGGATTTTGATTCCGATTGTTTTATCTGATAGGGCTGGGTGGGGGCTTCCAAACTTCTACACAGAATTTTGAAATTCATTAATTATGCAAATTTATGCAAATTTATTCAAAATTGACGAAAAATGCTACTTCTCCTCTATTTCACATCGGATTTTGATTCCGATTGTATTATCTGATAGGGCTGGGTGGGGGCTTCCAAACTTCTACACAGAATTTTGAAATTCATTATTCATGCAAATTTATGCAAATTTATTCAAAATGGCTGAAGGTTCATAATGTTTTCATGTTTTATATTTCAGTTGTATACATGCATTGTTGGTATTCTCTTCTTTTGCATGCAGTAACATTATTATTTTATTCACTAAAGTTTTTCACTGAAGTTTTAAGGTTCGGGCTAGTTAATTTCCACAGATCTGCACTTCCGGCGGGGACATTTATTACGCATTGCGTAATTTACTCATTCACTTGTTTACAATGGAAACTTGAAAATGTGGACAAAATGAGTGAAGATCTAAAGTTATTTTAGGATATTTGATATTATTATTTGTATAAAGGGTTATGAGCAGACAAGTATTAAAATTTGCGTAGGCACCTATCTCATGTTTTGCAAAAAAGTACTCGAATGACAATGGATTGCTCTTGGCTTTTGCAAAAGACTTGGGTAAGGTCAAAATACATTGTTTTTTCTGTTTTTTAATGTGTAAGTCAGTATTAAAACACAAGAGTGCAGTGGTGACATTTGAGGTACTAGGTTTCATACAATCAGTAATAATAATATTGAATGGCTGCTTCTTTCTTCAGACACAAGGGTATATCCTACTCACTTTGAAAATATATATTTTTCACATAAAATGTGCCCATGACCTTGTGCGATATACCCTTGTATTCCACTCAAGGCCTTTCAGTATTATATAGGTAGTTTGTACATACAAAATGAGAATGTGTGCATTCAGAAAGGAGTCAAAGGAGAACACTGACTTTAATCCTCCCAGTCCTGCCGGCAGTTTATTCTGCCTAAGTTCGGTTATTGCATGAACTATATTTTGACTAGGAGATATCTTTTCTGGCTAACTGAGTTAAACCATCTGGTATCCTTCAGTAACTGTATAAAATGCTATCTGTCCTTGATATATCTGTGCATTATTTGTTTTCTTCCTCTGTCACAGGATTCAAACTGAGCAATGATACATTCAGCGCCCTGGTACTGCGCTATGCAGACAAGAAGGGCACAATCTCATTTGACAGCTTCATTGCTGCTTCCATCAAACTCAAGTTCATGTTCAGTGAGTAGAGGCCTTGTTATTACTCTCTTTTTCTTAAGGAATAGCTTCCATCAATGACATACTAAGTTGTTATAGTTGCCCACCATTTTGAGGAATTTTTGCTATTTATTTTGGCCTCAAACTCATGTTATGAACCCTTGATTCTTCTCCTTTTCTGAAAACCCATGTGTAAAGTCATGCAAAGTACACCATATTCCTACTTTGCTTTAAGTGATTCCTCATTTATGCTGTGGAATGTTGGTACATGTAGGTATTTTCAAGTAAAGCCTAAATGTAAGTGCCATGTAGGCCAAACATTTTTTTCAAGTTTTCAGTGCAGTTAATGCTGACCCATAAAAAGATGGCTCTATCTGTCATGTAAGGTTATGTAATTTCCAGATTATGAATTGTTGTTCAGTAGGAGTGTGAGAATGTATACACCCCATGTTTACAAGCTGTGGGAACATTGTAGCTGTAAAACTTGCCTGTTCTATTAAATGCAGTCCTTGAAAGACCTATGAAAACTGTCGGGAATGCAGATGGGGATGCAATATTAATATTCATTCTTTTTATTTTTGATACCTTTTTAAAATGGAACTTATGATTTAAGCAAGTATTTTTTGTCACTCCTTTAACCCTAAAAGGGCCGGGGGGGGGGGGGTTCTCGCGATATGTCCGCATCGCGGAAAGCAGTCGCCGCGGCGTTTCGTGACTTTTTTCTTTCGAATCTCACGCATCTTTTGAGACCAAATTCGCGATGTCCGGGCATGCGATTCCGAAGTTACTCGACATTTCGTACTTGCACGTCAGACCAAAAATTGCTCAAAAACGTGATTTCATGTATAATTTCAATACAAAATGTGTTTTCAGCCAAAATTTAGAAATCTATGAATATTTTCACATTTACTGATTAAAAGTAATTTATTTTATGCTGTTTTTGATCGCAAAAGTGTCCCCGACAAATTTCATCCAAAAAACAATAAAAAACAAAAGGTAAAAAAAAACAAAGAAATACATAAGAAATTTGAAATACAATAAAATACATAAGAAATCATTCTTGATACCAAATTTTTTTCAAGTATATTTGCTAAGAATACTGGAAAGAGTGTCTAGACCAAAAATTAGCATTTTTTTAGCTTTATTTAATGATTTAGAGCAAAAATTTTATTTCATGCATAAATTAGCATAATTAATTAATGTGAAACTATTTCGGAGTATGTATACAGTTTTGTAGATTACGTTGTGGACGACGTGCGTGCCGATTTTCGGCGCAATCGCGGGGTTGACGGTCGAGATCTCGGGGGGGGGGGGGGGGGGGGGTGGATTCCACCCCCCCCCCCCCCCCCCCCCCCCCCCCCCCCCCGGCTGTGGCATAGCCAAAATCTCCCGGCCCTTTTAGGGTTAAATACAGATGTAAACATACATGTAATATCTTAATATATTCTTTAATATGCAAAATATAAAATATCTGTCACTTTTTGACTGGTAACTGCAAAATATATCGTAAAGCGCATTCAAAAGTAATTTTGAAAAGGGAATTTTATCATTATAGCAAAACATTGGGTATCAATATTAAAAAAAATCATGTTGCATATTCCAGTTTTAGTTCTGTGTAATGTTATTGACTAACACTACATGAGGCCTACTATGATTTCATATTACTTTCTATCTATAATTTTTTTTTAGGTGGCTCTTAATTTTGTCAGCATTTTCTTTCTTTATTATTATTATTCTTTATTTTTATTTTTCCACCACTTTCTTGTGAGCGTGATTACTCAAATTCGACTCACTTAATTTTCATCAAATTTCAGTCAGTCCTCAGGCCTATCATAGTCAAGTGCCAGGCACCATCGTGACGTCATCCAGGCGCCATTTTGTGAAATCACATTGTTGATAATGATAACGAGTCATCAGAAATGAACCATATTTGACACACATGAACTTCAGGTCAAGGGTCATTATAACATGTCAACAAAATCCGCACGTGCATCATGACGTGCGTCAAAATTTAGAAATGCTCAAAATCACTTTTTAATCAAATTAGAGTAGGGTTCAGGACATTTTAAGCATTTCAAAATTTTAGGTGCATGCGTGTCCGCGCACTTGTTATGCGCATGCGCAGCGCATGTAGAACGTAAAAGCACCGTTTTTTCGCATGGTTTGTATTTCTGACACTATTGGCAATTTCCAACTATTTCCAGTCATTCTCGACCTTCCATAATGCCACACGCATGCGTCAAACTTTCAAATTTGTGCGCATGTCAATGGGCAATATAATGTAAAAAGTGGTAAAAACATGTCTATATAAAATCCGCCATAGCTCGTCAGAATGCACGGAAACTCCCCAATTTTTGTACATATTCTGAAAGCCAATGAATTGTAGATATGAATTCATGAAAAAAAATTGGGGGGAGGGGTCGATCGATCGGAACGTCGTCATATTTGCATATGAACTCAAAAATTCAATTTTGAAAAAATCACGTTATAATTTTTGTATTCATTTGACAATATTTCAGTAAAAGGTTGTCAATTTTCATCCAAGTTTTGATATGTTGTAGCTGAGACAATTCTCTACAAGACTAGTTGCTGCCATTTTTCATTTTGACAAAGGCATCATGACGTATTTTTGTGATTAAAGGAGGCATGTCAATTTTATACATTTTGTGTGTATTCTCTATGGGACATGACTTTTTCTCAAATCTTGATTCTACATTCCAGTCTTCTTTGAGCAGTATCTCTGTTATTTCTGCTCGATTTTCTTCAAAATTTTAGTATGTTATAGCCGAGACTATAAGCTCTTACAAGTGTACCCTCCAATTTTTGATCAGATGTCGGGATCATGCCCCTTTTTCAACTACAAAATGTCATTTGAGAATCTTGTTTTTCGCTTACGTGTTATCTTTATTGGAAAAATTTTGGTCTATTGGTAAAGCACTTGCCTCCCATCCCGCTGACCCAGGTTCGAACCCCGGTGGGTCCATTTTTTTTCCATTTTTTTTCCATTTTCTTTTCTTCTCATTTTTGCCTTTTATTTTACCATCTGCTTCGACTACTATAACATATACAATCACAAACAATGTAATAAACTTTTTAATTTTGCGTGTTATGTCTATTGGAATGTAGTGTAAAGTAGTTTATGTACAACCCTATGCGAAATCTGAATGCCTGTCGTGTATTAAACCTAAGGGTTAATCTCCCATGTATAATGCAATATGAAATCGTCCGATTTTCTTTGACTCAAGTCTCCATTCATTGTGAACATTATCAGAATTATCTTGCACAAATATTATCACATCTTACAAAGCAATTTACCAACGGGCACACAGACCACCTAATTCGTCTTCAGTGACGAATTAAAGTTCTAGTTTAGTTTTAATTTTCTTCTATTTTTCCTTTATTACTTACAGCCTCCTTCGCATCAAAGAGCCGTGGTGGCTCTGCCTCATTTGGATTGGATGAAGTAAGTTGATAGGTTTAAATGGCATACAGAAATGCTATCCTGATGGTTATTAGATTGTATATATATATATATATATATATATATATATATATTTCACTGGATACCGCTTTTCGTAGACACACGACAGTGCGGTTTATTCCGTTATAATAGCGTGAGGTGCGTACGGGAGACAAAAGTACAAAGAAAAAAGACAAATAGTGTCTCCCTATTACACCAGTTTTGGGTTTATATATATATATATATATATATATATATATATATATATATATATATATATATATATATATATACATGTATATATATATATGTATATGTATATATATATAATATATATATATATGTTGATCTAATGAATGTTGAAAACATGCTACACTAATAAACGAACTATTTTTCTATGAAAAAGATTTCACGCTGCTTTTGACTTCTTACTTGTGTCATTTCACCTTGAATATTGACCGAATCATTTCAAGGCATGGAACAGATATGAATTCTCTGAAATTAGCAAGTTATTGTGTCATTGTTATAGATGATTGAACAACTTGTCCCGATTAATGGCATATTCTTATTTTTCATGATACATGTATGATAATCACAGGTACAGTTAGGATTTCATTATAAGGACAACTTCAGATGATGTTGCACAGGACATTTTAGACAACATTTCCCCCCATTTTTTTTTTTTTCTATATTGACACCACCAAGGAGAAATATCAATTCAGGTTCATAATGATTTTTTCATTTGTAGGTAAAATAGTTGGGGAAAAAATGAAGCATGTTGAATGGGACACAGCATATTCTATTCCAAATACATCTTTCTTTCTTTCCAAGAATGATAATTTGCTCTACATGTATATGACGATTGCTGCATACGCATCCTTGTCAAGATTTCCCTTAAGAATATTTACCCCTTACAAATAGATGATATATTTTTAAAATCCCTCAATTCCTTTTATTTACCTGTTCTCTACAGTTCCTGGTGCTGAACCTCTACTCTTAGACCAGACAAGGAGAAGGAGGAGAGAGAGAGAGAGAGCAACAGGGATTACTATCAGGGTCAAAGGTCATTAAGGTCATAACAGACCAGGTTATATCTCTCACACAATCAGAAGATTGCCATGTATTTTTTAATAACTTAAAAGTTTTATGTATATCGATAGCGAATGTAATTCATCATGTATAATGATTGTAACAGCAGAACTCAATCCGTATGTTTAGGATTATATACAGTGTGAGTCTAGCTCAAGTATATTACAGGACTAATAGACTTAGTTATTCGTAGTGATTAAATGATAGAAAATTTTGTTTTGTCTTATAACCTTTTATGTGGGTTATTTTAATGGCATTATAAAATCCATTTCCAATTATTTCAAATTGATAGACTTAATCATTCATATAGTGATCAAATGGTAGAAAATTGTGTGTCTTATAACCTATATTGTGGGTTATTTTAATGGCATTATAAAATCCATTTCCAATAATGTCTAATTGATCTAATCTTGTATATCAAATGCATGTAGTTTCAATATTTCTCTTTTTTATAAATAAGGTTGGAAATAGCTACAATGTAGGATTTTTCTCTACATATTTTTTTTGCAACAAATTTTTTTTTGCATTTCCAGAAAGCATCATATTTAAGCTATGGATTAATTTTACTCTCTGAATTATTTAGCTTGGCATAAAATATGTCAGAAATTCAGACTTTAATAGCTCTTCATCATTTTTTAGCACTCTGTACAGCCATATTTTTGAGAGCAAAGGGTAAAGAGATTTGCTTTGTGAGAATCATAAAGAAAGATATAATTGTTTATTTGTAAAAGCATGCATTAGTGAGTATGTATTCAGTGTTATGACGGTGTGTACTTAAAAGTGCTTCTCGTGATAGAATTTGATTAATAGAATGTGCTTGTATATTATGATGACCATTCTTCTTGGACTGCTACAGTATATATGGGGTCCTATTTCTTGTTGAATTTTAGAGACAGAACTTGCATTATGTGCATTCATTATGCTACAGTGACATTAAGATTTGCTTTCACATAGTAAATACATAAAACCTGCTCACAGATTTGTTTGTACTTTAAAAAACAAAAATTTTGTTTTATCATGATTTCAATACTTTCAGTAAATATGAGGGTTTCCTCCAAGTGCTAGTAATACAACATAAACAGTACTGTGCTAGGGACAAAAGCACTGCCATTTGCCTTGATATCACTATCTCTTTGTGCTGGGCACAAAATAAGGAAGATTATTTGAAGAAAGAAAATGATCTTGAAATTATCAGATTAGTCAATCAAATTGGAATGTGCTTGAAGATCAACTTTGCCTTGCATTGAGATTACTGTTTCAATCACGTCACACTATTCTCTCATTTTAATTTGTATATAATAAAATGTTGGCTTAAAAAAAACAACAAAAAAAAAGCAGGTAAATGTCACGATTGTGGATTATTTTCAAATTTACAAGAAATTAGACTATTTAAAATGTAAAGAATCATGCTCTGAAACAAAAATATTAAATTGATTTTTTTAAATCTTTCACTTTGATAGTATGCACTGAAAAATTCTCACTGCAACTTTAGTATAAATCATCTATTTTTTTGAACGATATATAACAAAAAATATATCAGGTCTTAGCAAAAA
Source organism: Heliocidaris tuberculata (assembly GCA_025618425.1). Lineage (NCBI taxonomy): Eukaryota > Metazoa > Echinodermata > Echinoidea > Camarodonta > Echinometridae > Heliocidaris > Heliocidaris tuberculata. The sequence continues at coordinate 11,356,264 of CM046834.1, forward strand.
AAAAAGGTGCCATGTTCATTGTAATTTAGATCATGCCTTTAGATTATGACAAATATATATATGCAACCATCTTCCTCACGTTTTGAATAAGAAAAACACTCTTTCATGTTATACAAACTATTTGTATCTTGTATTGGTCTCAGCGTTCTTTTGTATGAAACAATTGTATTCATTGTGTTTTTGGGTTTAAATACATGATGTGACTCATGCAATATTTTCTCAACTTGGCGACACTTTTTGTACTTGCACATCGGGTGCTTGTTTTTTCATCAGACATATAGATGAAACTCTGGTTTGAAATTGTTTTGAAATAACAAGGATGGTTAATTTCTCTTGGACTAAAGGTGTTTCTTTTTTTTATCAATAGATTGTTTAGTGTAGTTGGAGGTTAAGGAAGGTGGAAAGATATAGAAAGTGATAATTTGGTCAAAATTATAGAGACTTAACATAGAGTTGTTAAAGTGCTTATTCGGGGTTGTGTGTGGTATGAGGGTAGAAAATGAATAAATTCAACTTATAAAATTCATATTTTGTTGTTTGGGGTTGTATTTCTTTAATTACAGATGTGCGGTTAGATGTAAAGTGTGCAATTTGCATCTTCCCATTTCAATTTTCCCCTTTCATATTTAAAAGGATCAACCCAAACATTGTTTCTGAATCTGAAAGTGTCTCCGAATGCATGATAAAGACTAAAGGCTACCAGGACCTGAAAAAGTGTGAAAAGCCCCAGAGTTTGAGACAAATATGGAGACCAATGACAAAGAAAAAAAGAAACTCTATGAACATACATTTTCAATGAATAATAATGATGATTATGATGATGATGATGATGATAATATATTAATAATAATAATAATAATAATAATGTTAACAATAATGTTAATAATAATAATAATAATGTGATGACTCCACATACCTAATGTGCTATCATATACAATTTCTATATTAAATTTATGCATGTATTTCAGTGATACAGTTATTTTTTAGATTATAAACGGGGAATAGAAAGTGGTTATGTTTTATGATTTTGAAAAGAGAGAGATAGAGACAGAGAGAGGGGGATGGGGGAGAGAGGGAGTAGGGGAGTGAGAGAAAGATAAAGAGGAGAAAGAGAGAGAGAGTATGGGAATGGGAAGAGGGGGAAAGAGAGAGTGCAGCATAAATTTCCTAATTTTCGTTTGACAATCGTGAAAAGTGTCTCTTTTTATAGGTGGATTGAAACTGTAAGGGGTGATTTTTTTCCCACTAGCACATCCCGTGAGATACGTTCGGAAATAATCAGTTGACCATAGAAGTCCTGCGTCCACTTCTGGATGCAACCCTCGAAACAGACTACGGGAAATTGAGAGAAGTCCCTTCAGATGGTATGGAGGATGATGCAACGATTACAAAGAAACGAAAAAAAGTTTTGAAAAAATCAGGATATCAAACCAATGTTATATATTAGAGCAACATTAAACCAGTGTCTTTACCCTGTCATTAAAGAGTAGTCATCGAGTGCTATGGTAGAGCTGGATAATATTAGTTATGGACTCAAAAACCTAGAACAGAGGGTGACCCCCCCCCCCCCCAAAAAAAAAAAAAAAAAGATAAAAAAATAAAAAAATAAAAAATAAATAAATAAATAAAATAATAATAATAAATGAAAAATAAATAAATAAATAAAATAAAATAAAACAATAATAAAAATAAACCCGTATGATAATCATATTCATACCAACGCAAGAAAAGTCCTCCTGAAGAATGGCCTTCATATTCTCTAGAAAAATGTGCAGTCTACCAAAAGCATGCTTTTTCTCATTCTAATCGCTGATATTTCATGATATATATTTTTTTCTGTCTCATTTATAACACTGGGGTAAATAATTAGTGGTTTGTGATTTTTAACCTTTTACAGCTGTTTACTGCGATGCGCTTGCGGGGTGCGTTGCGCTGCTGTTATTCTGAAGTAATATAATACCACACCCTCGTTGGGGAGGGCAGTGCTGCATTCTGATTGGCCTAAAGTTTTTATCTATGACGACACAATGGTTGTTAAGCATGCGCGTTGAATGGTCTCTTTGGAAAAACAAAAAATGATGTGTGTTCAGTTTTATTCAAGCTTCGGAGTGCACATGTTGCTTCTTCTTATGCTTTCGAAACTTTCTTCACTGAATCACCGAATTCAATCGCTTTGTTCTTCAAAACAGATTTCTGTTGGTGAACAGGTAACTAAAACACTGCCCCCTCTCCTTCACGCTCTTATGAGGCGTAAATCTACAAAAAATAATGATTATGGCCGGTATTCTCGAAAGCCGCATAAGTTAAAACCCCGCCTAACTACAGTTACCCCAAATATTCTTATTACAGATGGATGTGCCTTAGTCCTGTTAATATTAGTTTAATATCACGATTTCAAATTTTAAATTTAAATTTTTAAATTCAGTTTTAAATTCACACGTAAACGAATGTTTTCAAGAGAGTAAGGTTATATTCCGAATAAGGAAAAGCTGATAATTGGAATGCCAAAAATAAAATTACGTGAGAAAATAATTTCTATTTGATTGTTAGATTAAAATTTCAAAAAGCCATGATTTTAAGAAATAAGACTCAGTGGTGGTATGTCTACAGTAAATGAGGTTAAATCCCCAATTCCATAACAAAATGAAATGTTAATCTGCTCATAGATCAATCCTAAAACCTCTGACAATGGCAGACATCGGTATGTCAGCTCAGAGGAAGCGGAGAGCTCAACGGATGGCAAATCGCCCTCAAAGATTAGCCCTCGGACCAGTGTCCGACCACGGGGACGAGATCCTTCAAGCCATTAAGATAGTCAAGGCTAAGCAAGAAGCCCAGGCTAACCCCGGCGGGGATTTCTTCGAGTCGAAGGACCAGCCAACCGACTCTTCTGCCGTCTCGACGTTCATCCCAAAACAGAGGTACATGTATAAATTATCAACTTCTTTCAATTTCTCATCTCCTATCTGAAGTTGTGATTACAAAGTTTCTGAAATGAATACAAATTTTGAAATGAATATTATATCTCTGAATTGTATATGCCAACTCATTCATTAAAGTAGGATATTTGTAAATCATAATGCCAACTGCTGCATAGAAATTTATATATTCGACGGAATTGCGCCCTTTTTACAATTAAAAGTAAGGTTGGATCTTACTGACACACAGTTATTTGTAGGGAGAGGGGTATTATTGCCATAACTTCTAATGTATTTTTTTTTTCTCGGAACAGTTGTACCCCTAAGATATCGGCCCATGAGAACGAGAGTGTTGACGAAGTGGTCATCCAAATGCTGCAACCCAACGTCACATGTCAAACTCTCAAACTCGATGACCTCTTGACCTTTGACATGGGATGGACTGTTAAGGTATGAAGATCGTACCTCTTTTTGTAATAAACTAAATCCATGAAACTTGAATAAGATTTTTTCTTGGAGCATTTGTAATCGCCTTAGAAAGACAAGAAAGGACATGTGAAGCAGCAAGAGAAATCAAAGTTACGGTATTAACAGGTGGATATTTATGATGTATGATCAATTTTATTTATTCGAACCTCTCACTGTCATTGTACCCCTGCAGAAGCTTAAAAACTACATTTTATCCCTTCTCAGAGGGGATGTTGCAACAGTTGAGGACAGATTTATCGATGAATACAACCATGTAGCTGCCACTAAAGTAGCTTACTTCTGATTTTGTCTTTACATGCAGAGTATCAATACGCTCCGAGAGATTGGACGGGGCAGCTTCGGTAGGGTTCTTCTAGCACGTCATGGTCTCACAGGAGTTCCTCTTGCCATCAAAGAGCCGTCATGGTCAGACAACTTCGCCTCGCCTGGTGAAATGGTTCAAGAACTCAAGGTAACCAGGACCAGAGCAACAAAGGAGGCAATGATCCATCAGTTGACGTCAGGCAGCCCTTACTTTCCCAACTTCTGGGGTACACTTGATCTCGGGAATGAACTCTGCCAGGCTGTCGAGTTTGTAGGATGCAAGAAGACGGGTACCGGTTATCCACTCCACGCACCACCACCGCTATCGGCAAGAAATGTTCTCCAAGTCGCAGGGGACATTGTCAAAGGTATGATGGAATTCCATGGCCATGGACTATTGCATAATGACTTAAAGAACGACAATGTGCTCTTGGAAAAACGGGGGAAGCGGTATCATGCCGTCATTATTGACTTTGGTATGGCAAGCACAATCACCGCTCCACTGAAAATGATGGGAGTTACCAGAGAACTCCAAATGGCTTACTTGGATGGACAGGAGGCTGATTTCATCGCACCGGAGGTCATCTTAGATGGAAAGACGACTTCGGTTGAATCAGATGTGTTCTCAGTCGGCCGTATCTTCTCGGATATGGGAGAGATTTTTGAAGGTAATGAATTTTATTCTCCCTGCAAGTTTAGGTCATAATCCAATATCGTAAAACATACACAAAGGCCTATCTTCAGATAAGTTCAAACCAATTTCTGACCCATGAAAGCATAATAATTATGATGATGTCCCAAAGCAGTGTCCTCAGGAAATTTGCTTCTTTCTAGAATACACAATGTCGTGATAAATACGATATCGATCGTTTTCCCATGAATTGTAATCTTAAGTGTCTGATCGAAGCAGCATAGTACTAATTGGCCTATTTCCCATCTTTCTGCGTTTTATTTTACGATTCCAGGTCTCCGTTCTCCAAAGCTTCAACAACTGGCTAAGCTTGGCCATGAGTGCATGGCAAATCGCCCTTGCCTCGATGCCATCCGAGATCACATCACCAAACTCCAACGGCCCAGTAGATGGAGACGTGTCAAGCGATGGGTTGCTAAGAAGCTTCATTTACGTCGAAAGTAATCTGGAAATAACAAATTTTGGCACCATATTATTCATTGGGAAATAAAGTAACCCATAATGAAATGATAAAGTGATTTTGTGTACTTATTCGTCTTGTAGCAAGAATACAAAGAGATGCCGTGCATGAGAGCGAGAAATAAAGAGAGGGAGATAGAGAGAGAGGGGGGGGGGGGGTAGTGAGAGAGTATTAGAGGCTGAGAGAGAGGGTAGAGAGAGGGGGAGAAGGAGGGAGAGAGTATTAGAGGGAGAGAAAGAGAGAGGGTAGAGAGAGAGAGAGAGAGAGTATTAGAGGGAGAGAGAGAGGGTAGAGAGAGGGAGGGAGGGAGAGAGTATTAGAGGCTGAGAGAGAGGGTAGAGAGAGGGGGAGAAGGAGGGAGAGAGTATTAGAGGGAGAGAAAGAGAGAGGGTAGAGAGAGAGAGAGAGTATTAGAGGGAGAGAGAGAGGGTAGAGAGAGGGAGGGAGGGAGAGAGTATTAGAGGGAGAGAGAGGAAGAGAGAGGGTAGAGGGAGAGAGAGTATTAGAGGGAGAGAGAGAGGGTAGAGAGAGGGAGGGAGGGAGAGAGTATTAGAGGGAGAGAGAGGAAGAGAGAGGGTAGAGGGAGAGAGAGTATTAGAGGGAGAGAGAGAGGGTAGAGAGAGGGAGGGAGAGAGAGTATTAGAGGGAGAGAGAGGAAGAGAGAGGGTAGAGGGAGAGAGAGTATTAGAGGGAGAGAGAGAGGGCAGAGAGAGGGAGGGAGGGAGAGAGTATTAGAGGGAGAGAGAGGAAGAGAGAGGGTAGAGGGAGAGAGAGTATTAGAGGGAGAGATAGAGGGTAGAGAGAGGGAGGGAGTATTAGAGGGAGAGAGAGGAAGAGAGAGGGTAGAGGGAGAGAGAGTATTAGAGGGAGAGAGAGAGAGGGTAGAGAGAGGGAGGGAGGGAGAGAGTATTAGAGGGAGAGAGAGGAAGAGAGAGGGTAGAGGGAGAGAGAGTATTAGAGGGAGAGAGAGAGGGTAGAGAGAGGGAGGGAGGGAGAGAGTATTAGAGGGAGAGAGAGGAAGAGAGAGGGTAGAGGGAGAGAGAGTATTAGAGGGAGAGAGAGAGGGTAGAGAGAGGGAGGGAGAGAGAGTATTAGAGGGAGAGAGAGGAAGAGAGAGGGTAGAGGGAGAGAGAGTATTAGAGGGAGAGAGAGAGGGCAGAGAGAGGGAGGGAGGGAGAGAGTATTAGAGGGAGAGAGAGGAAGAGAGAGGTAGAGGGAGAGAGAGTATTAGAGGGAGAGAGAGAGGGTAGAGAGAGGGAGGGAGGGAGTATTAGAGGGAGAGAGAGGAAGAGAGAGGGTAGAGGGAGAGAGAGTATTAGAGGGAGAGAGAGAGAGGGTAGAGAGAGGGAGGGAGGGAGAGAGTATTAGAGGGAGAGAGAGGAAGAGAGAGGGTAGAGGGAGAGAGAGTATTAGAGGGAGAGAGAGGGTAGAGAGAGGAGGGAGAGAGTATTAGAGGGAGAGAGAGGAAGAGAGAGGGTAGAGGGAGAGAGAGTATTAGAGGGAGAGAGAGAGGGAGAGTGAGGGGGGAGAGAGAAGAGAGAGTTGTTGGAGAGAGAGTATTAGGGAGAGAAAGAGGGTAGAGAGAGGGAGGGAGGTGAGAGAGTATTTGAGGAGAAGAGGAAGAAGAGGGGTAGAGGGAGAGAGAGTATTAGAGGGAGAGAGAGAGGGTAGAGAGAGGGAGGGAGAGAGTATTAGAGGGAGAGAGAGGAAGAGAGAGGATAGAGGGAGAGAGAGTATTAGAGGGAGAGAGAGGGGGTAGAGAGAATCTATTGAATTCAACATCATAATATCATGGATATACGAAGAGTAAAAGTCCTGAAATATTCACGAGATTGGCGAAGTCTCAATCTAATCACTTCTACTGTATTTGAAGACCGATTGATACACTTTTCGTCATGTACAATTCCTGTCATAAATTCGGATCGAAAAGTATATCATGAAACAGAAAGTGTTATGAGGTAACTTCGGCTGAAATACTGGTAGTTATTTTGATATGTCATGGCCATGTTCTAATCACATGCAGTATGAAAGGCACATCAAGGATTTTATGAAAGGGCATCGGCCGATAGGGGGGGGGGGGGTGGGGTTCGGACCCCTCTCCCTTTTTCTTTTGCCTGTTGGGGGGGGGGTCGGGTTGTTGTTTTTTTTTGGGTAAAATATAGTGAACTAGCACGGAAAAATGTAATTACCCCCTCCCTTTGGGGTGGGGCTTGTCAAAACTTTTAGAAATTGTAACCCCCGCTTTACAAAATCCCGGATCCACCAGTACAGGGTTGTTTTTGGCTCAGCAGTGAGGCGTATCCAACACTGGGTGGAATTGGGGGACTCCCCATCCCCCTCTCTTTGGAAGGCCCAGATACAAATAAAAAAAAGAAAGAATAAAACTGGCAGTGGGTTTATGGTATGTTCCCGGCACCCCTCTTCTTTGGGAGAATTCCCCCCTCTCTTTGTCAATTCATGGATACGCCGCTGGAATTTGACCAAGAGTAATTCAGAAATACGACCCACTCGAGACACGGTGGGCACTTGAAAACAATTCCTCGTTAATGGCCATGAAAAACATCTCATGCATGTTTTTCTGTTGTTGATTTTTGTTACATTTGTGTAGATATGTTAACCGTTGGTCTTCGACAGATATTTACCCGAAATATATAGGACGCCACAGACGAACTTTATGAATTAGAAGTAGAATTTTCAGCGAAGAGTGAGCATTACGAAATCACATATCGTGCTTCTAATAATTTTTTTCTGTTATGATTGCCCCACCATTCTGCCTCGGTTAACTAGTGAAGTGACAATAAATTGTTTCACCGGCCTATTCATTCAGTCGTGCTGCAAATGCTTACAAAATTTTCTTTCTGGATCATGTCACATTTATATTCAATCTGTGTTGGAATCGTCAATCTATCATCAGTCGTAATTTTGGTGGCCATGGTAGGTCTTTTAGCTATTGGCTTTTTCATCAAGACCAGGTAATATTGATATTTCATTTTCATCTATTTTTGCAATAAAGAGACAAACTTTGTAAGATTCATTCGTAAAATTTCAACCTACTTGCTTCAATATTAACACCTCTTGTAAAAGGCGTACCACACATATTTCCCTTACATGTATTTTCTTAAACCATGGATTTTTTTTCTTTAAATAATCATTTTTTTTCTTCAATATTATCGCGTACGCCCTTAAGACTAAAGTGCATGTTTGTGGTGACTTATAGCGTTTGGCCCTGGTATTACACATTTGATGGCGATATGCCTTAGATAGCATATGGCGGATTAAGGGAGGGGGGGGGGGGGAAGGAGGGGCACGGGGACACAGTCCCCGGAGAAACCCAATCTGGCACACCATAAGTACACATTAAAAAAAAAATGCCCCCTATTTATGTCCCAGCAACAATCTTGGACCCCACAGGTATCTGAAAATTGTAATAACATTATTTTGCTTGTCAGAGATTTTGGAGTAAAAGGAACATACAAAAATGTGATGAACCTTTTCGTTGCTTGCCAGAATTATTCGGACTTGTGCCCCCCCCCCCCCCCCCCCCCCCCCCCGCGGACAGAGAATCCTGGATCCACCAGTAATGACGATATATTGCCATTAAAGAGATCTGGTTATTTTAGGGGTTCATTTTCCCACCCTAAACACGAATTTGCTGTATTCCGATTGCAGATTCATTGAAATACTTGGAGTACTAGGCAGCAAGCATAATAATTTATTCCAATCCCTTCCCCCAAATTTGTTATCATTTAGAAATTTATTCATGTATAATGATAAACATACATGGATTTTCCATCCTAGAATTATTTAGATTTCGTTCATTACTTTTAGACTCTTTATGTCATTGATGTCACTGAAGTCAATTATCATGAAGAAGTCTTCCAATACAGTTCTTTTAGACAATGTGTCGAGTTAATTAACTTGCCCCTCCCCCCCTCCCCCCCCCCCGAATTGATATTCATATACAGCTCTAATCATTCTACCCTCAGAGGGACCCGTTTCCCTGCGGGTCCTCGCGGCGTGCCAATCTTAGGATACCTCCCATTCTTGGACTGCCGACGACTCCACCAGAGCTTGCTGGGCCTTGGCCGTCGCCATGGCAACGTGTTCTCGCTCAAAATCGGCGCGCAGACGGTCGTCGTCCTGAATAGCGCCGACGTCATCAGGGAGTGTTTGGTTGGGAGAGCGACGAGCTTCGATGGACGACCCGTGTGGATGCTGAACAAGGTTAACAACGGCCGAGGTGAAGGTTTACTTGTAATTTTATCAACAGCCTAACACATGCTCCTTCTCATTTACCCTGCAAGCATAAATATAAATTTCCTCCTTTTCCTTCTTTGAAATCCCTTTTTCCTGCACGTGTCTCTTTATTTCTCTCCTTCTCCATCTCTCTCTTTCTCTTCCTCTCTTTCTCTTTATGTCCTTCTCTCTCAGTCTCTCTTCCCCTCTCACACTCTCTTTCTCCTTTCCTCTTCCTTTCTGTCTAGCACTCCAATCAAGCACCATTATCCATCTAACACTTAACTTATTACCAATGCCGAATTCATTGGTGATAATACCCATTTACTCCACCTGAAAGTGTTAAATTTTGAGTAACTAATAATTTGTAATTTTTGAATGTTTGTAAAATGAATAATTGCTTTGCTTAGGTATGCCTTTCATTTTCAGGCTTAGATGGAAAAGGAGAGATAAGCGAGCAAAATCAAAGTTAAAGGTAAATTGAGTATAAATAAAATGACAATTTTTCTTTGTCATGGCAAAAAACAACAACATTAAGTTGTGTTTTAAGCAGTAGATGTGGTAAGATTTATTATTTTCTCCTTATTGGTGATTTTTTTTTTATCGAATAATGAATCTATAGGACATTTTCAACATGTCGTTACGACCACAAAGTATAATATTCATTGATCCTTTACAGGATTTATTGATATGTCATGCATTAATATACTTTCTTTCTTATTTATAAGGTATAGCCAACGAGCAACCTACAAAAGAATGGCAAGCCCATCGCAAGGCGTGGTCCAAGGTCACGCGAGGTTTGACTTCATACGACCTCGACATGGAGGTCAAGATATCACGTGACATCGGCTGCATCATCGCAGCCTTAGAATCTAGCCAAGGACTACCTGTTGATGTCTCCAAGCTTGTACATATGGCTTTATGCAATATCATCTGCTCCCTATGCTTCGGAAAGAGCTTTTCGTACAACGACACGGACTTTCAGCAATTGCTCAAAATGGCGGACAAGTTCTTCCGCCACCTTTCAAGCGCCAGTGCTGTGAATTTCTTCCCGATTCTCTGGTACTTGCCGCTGAAAGCGAACAAAGCTGTAGCAGAGGGATATGAGGGTATCTTTGGTTTCGTGAAGAAACTCGTGGAGGAGAAACTAGATGGAAAAGGGAAGGTGCAGGACCGTGGGTTTATAGATGTGTGCTTAGACGAGGCCAAAACAAAGAACTGTGGTGATCTTAAAAGGGAGACTTCTGCAGTTGTGCCAAGCAGAAATATGAATCAACATGCCGTCTCCGAGACTCAAACAGGCGACAAAAATGACTCTACATCGTCTGAGGATACCCATCGTCATCAACCAAATGGCAATGACAAGGTCTGCAATAAAACAGATTATGACGAGAGCGATGTCCTCGAAATACATAACCGTCGACGAGCCATCTGCGAAAGTGTGACGTACGTCGCGACTGATATGTTCATAGGAGGAGCGGAGACAACACATGCAGGGGTGATGTGGGCCATTGCCTTCATGGTGCTCTACCCCAACGTTCAGGCCAGGGTGCAGAAGGAACTTGATGATGTGGTTGGTGACAACCGTCTGCCGGTCTGGAGTGACAGACACCGTCTTTTATACATTCAGGTAAACTTTTGGGCCGGAATTCACAAAGGAGGTTTAAATTTAAACCATGGATTATTTAAATTTTGTGGTATAAGTACGCTTGATTTAGCGCATGCATTTAGAAAGGTCCAATGATCCCTGGTAATGAACGCGTGTGCTTGGCAAAATGCGCTAATTTTACGCTTGTTGCCATGGTTTCGACCATGGACTAACGCAGGTTTAAGCAAATTAATTTACCTAAACCTGCGTTAGTCCATGGTCGAAACCATGGCAACAAGCGTAAAATTAGCGCATTTTGCCAAGCACACGCTTTCATTACCAGGGATCATTGGACCATTGTAAGTGCATGCGCTAAATCAAGCGTACTTATACCACAAAATTTAAATAATCCATGGTTTAAATTTAAACCTCCTTTGTGAATTCCGGCCTTGATGTTTAGTTGATGAATATGTAAGGGACAAAGTTTCGCATGACAAAGTAACTTGTGATGAAGGTTTAAATGATATGCTGGAAAGCAATCGATTCTGTTAAGATGACCAATAAAGTAAGCTTTGCTGCTTCGAATCAACGAGTAATGTGCTCTTTACATCCCGCCCACTATGCCATTATTTAATTGATTTAAAAATTCTCATAAAAGCAAACATGATAGACCTATGCCTTTCGCCCCCCCCCCCATATTTTCGAAGTCTGACTACTGCGTCAAATGTGAGAATCCTTTGAACTAAATAACTCATTTTGCAAGGATATTCTGATATAAAACAAAACAATTCCTAATTTTGAAAATCATAGTTTATTAAAGTCACTTAGGCAATTGGCAATTTTTACTAATTTCAAATCTACCAAAGATGTTCCACCGAATGTTGCTGATGTGAAAGGGGGAAATGCCTTTGGAAGACCTACAGACTTGTATAAGGCCACCCTAAAATCAATGCTAATTTCAAATAGTTTTTGATTTCCCGTTTTTGTACGATAAAGGCTTGTCTGCAGGAGATCCTTCGCCTTGGCAATGTCATCCCCATCGCCATTCCTCATGTGACCACTCGTGACTTCACAATGACTAACGGATGCCATCTTCCCCGAGGGACCACTGTCTTGGCCAACCTCTTCGCGTGTCATATGGACCCTAGTGCGTGGGAGAACCCCCGAGAGTTTCGACCGGAGAGGTTCCTAGATTCAGGTGGTAATCTGAAGCGACTCGACGATTTCATGCCATTTTCAATAGGTAAGTAGGTAACTTGGAAACATTTTCGTTCCCCTGATCAGTCACTGGCTGATTTTATCATGATCATTAAAAGGTAACCATAAGCTTAAAACAATGAATGTAATACAGAACAGTGTAACCAACGTGATGCCGACTGAAATCGTAGTGATAAATGCGTTCCTTTCTCCCTGCTGAAGACTTTTTTGTTATCATAAACAGGCATAAAGTTGCAACTTTGGGGATATTGTTCGGTCAGAAAAGAAACGTAGTTTTAGGATTACTGGCAATCTAATCATCCAAATATTTGCTTTCCCTGGCATTTTTCAGGTCGTCGCATGTGTCTTGGGGAACAGCTTGCTCGTATGGAACTCTTCCTCGCATTCACTCATATCTTCATCAAGTTCGCCGTCACCCTCGAGCCTAACGTACGCCGACCAAGCCTTGAAGGCCGCCCCGGAATAACGCACTGCCCATATCGCTTCAAAGTATGTGCAGTAGAAAGAAAAGCTAGGAGGGGCAACAACGGCACAGACGACCAGACCGCTAATCATTAGGTAAATCATATCACAAAGAAGAATTTGAATGCTGTATTATTAAGTTTGTCTTTGAGTTAATGACTTCATGTATTTTTTTATGGCTATTAAGAATCGTACATGTGATAATGATGATAATGATGATGATTCACATATGGCGCTATGCTTTTGCGCCATGTACCAATACTATGCGCTTCGAAAGGATTATTATGTCAAAGGCAAAATTTTGGCGTATTACAGGTGCTCAATTTCATTCCAAAGCGAAATTGATTCGGCTTATTTTATACATATTTTTTCTAATGATAATAATTTAATTATACAAGTATGAACTTGTTGTTGCATCGTCCTACATTCACGCAACTTACAGTAGCTGAATAACAAAAATTCCCTTTTCTAATTGTCTAGAATAGCCAACATTTTATTTTACCACACACCCATCGTGCATTTCACAATGACCACATAACAAATGGTACATGTAATATTTTGGAAAAATATGAATTTCATTTTTCTTCATCTCTACATGACATTTCAGTACAATTAAAAATATAAGACCAAAATCATACTGTTTTCGTCGTAATGAAAAATATGTGTTGCCACAACATAGTGGCGATATGGGCGAACTGGGGCTAAAATCGACCTTAGCATTTTGTCTGATCTTTTTCTTTTTCCTTTCTCTCTTTTTTCTTTCTTTCGACTAACCGACCCTCAGACCACAAATCGATCCGTTCTCAAATCAAAATGTAAATTGGTACTTCGGCAACATTTTTAAATCTCACGCGCACCAATCCTCTGCTAATGATTCCCTGAAGAAAAACGAAAGAATATTCGTGAAGTATATATGAATCTAGTGTGGTATATATTGTATACCTTGTTTCTCATGATAAGTATATAGTTGCAAATCGGTGAGATCACATTAATGTTATTAAGTTTTGAGAATATTTTTTTTTGTAAGACCAGGAAATCGTTATCATACATTTAAAAAATATCTTATAGCAATACATTTACTAAAATAAACGAATGGACTTAGTAATCAGTGTTCCTATATCATTCGAAACAAAATAACTTCATGAAAACTTGTCAGTCAAGTATTTTAGTTAGAATTCTGAAGAAAGAGAAAAATCGATCGCATAGAACGAAATTGAGATAAAATTCTGTGTTATAATACACACAGGGCGAAGTCCGAATTCGAAATCTAGAATTCACACAATCTAGGCCTAAATAACTTGATGAGAACGAAAAAGAGCATTTTACATATATTTAATTAACTCTTGTTATGGTTAATATAACTATCGCCTATATAAAAAAAATATGTCATTCAAAGAGTTCGCCTCTCTTAACTTGAAGTTAATGGTAGGGGAGGAATGGGAATAGGGGCCACGTAGTCAGCTATGGGAACGAAGTCAACATCGTAATTGAATGCTCTGGGACCGACGACGTCCAGGGCCTGTGGTGATCGTAGAGCAGGGGGACTCGGTAGAGCGATGACGGCTACACGGAGACCGTACTGGATCTCTTCCGTCGGGACAGGATGACCCTTGTCAGCATCGGTGATGACGATGATGTCGGGTGTCATGGCAACGATCTTTAAAGACAGTATAATATTTCAATTTTATTCTTAAGTGAAACATTTTGATAAACAGCACTGTTTGATTATTAGATGAATGGTACCTACAGACTTAATGATACCATGAAGCTTTATATTGCCTTAAAATTGTGGTGAACTGTACATTGCATCTTTGAGAAAAGGAAGTTTTTCTTTCAGTACTTGACAAGTGAATGACAACAGCAGTAGGCCTGCTGTACATAGACCTTTTTAAAATTTTATAATAGATCAATGTAAAATTTAAAAAAAAATCTGTTTTTTTTTCATATGTAATCAAGCATTTACACTGTTTTACGTGCTTTGCCAAATAAATATTATATTTGAAAGAAAACAACAACTAAATTGTACTGTCTTGTCGTATTATTTCATCAAACATTTTCCTTATGCTGGAGTTAAAAAAAGCTCTATTGTGTTAAAGAAGTAGGTTTTTACCACTGCAGTTTTTAAGGTCAAATCTCCGATATTTTCTTTTCAAACGAGAAGATTCTCACCTTTTCTTGCAGCACGCCGTCGACAACTATTCGTTGCTTAGCAACGAGATTCTCATTTTGGAAGCAGACAAGAAAGGAAACTCCCGAGTACTCTCCCGTTCCCTCTACCAGCACATCACCCTTGTCGAACCCTCCTGTCGTCTCACGGGTTACGTTAGTTATCTGCAAATAACAGACATGATTTTTAAGGATATTTTGAGTGAAAGTTCTATTCATAACTGTCTAAAAAGGGGCAATTGTTTCTGAATACGCCACTTCCCCATATATTGTGTGGAGCATAAATATAGATGTATATGTACAAAACATCTGACAATAACAATAACAGCAAAGATCAAACCTCCAAAGTGCATTAAACTTTTACCAAGGGGCATAAGCACATGTGGAAATGTAAGACAAGCAGACAAAGAAAAAAAGTAGACAAAGAAAGAAAAAGCACAGTGGATCTACCACTGAGGTAATTCCTTCGTATTAAATTACTCTTTTACAGTTTTCATTACCCGACAGGAAAACCCCCTTTCCTTACCTTGCCGCTAATGAGAAGAACCCCGTTGCCAGCCTGAGCGATGGCTTGGATCGGTTCCGAGCCCGAGCTTTGTGCCGTCATGACTACCCGACCCAGATGCCAGGTGCGGCTGTACGAGTGCGGTACCGTGGAGGCCAGAATGTCCTCTGCGCTCAGTGGCGCTAAGACCAATGCTCCGGAGCATCTACGTGAATATATAAGTGGATACATCCGCGTCAGGAATAATCACATTTCAGTGAAAAATAATAACAGAGACAAAGGATTTCAGAAACTGTAAAACACGTTTTTATAACTTTTTTCGTTTTGTGGAGACTTCTTAGAAAGCAGGTCAACTATTTTTTTTTTCCAAACTGGAACTACCCTGCTAAAAGGACCATTGAAAATACATCTACAGAAAAAAAACATTAATTGATTCTTACCATAGGCCTACTAACTTTGTGTGAGTTTATTGCAGCTTCCGAACAAAATACTGAGCAATCTACACAACGTATGTTTTTCCATGACACCAATGAATAACTCCACAGGATGGACATAAATTTTCATCATACCCCATCTGACCTCCCACGACCATCCGGAAGCAGTTTTCCACCTGGACAGAACTTCCTGCCTCAGCTATCACTGACTCTTGACTACCATCACTGACCAACGCAGCAGGGTACAAGGGTTTCTTGTTGATCGAAGGGAGGAACATCTAAAAAAAAAAAAACATGATCAGTATATTTTGTATCATGTATATTTTCAAATTCTAGAAATCTACGTTTACCACATACCCTTTCAAAGAAATTAATATAATCACAATTTTCAGGCAATATTTAATGTAGAAGTCATCTAACGGTAATGAGAAATCTATCTGTTCCCCCTTTTTTTAGCCTTCCACGAGGTGAAAATCATCAGTAATGAATACAAAATGAAGTGAACGAATGAATATACCAGAGAGTATCCTGTCTACCTAAAGCATTATCCTGCACAGTAAGGAGAGGACCATCGCTGTGTCTGTGTTACACATAAGTGTGTTTTTAAAACAAAGAATTGAAGAGCATGTATTGAAAAGATAAGAAGCAAAAATAACGCACAGGGAGAAGGAAACCTTCGAGAAAGAACACAGTGTCCAAAGGTGTGTTCAGTGTGTTCACAGTGTGGTTGCAGTGTGTTCATTGTCATCACAGTGTGGTAAATGTGTTCACTGTGTGTGCAGTGTGTCACAATGTGATCACAGTGTGTTAGATGTGGTCACAATATGTCACAGTGCATTCAGTGCACCACAGTGTGTTCATTGTGATCACTGTGGGGTAAGTGTGCTCACAGTGACTTCTCACTGATGCCAAAGTAAAAACACATTGTAATAATATCAAAATAAAGATTTCACATCTACTACTTCTTGGTAGAGAAAATCTACGGTACTTGTATGTTGCTGCGTATCCCTCTTTAATCACACGAATTAAAATACCATGTATACCTGTAACTCTGGGAAAGCTCTCCCCATTCCGTCACAGTCCAGTATGGGCACATCAAGTTCGGCACCAGCTATCAGCGGTTCAATTGAGTTGAATCCGCCTATCTCTGCCGACATGACTGCACACACCCCGCCATGTACAGCTGTCTTCGAACAGTGTGTGTAGTCCTTCACGAAAACCAGACCGTTGTTGGTATCCTCATCAGCATTTTCTGTCATATTTTAGATATTGATGATGATGAAGATAATGATAATCATGATGATATTATAATAATAATGACAATGATAATAAACCGATCTAAACAAAATATGATTCAACTAAGGTTCATTTTCTTTCCTAAATGTCTTTGTTGGGCAATAAAAATTGATATTAGATATTTCGAAGTATGGTAACCATACAGAACCTCGGTAACATGAAGGTATCAGGAATCAACATATCAGTGCATTGGCAGAAATTGCTTATCCGTCATAACTTTATATCTATCCCATTTCAAACACAAGGCAGTCATTATTTTATACCTAGCGGAGCAGCTTGTCGCCGAACGTCTTCGGGGTTTGCCGCCAGTACGTCCCGCATGCAGATGAGTGCCCGAGGTATCTCCGTCCCGGAGACCAGTTTCTCGATCAGGACAGCCGGCGCACCCATGAATCCCACCGCTGGCACCTTTCCCTGCAGAGCTGATGTTGTACCAAGTCTGAAACAGAAGAAGAGAGTTTGGATTAGGCCGCATTGGCGTTAAAGATGAAATCTAATTCTGTTGGCAAAAATGAAATTGGAATGAAACATGTTCACCGTATCCTCCTAGAATTCCTCTTGTATCAAAAGATACATGAGAGATAAAATCTAGTTCTCAAGGCAAGAATGAAATCGGAATGAAACATGTTCAACGTGTCCTCATAGTGTTCCACTTGTATCAAAAGATACATGAGAGATAAAATCTAGTTCTCAAGGCAAGAATGAAATCGGAATGAAACATGTTCAACGTGTCCTCATAGTGTTCCACTTGTATCAAAAGATACATGACAGATAAAATCTTGTTATGCTGGCAAAAATGAAATTGGAATAAAGCATGTTCGATGTGTCCCCATAATGTTCCACTTGTATCAAAAGGAATAGTCATGAGAAATTCACACGCTTCGACACTTTGTTCGTTCAATTAAGTGGAAAGTAAGAAACGTCTAGATAACGCTAATGCTTACACCATTTATTTCGTACCTCTCTGGGGCAATGACCCTGATCTTTTTGCCACTCCGCAGTTGTTTGAGAGCACGCAGCTTGCCCATGTAGGGGCTACCACCCCCGCCAGACCCGAGCAGCCCAGCCCCGATAGTGATGTACTCAATATCACGCTCGCTGAGGATCCATTCACCGGAGAACGGGTCAATGTGAGGTTGGTAATCTAATAGAGAGGGAGAACGGGCATTGATTTAGATTAAAGGAGGTAGAGGAGGTCGTAGTAGTAGCAGTATTAAACGTAGAAGTATAGTAGATGTAGAATTAGTACACTTAGAAGTAATATACTCAGTTATTAAAGGTACAATAAGAAGCAGAAGTAGTAGAAGACACTGAGCTAGTATAGATGTATAGAATATAGTACAATTAGGATAGATAGACGTAGCAGTATACTATTATCAGTTTCGTTTTAGTAGAAGACGTGGAATAGTAAATGTTGAAGTAGCAGAGGTGGAAGAAGTAGTATACTACAGGTAGTAAATGTTAAAGTAGTAAACAAAGAATTAGTAAATGAAGAAGTAGTAGACGTAGAAGTAGTGTACATATTGATGAGCAGAAATAGAGGTGGAAAGAGGAGTAGAATATTCGACGTAGAAGACGTAGAAGCAGTAGACAAAGAAGTAGTGTAGAAGTAGCCAGAGCAGATGTTTAGTAATAATAACAGATTTAGAAGTAGTAGAGGTAGTATCGTAGTAGATATAATAATAGTAGTAGACGTAGAAGTAGTGGACTTAGTATTGGAAAATTTCAAAATGTGAAAATAGCAGTAGAGTATCGGACGTGTAAATAGCAGACGTAGAAGTAGTATAGACGTAGAAGTATTGGACGTATAAGTAGTTGATTTATTATTTAGAGGTGGTCGTCGTAGTAGATATAGTAACGATAGTAGTAATCTACACGATTCACAAAGAAAGCAAATAATGCACCATTGCCTGAAGTAGAAAAGTAGAAATCAAGAACTCATACCTTTGTCATCAACGCTATCGATATCACTTCTTTTTGCTGTCGTTTGGTCTGCACCTTGTTCCGTCTTCCCCGATTGGCCACTCTCAATATCACATGGTGGTTGAGAAGGAGGTGTTTCGGCCGAGGTTCTCATCGGCGTCTCCTCTGCTGGGTATGAAGTACGGTGTGTTTCAAGATTGGATATCGCTAAACTCCCTACAGCTTTGACTTTGATTCGTATGACATCGCCGGGGAGGTAGGCCAGTCCTACCGACTGGCGTTCGGTGATCTGGGTGGGTAAAACAATACGGTTAAAACTCACATTAATATATAGAGAGTGAAATGTATTGTACGTAGAACTTAGAAAAGAAATGCCTGTACACAGCTTTTTGCTAGCTAACCAGTCAGGTGACATGGAATTAATGGAAATTATTTTGTCCTCTTTAAACGTGTTTAAGTTTAGGTCCTCGCGCAAATCTTTATATCTGTTCTGGGTATTCACTTTTTCTCGTTTCCTTTAACAATGTCTGTTGAACCTGTTCACTATCATGACCATACAATAATTTGATTTCAGACCTATGTGCAGTTTTCATAGCCTATTACCTTACTTTAATCAGACGATGTTTGTAGGACTATGCCTGTTCATCGATCATTTGGAATAAATACAATTGCTCCACACTATCAATTTCAAGAAAGAGGAACGTAATTATTTGTGTCAAGTTTGTAGTTGAAAGCCAATGCTAACCATACGATTTGCTTCTTAAGTGATTTTCCAATCAAACAGAAATCGAAAATAAAATAGAGAGACAAAGCTTACGATCATTTAAAAGACAAAACTCCTTCAAAACTTACTTCCAGAGTAGACTCATCGGCGCCATTTTTGACCGCAGCGCGTCTTGCGCTGGCTTCCGCGGATTTAACCGCGTCTTCACGGGAGACCTGAGCGACGTTTACCACGTAGTCTACTGTACCACTGACTTGACTGAGAGAGGCACCCACCGCATTAGCCGACTGCCACGAAAAGTTAAATTCATACGAGTAAACTTTACTTTCGTTATGCACTTATAACTCCTTGCACTTATGATGTCAATTTGATGGGCAGTGGAAAATAGTTATTGAAACTTCAATTGCTTCGTTGCCATCAGAAGGGGTTCTTGGTTCTTGGGTGTGACACCCAGTAATTTTGTCACGTCAACAAAAAAATTGTAATAATAATAATAATGATAATGATAGTAATAATGATTATAATAATAATAATGATAATGATAATAATAATAATAATAATAATAATAATAATAATAATAATAATAATAATAATAATAATAATAACAGTCTTGTGACGCCACTGATCACAAGAGGAATGAATGGATGAATGAATGAATGAATGAATGAATGAATGAATGCTGCGACATTTAGAAACGATGTGAATGATATGATTTTTTTAAATACAAAAGTATAATCATTGTATAGTATCTTTCGCGTCATTAAACAATTTGAAAACGTTGATCTTTAAATTTATAACTGTAGCAAACACTAACAAGTAATTTAAAAATCAACAGTGGTACCTGATAATGAGGAGGTTTTATAAGACGAGATGCTCCGCGGAGGCCACGGTTCTCATCGATTAGAATACTTCCTCCTCCAACAACAATAACTGGCACTTCATCACCGCTGATCTAAATCGTTATATGACAAGAAACTTTGATTACTTACGATGTATTTGCTGTAATAACAATAGTGGGTTACGAATGTCTTACCTATGTGTTTTATACTATGAGAAAGAAGAAGAATTTATCGTTTTGAATATTCAAAGTGGTTGAAATTTGCATTAAAGGGACCGAAAAGTCGCAAATCGAGGTGTTTTGGAGCTTGGCCCTGCTCGGGTATATTCAGGAATCTCCGTACATGCATCTTCGGTAAACGAGCACGCAATTGCAGTGATACGCATTCGACCGAAGAAAGACAAACTGAACAACCCAACTGACAAACTACGTGCACCCTCGACTGCAATTTTGTTCGCTGCTCCAAGATTGTTGTTATGCACGGCCTTGCAATAGGGGCAAGCGGATGAAATTGATCGTACATGGATATCGAGCGGTGACTCCCTTTAACAGGAAGTTAGTGGCTCACATCCTCATGAAAGTATTTCTTTCACTCTTATTTCCCCTCCATCTGATCTTTCTCAACTGATATATCTCCTACACATTTTCTTGATATTTGATATATTAAATAAAAATTGTTAGATGTTTTCATTTTCTTCACTGTCTCATACTGATCAATGAAGTGCAACTATATCCCAATAATTAAATAGAAATTATATAGTCTATAACATAAAATATATATGTAACATTTTACATACCTTGATCTGATCAATAACTTCTTCAACCATCCGATGTATTTTGTCCACAGCACTGTTCACAACGGTCTTCGGAATCTGACCAACCTTTGCAATGTCCCCTTCTATTTTAGCAAGGCCCGCTGCTACGGCGATATCCGTGGCGGTGAGAGTGTTACCGCCAAAAATAAGACCCTCACTTAGCAGACGATAGCCAACACTGCTTGGACCAACCGCTATGTTTTCCTGAGAAAAAATAATACCATCACGCTTTTGTAAAGCGCATAACATCTATATGTACTTGCAGAGTGATTAGGATATAATTACCCAAGCTTTAGCTTTTGAATTACTGTCAAAAGCATATACATCGCGAAATATAATTATCAAGGTATTGTTTAACATAATTTGGGCTATGACGCAAAATCAATCCAAAGCGAAATAAATGGCATGATAACCAAGAAACAAAAAATATTCCTCCAAAAAAAAGAGAGATGTATCTAATCATGGCCATGCTTTTAATAAACGTACTAAGAAAACATGAAAGACAAACATTTTTAAAAAAAAAGTATTTGATCGGAATCATACTCTGAATGATATACATAATTAATTCCATAATTACTGAGGGGTTGAGGGGAGTTGGGGGCAAATATCTCCATGTATCACTGGATCGACGCCCATATGTACCCTGCATCAGTGGCAAAGGTATAGGGGCACGTGTCTCTCTACCCCCCCCCCCAATCGAATGGTGATAAAAAGGAAACAAACATAGAGTGAGAGAGAGAGAGTGAGAAAGAGGAAGGAAGGTAGAGGGGAAAATGGAAATGGAATAGAAGCTCAAATGACCCCTCTCATATATATATACCCAGCGCCAAATAAGGGGTCTTTTAAGTCGTATTTCATCTACCCCGTAAGAGCGGTGCCCCCCCTCAAAAAAAAAACCCAATAAAATAAAAAAAAAAAAAAAATAAAAATAAAGTAAAAGACTAAAGATGCCAGTACTCCCTCAATAACGCGACACAGAAAGACCATTATCGCTCACCGAACGATCTCCTTGTACCAGCGACCCGCCACCGAGACCAATGCTCTGTACATCGGGCATTCTGAAGTTGGTCGAGACTCCCGCGATGTGACTCCTGCTCGACGATTCTCGCGGGAAACCCTTCATTAAGTAGCCGATGTCGGTCGAGGTCCCGCCGATGTCGATGACAACGGCATTGTCCGTTACGCCTGCGAAATTTTATCGACAAAAGAAAATGCTTCCTCAGATAAGTATCATTTATTTCTAAGACGTGTGACACATCGATTATTTTTTTTAAAATTTTATTGGGAGGGGGCTTCTCCATCAGACATTACATAAAATTGTGAATATGAACGAATACACATTTGAATTGTACACCTTTATTGTGTAAATCCCGCTTTAAACCAGGTTATATGCTTAAACTGTTACGCATTTCAACGTTCGAAAAGCAATGGAATGGACTGAATTTGATTCAGTGCCTTTCAATTCCTGCACGTACCTGACAAATGCGCTGCTCCTCTCATGCTGTTTGTTGGACCAGAAGAAAATGTACGAACTGGTAGATCGAGCGCCAAGTCAGAACTAAAGACAGATGAAATTTGACAATTACAATTGCCATCTAAAAACCATCATGATCTTCACAGTTTATACATCTCTAGCGTCACCTCTTACTGCAAACGACGATCTAAGCAAAGCATATGAGGTGATTTTTTAATGTTAAACGAGAACCGATCATCATGTCTTCGAATCACAACAATAATCTAAGAAACAGGATTAGAAGCAATAACAAAAATACACCAGACAAAGATAAGGCAACGGAACTATGCATCACGAAAATCTTCAAGCGCCGCCAATTACAAGCAATACCCCTTATTGGTTTGTTTTACAGAACTTTTCGGTCGTCACAATCATTATTGTAGAGGTGTTGTGGTCTAGTGGATAAGTCCCCGGACGGACTGTGAACTACAAGGTACGGGGTTCAAATCCCTGGCCCAGCACTAGTGTCTTTTGGCAAGACATTAATCTACATTCGCCATACTCGACCCAGGTGAGGTAAATGGGTACCTAGCAGGAATTAATTCCTTGAAATGCTATATAGAGCGCCTGAAGTGCAGCCATGCTAAAGCCAGGGTAATAATTGTGGAGCGCCAGGAGTGTCAAGTCTGACAGACTTTATTGTCTTTATTGTCTTTACTGATATCAATCAGTAAGCTCACCTAATGATTGTGCCATCGTTTTGGGTCATGAAGAATGGACATTGAATGTCGAGCTCATGTAGAGCTTGGTTGAATGCATGGATCGTTTCTCTGCACAGCGGCTTCAGTGATTCGTTCAAAATGGCAGCGTTCTCCCTCTCTAGGAGTCCCATCTGACCGATCTCGTGAGAGAGTGTCACGCTTACCCCCTTGTCACGTTTCCTTATCAAATCCCCGACCTGAAATTCAGACGATGTAGAATAAGTGCATAAACCGGTTTGCTTCACCGTTACATTAATTTTTTTTAAATTGTATACTGATCGAGATGGTAAAGAATACCTAAATAATATAATTGGTGAAACTTGACGAAATTATCTACCGGTACATACTCAGTTTGTATAATTATTGTTATCCTATAAAATTACGTGAACGAAAAAAAATACAGATCAAAGAACATTCATTCAAAAGTTGCTGGGGCGTTTTAAGGAAAGAAGTTCCTGCTCTTTGTTATCAACAATCCGTTATAGACATAAACAATAACAACAAAATACTGAATGACAATAAAACCCATTCCCCCTCCTGAAAAAAAAAGAAAGAATTAAAATACATACCACAGAATACGATATACAAACAATAGGAAATTTCTAATGGATTCAATATTGATCTACCTGATTTTCTTGGTCTGCATTGACGGGTGCGAAGACGCAACTGACTACGATGTTCGCGATACCCTTTCTCTTAAGGGCATCCAAGCATGCCAGAACCTCTTCAGGGTCGAAGGGGGTAATCGTCTGGCCATCATAATTGAATCCACCATTCAAGAAATAATGCGAATCATACACTGCCTGCAACAAAATTGTTGGTGAAAAGAGATTAATGAAATGGATTATAAATTGAACAATAACAATTTATGTGGGTCATTTTCGATCGAGTAATTGGAATTGATATCTCTTAAGAAATCTCGGGGTTTTTTTGTTTGATATTTGTATAAAACATCAAAATGAATACCATTGAAATAATAGTTACATGCACTATTCATCATATCCATAATAATTCTGAGAATATTTATTAATTGATTAATGTATTTATTTATTCACTGAGGTGCATAACCTTGTGCTGACAATAACGCTAAATAGGGCATAGCCAGAACATTCTGAATGAGAGGGGAGAAGTACCGTATTTCACCAATTCTGACAAGTTTGCCCGAACAGGAAAGCAGCATGTACACAGCGGCGTCGCTAGAGAGAGGGAGGGGGGGGGGGGGTTGTGGGGGTGCCACACACTCTTCCCCACGCAAAATTGCTGTCGGCAAATGCGCCACCTCTGTCGGCAAATAAAAAGGAGGGGGGAAAGGGGGAGAGGGAAGAGGAAAGAGAAAAGAAAAGAAAAAAAAAGAGAAGGAAAAAAGAAAAAAGAAAAGGGAAAGGAAAGGAAAAAAAAAACAGAAAAGAAGAAAAGGGAAGGAAAGAAAAAGAAGGAAAAGCTGGTCAATCAAACACTGGAAAGTTAATATTCGGGCAAAAGACGTCCCCTTCGGCAATAGACTGCAGCCCCCTCCCGAGGATTTTCAAAGTTCCGATATTCGGAACTTTGGGCAGCGAGGTTCCCCGATAATTATGTAACTTCTGTACATTTTCACTAAAGTTTTTAAAGATTCAGAAATTGAAAAGTTAATATTCGGGAGGCAAAAGCAGTCAGCCCGTCCCCTTGATTAAATGGGCCCGTATGATCAAGATTTCTACATCTGCGATATTCTTTTATTATTATATTGGGGGTGGGGGGGGGGGGTTAGGGTGCAGCATTATTTTTGTCAGCAAACTTTGGTGTCACACCCGGCACCCCATTCAAAATATTCTACACTGTAAAAAAATTGTTTAGTGTCTTAACACTTTTCTGTGACAGATTTAAAACACTGTGGTATTAAACTGTGTGTGTGATTATGGTGTAATCACCAAATGATTATAGTGTAAACATTTTGTGTTTAGTCTATACATTAGAACCATTTAAAAGGTAAACATGTATATCTAATAAACACCTAAGGCGTGATTAAAATAAGCACAGCATGTGTTTAGCTCTTAACTTAGCTCTTAAACCCATACAATATATAAACGCGTCGCAGTGTTTTAAATCTGTCACAGAAAAGTGTTTAGAAACTAAACAAATTTTTTACAGTGTAACGACGCCCCTGCATGTACCCACAAAAGAAATTGTCCTTTGATCTAAAAAAGTTGAGCGCAAGTATCAAAAAAGTAAAAAAGTTATCAGCGTATGTGAGTGTGTGTGCGTACTTTGAGGGAGGGATTGGATGTCACATCGATCTATGAAGTCGCCTTAGCGATAAGAAATGAAGAAATGTATGCTAGTGATCTTAGTCATAGGCGTACAAGGCGGGGGGGGGGGGGGGGGGGGGGGGGGGGCTTTGGAAGTAACCAATCCAACTCGCATTTGTGCAATGAAGTGGTCTAGTTGTATTTTTATATCTTATTACTTTAATGAACAAAAAACATAGTCACTATAAAAAGCGTCCAAATAATTATGTGCTCGCTCGCAATATTTGGAAATTGGAAATGTGATCGACATTACTCCCTTCCCCCCTTCCCACCGCGAAATTGTATCCGTACGCATATGACCTTGGTTGGCAGGTTAAAGGTCATTACCCGCTTGAGGTCATCTGGGAACTCGATACAAGGTTCAAGAGCGCGGGAAGCGGTCCCACAAAGCCTCAAGATGGCGACACGGGTCAGGTGACGCCGCTGCAACACTGCGTTCAAGAAGTGAGTGGTCCCGATGTTGACCTGACGAAAGTTAGTCGGTTGACCTAGTTTGAAAATGGATAAAACAGTGGACAGGAAACAAAGGGTATTTAGTGAGTGGACGGGGGGGGGGGGGGGGGGGGGGCGTTGGGGAGGTGGTTGGCGGAGTGCTTGACATTGCGTCACCAGTTATGTAGCACGTATACCAACAGAATGATTTTCTAATGTTCTTCAAATCAATGTCTTCCATTGCACTATTTTACTTTGAGAAATACATTATTTGAGATTTTATCTATTTATGATTTGGATAAATAAATAGATGCTTTCAGGCATACTGGCCCCGACTTCTGGAATTCTCTTTCCTATGATATTCGAATGTACCAAACGGAAACCGCGTTCAAGAGACGAGAAAGAAAAAAAATGCCTTTCTTTGTAAATGTGAAACGCAGGGCTGAAAATTGTCAATCGTATGGTTTTGCCCGCATCCCATCCATTCAAATAGTTCACAACATCGTATAGAATACACACATGGTTTTAACTTAACAAGCGCTTCCGATTTCATAAATGTACTTGTATACATAGTCATCTAAAAACATTAAAGGCTCACGAACGTACGAACATATTGTGCAGGCCTTATAACGAATCATTTTAGTCATTGCTATAGTCAGCATGCTTGCATTTGTTTTTATCGAACGCTCATGATGTAGAGAACCCCCTTTTTCCTAATGACTTTTCTTATCTCTCGCATTTCTCTACACCCCTCTCTGAGAGCTCCCCAGTCCTTAGCACTCGCTTTTCTCGCTATAGTCTGATCTTCTCTATCAGTAATATAATGTTATATATTTATTGGGCGTCTCTATAAAGCTTTGGATAAATCTTAAGATACATGATTATATGCATTGCAGACTTTGCAGTTATTGCCATTGATGATTTCTGTACGACGATCATCGCATTTTATGGAATGGTTCCCTCGAGCCCAAGCAGGCATTGGAAGTATGAATTATATATGCTACATAGTACAAAGATCATGCTGAAGTACTGCACGTACCTTGTTCCCGGAGTAGTTTTATCAGGCTCCAGATAGAGTTTTTCACTCCCCCTGTGACGTCTTGAGTGGTCGGTTCCTTGGCCACACCCATCACGTGACCCCCACGAAGGCACACTGCATCCGTGTAGGTCCCTCCCACATCCACGCCCACTATAAGACTTGAATCTCCCATGCTTACACCTGAAGGATTAGTACATCTTGTAGAAAATATAGCACTGTTCAATATTACAGCCGATATAATACTATGTTCATGTACAAGGGATTATACACATGCACAACGATCTATCTCGCCTACACAATGACCATTCCCTCACACATGTGTAGCGCCGCACAGGTGACTATTTCAGGGTCAAATCTATATTCAGCATTTCGGCTTGCATGTTTGTTTAGAGCATAGCGTAGGTTTCAGGCGCATTGATTTTTTAAATCTGTACTTTAATGAAACGTTGTTTGCCTAAGTTTGGAGTATGCAATTGTCTCTTATACCTCAATCTTCTAACAGTAAATGATGTTTGTAGGCCAATTTATCTCACTAAATTCATTTACTGAAGGGAAAAAATAATTCCACCTGAATGATAGACTACAACTCGTTAGTCATATAGGGGAAGCCCCTTTAGTTTGCGTGCTGGGATCAGTAGTCCTTTGTCAAGACCGTTTTTCACAAGTTTGTAACGATGATAATAATAATAAAAATAACAATAATGATGATAATAATGATAATAATAATAACAATAACAATAATGATGATAATAATAATGATAATAATAATAACAATAATAAATGATAAGATTAGAGAATTTGTGGGCGGAGTGCGCGCCGAAATTAAAGTGTTATCGTGTAATACCTTATATTTATTGCATTGTTCGGAAGGTTTCATTTCCCGAGTTTTGCATAATTTTTCTTTATTTCATTTTACACCTCCGGATTTATGGGGGGGGGGGCGGCAAAACGATATGTCTGCCCCCAATATTTTCTTTGGGCGGGGGCAACTGCCTCCTGCCCCCAGGATCGCCGCCACTGTTACCAGGTACCCATTTTTAACATGACAATGAAATACCTTGTCCCAGGATGTAAGCACCGAGCAAGGTTTGCACTCGTACTTTCTTTCTTTTGTTCTTATTGTTTATCCGATATCGTTCAAAGGTTTACCGGCGTGTTTCTGTTTTCATTCAGAGCACCTTACTTTCAAGATTGGTTAACAAGGAGCAGAGTGTCAAATGCCTTTTTCTTTTCTCTTTTTCTCTTTTTACTTTTTCACACCTCATAGATTTCAACTTGAGTCCAATCAGTTAAAAAAAAATATATTCAAATTTTATGCACGCTTCCGTACTAGAGTGGTTTCTAGAGACAGCCCGTCAGCTTGGTAGAGGCTTGTCCGACATGCCATCAACATTCTGACTATTGAAATACAATATGTCCCAACAGGTTAATGCAATAGCTCGTCACTTGGGTCTTTAGGTAGAATATTTCATAAATTTGAATAGGCATACAAATGTAAACTAATCCATTGCTCGAGGCTTGCATGCCCGATATTTCACCATGGAATATGTGCAATGTAAATTCTTCTGATCGAGATGGCGTTATTCGTGACAGATGGGTCAATCAACCAGTTCATAAAAGTTTTGGGGAAAAGGTATTCACATGTTGAATACATTAAGAAAATTACCTGTTCAAATGCTTTGAGTTTTCTGACAGAAGTGACAGACGGGCAGTGCCGTACGTAAGGCGGTCACAGGGGCATGTGCTACCCCTCCCCAATCGAATGGTAATAAAAGTATTAAAAAAAATATTATACAGAGAGAAAAGAAAGGACAATGGAGAGGAAAGGGAAATAATAAAAGAAGATGGTAGGACCCCCTTCCGCAGCCTTTCCATAATCGGTGACGTGTTAGTTCTTATTTCATTTTCCGAGGAAGACCATTGTTACTCCCCATGCAGGCAGTGCCCCCTGAATGGCTGAACCCACGCTACGCCACTGCAGACGTGAGTATTTGCTATAATGCGACGTTCTAATATGAGCGCGGGAAATGGATCAGTTTACGAAAAGAATTTAGCAGTAGATGCATCTAATAGGCCATTTTCGTATTGCATTCAAACTTATACAGGTTTGCCTAGTGTCAATCTATTTTAATACATTCACCTGTGAAAAGCTATTCTTTTTTCAATAGTCAGAATGCGAATTGCATATATTAGGCGTTGTTATGTCGGACAAACATTTTGGCTTGCCCAACCTAGCAACACTTAATGTATGCAATCTGCATTCTGACTATTGAAATACACTGACTAGTAACAGGTGGATGTAATAGTTCACTACTAGGAGTTTGACAAAAAAGAGGTAAGCATTAAATTTGAATGCATTACGAAAATGGCCTATTCACAACGTTCCCTGTGACAGACTATCGTGTTCATCTGTAACGAGTTATTTCGTTTCTATAGTCAGAATGTATGTTGCATTCATTAGCTGTTGCTATGGCGGGCAAGCATGAGTAAGATTTCGTTCATGAAAAGTAACCATAGTCTAAGAGGTATGCATGCTTGCAATTCTCAAAATATTTGCCTTTATGTGAAATGAGTTGGAAGGTAAAGCGGGAGGGTATAAATATCGGTGCTGGGGATTTTTTGCCACACCTTGTCTACGTCCAGGCTTGCCGAACGTCTCTCTGTTTCTCAGCCCGACTACCAAGCAAACTCTACAGCTCGACCATGCAGTCTATCATCGCTTTCCTAGCCGTCCTCGTCGGGGCAGCCGTCGCCAGCCCGAAGATTCTATCACCCGACGAACTCAACCAGCAGAATAGACGCATCTCTGCCTCCGAGTACCTGAGAAAGACACTGGAGAAGTCTCCGAAGTTGTACTTCGATATCGACGTGTCGAGCCAGGATGACCTTCTTGCCAGGATACCAGCCCTGGGGCTTCGTGAGGCGTCTCAAATCGCAGAGCAGGTTAATCTGAGGCAGATACTCAGAGACGTAAAGCTTGGTAAGCTATAAGTTATATTACCGTCTTTCTTGTCACCCTTCAACTATCTGTCGGTATCCATTTGATTATGTGTTTTTCTCTTTTTAACACCACTTGTGTTTGAGATAGTGGTACGAGTAAAAGATTTGAATCCTGTACTCGATAAAGCGAATTTCTCTAATTTAATACAAGGCCACTTGGTATGACTTAGCAGAAAAGCAATGTTCACACAATCGCACATTCTTATTTTGAAACGCCAGGACATTTCTTGTAAGCAAATCCCTTGTATATCAATTTGTACACGCAAACGTAGGCCTGCAGGCCAATTTTCCTTTTTCATTTACATAGCCATAAACTGTCCGATGTCTTCATGCATTAAAGCTACCATAAACAGTCTTATAAATGCAAGTCTTTGTATCTGTCTACAGCCTCGGTCACATTGTGTCTGCCCAGTGACAAGGCTGTCCAGAAATGGAGGCAGGAGCTTCCCGACAGACTGAAGCCAGACCTTCAGGCTCTGAAGCAACTGGTCAAGTCATGGATCGTTTCGGGTATGATCAGGACTTCAGACGTCCGCAACAACCAGAAGGTCGAAAGCTTGAATGGCGCCAAGCTGCGATTCAACGTCTACAACGATGGGAAGAAGGTGGGGAGTTTTAAATCTTTTTCTTTTTTTGACCCATCAGAATTAAAACATTCTTGATCATTTTCTACACCATTTATATTGCTATCTACAAGCAAATCTACTTTTCAACATTCGTTACTAATAAAACCATTGAGAAAAAACATGTGTTTGAAATATTTGAATACCTCCCGTGAATTAAAAAAAACCCAAAAAACAACTTAGTATGTTAACTTCGCGGAATCTGCCTAACGCATGGAATAAGATTTCTCCCAAAATTTATATGGCTACACAAAGATAATATCTGTTAATTTCCTTTTAAACAGGTTGTCACAATTAATGGTGCTCGAATCACTGATGCTGACAGGATGGCTAGCAATGGAATCATCCAAGTAGTCGACAAGGTCATCTATCCACTCCCAGCCGGCAACGTAGTCCAGACACTGGCAGAAGTAGAATCCTTCTCCATGATCGTTGATCTCCTGAAACAAGCCGATCTCAAAGAGACACTTGAAAGTGAGTTTGAACCTCCGTCAGTCTCTCTAATGGTTTGGGATCCAAAGTTTCTCTCGTAAATTTCCTCATACAATGAAGGATGTCATTCATCAATTCACCGTTAAAGCCTTGAACGATTTTTAGGAGCATCTAAAAGACTCGTATACGAATGCGCAGTAGGCTACTTTAATGCATAATATCAAAGTTGATATTAAGACAAAATTTACAACACAGCAACACTTTTAGATGTGAATTCAGTAGTTATAACACTAGGCACTTGGAAGGATTACATTTATTTGGATGCACTACCGAAATGGTCGATATATACTCTTGGAATAATTGCGTATTCCATGATGTCTCGTCACTCTTTTTTCCTTGCATTGCAGTTTCCGACCCCATCACTGTTCTTGTGCCAACCAACACTGCCTTCCGCGCCCTTCCATCTGGTGTCCTGGATGACCTCAAGAGAAACCAGACCAAGCTACGAAATGTGCTCAAATACCACGTGATCTCTGACGTCAGGTACTCGGCCTCAATGTCATCAGGACAGAGGATCAGGGCCTCACAGGGAGACGAGATTTCGGTCAGCATCGAAAACGGTAAGTTTTGATTAGTTTTATTTTTAAGATAATGCATTTCATAAGATGAATAGTCTAAAAACTGCTACATGATTTTCACTAAACTTTGTACAATGGTTTAGTCTTTAACCCTTTCAGGACAGGAATTATTTCAGGGCTAAACTGATCACATTTTGTTCTTCAAATTGGCAACAATAATATTTTTCTTTTAGTGCTACACGGTTCTAACAAAATGTAATGTCTTTGAAAAAAATATGCATCATTAGAAGCTTAGTCGAAAGTTGAAAAAAAATTGCCAATTTTGATAAAAACAGTGATTTTGAACCTCTCAATGTGTTGCCAATTTAAGGATTTTCAAGCTTATTCTCCTTTTAAAAATTCCTTGCATCAAACGCAATATGGTAATGCAACAAAAATGGAAACAAATGTGTGCAGATATTTTTGCTCTTTCTACTCATGCATCTGGTATATTTTTTAGAGCTCTGAATCAAAAGTTATTGAGCCAAACCACAAAATGTGGTCAATTGTCTTGAAAGGGTTAATACCGAATCTCTAAATTGGCCACAGGAATGAAATTCATCACTGCTTTCGTATGCAAGCTATTTTGTTATATTGAGTCAAATTGATCCATGATATATTTCGTTAATATAGTCTTGCTTTGTCTTACTATGTAAACATGAGTTTATTTAGCTCTTTAGAAAATTCTGATCTCCTATGGAACATATCCTTTCGACTAAAAAAAAAAAATCTGGCCCCGTTGCATAAAAGTTACCATTAATGGTAACTCTGCTATCATTGGTAACTACCATGGTGACGTCACTCAACAGCCATTCAAAACCAAGGTTTCCATGGGAGTTACCATTGATGGCAAAGTTACTGTTAATGGAAGTTTTATGCAACGGGGCCCTGGGGTCCATTTACGAGAACTAATATTACAACTGGCTGTATTATTGTAAACAAACCGCGTTTGCTTATGTATCGAGTTACCTTGATAAACGGTATTAAATCTGTGACGTGTTAATATTCTTGAATTTCTCTTACAGGAAGGATTCTCCTGAACAAGGACCAAGACCAGGCAGAAACAAGTGTGATCCAAGCCGACATCCCCACCACCAACGGAGTCATTCACGTAATCGACCACGTCCTCGTCCCATCGAAAAAACATTACGTCCTCGTCTAAGACCTCATGGCGTAAATTCTCCAAGATGCTTCGATTCAGAATGCAATAAATGAAATTTGGCAATACCCATCCATACAATTCTGGCCCTGGAAGGCAGATTATAAAACGTTTGAAAATTATTAAAGTGAATAACTGATCATGCTAAAATGTGATAAATGCTATATCACGGGAATAAAACAGACTCTGCAAAATATTCCTTGTTTTACTGTTCCTTCTGTGGCCCAATATAGAGTAAGATATCGTTCCCGAGTGTCGTATATATCTTATGGTTGTTGTGACATTTGTGTGAACTGGTCAATATAAGATGATTACGTTTTTGATATACGTGTATTCCTGTTTAGTGACGAGAGCTGTTGTCTGATGTGAAGTACTAGTAGTATTTTGTCATGGCATGTATGTGTGTGATACAGAAAGTATTTTGCACTGATGTGATAGTGTAGTGATGGAAAGTGACGAAAAAATAGATTAAAAAATGACAGCCTTTCATGCTTAATTTGGTTAAAAACAACTAAAAATAAAACTAATAAATGTTTATATTTTCAGGTGCGTTTTAATAAAAACTTAAGTGCTAGTTCCACCGAACCAAAACGTTAACTATTAATCATCAAAGGTTTCTATGATACTGCTTTCTGACGACATGGACAAAAAAAAATCAGTTGTGTTGAGATATCGAGAAACAAATCTTGAATCGAATATCTCTCGAATGCAAATAAACAAAAAGCACAATTTTTCCTTCAAAAGGATCTTTCCAATAATTTACAAAATAATTTCGAGATTTTATTTCTGAATTTCTGAAAATTCGTTTTTCAGAAGAAAATGCGACTTCATTTGGGCAAGAATTTGGTGACGTCTCCTCCCACCCCTAAGGAAAATGGAGCCCCTTGATCCATCTCAAAGCAAAAGCTGTTTAGTTATTTCTGGCATGTCTGGTGCAAAAAAAAAAAGAGAAAAACGCCCCTTATGACGTGGTAAACTGGCCATGAACATCTAACTTAACAAATTTCAATTTGGGAAGATATAGCGTTCTTTTCTCAGTGTTGGATCTAGGATTCTTGGGGTTGGGCGGATTTTGACGGGGTGGGTTAATTTCCAAATATGCCCCTCCTTTTATCAATATTGGATGATTTTATTATTACTGTCCTCTTAAACTCCTACTTTTTCCGTCTTCCTCATCTTAAATAATACGCTCTGATTATTATATCCCCATTTCTTTCCCCTACATTTTTAAAAAACTATTCTCAACAGCAGTTCAAGATATATGTTTATCATTAACCCCCCCCCCCTTCCGAAAAGGGACAAAAAAGGTTCCTCGTACATTTTTGGAAAGCTATACATCTCAGATTTCAGATTTCAGATTTAGATTTATTTCATTACATTTTCATTTTTCAAAGTATATAACAATAAGTATTATGAAATTGACAATATTCAAAATAATTGACAACACATCTTAGTGCTTAAACATTTTTCGATCATTACAAGCAAAACAAAGTGCATTAAAGTTTGAGTTGTGAGAGAGAAAAAAAGTAACATCAATGAAGACTGCGTAAGATTAATTTTATGAAAATGAGAATGAAAACAGAGACCAGCTTAGAAGCAGAGCTTGTAGAAGCGCTGGTCCCTGGCAAAAGATAAAGCATGAATACAGTGCATAAAAAGAACTAGACTGGGCAATCATGCATAAAATGCCCAATAAAAGGGAACAAAGAAGAAGACAGATACATGGCCATGGAAAGCAAACAAGTTATAGACATAACACACTTTCTATCGAAGAGAAAGCATTGAAAAATATTGTAAACACAAAGAGCTGGAAATAGTAATAGGAAAATAGTAACGATTTAAAGGAGTAAACTTTACAAAAGACGGAACAAGAAGGACAAAGTGACAGGTGGGGGTTAGGACGGGAGGGTGGGAAAGGGACAAGATCTTGAAGGTTTCATTTCGTCTATAGATTTTGCTACACAGGTAAACAATAATCGTCATCAGGATCATTGAGGGATCAATGTTCATAAAAAGCAATTAGTGATTTTTTTCAATTTACGTTTGAGTGTATTTAAACTTATACTGTCTCGTATATTTAAAGGGAGGGAATTCCAAAATTTAGGAGCAGTGAATGAAAAAGTATTCTGGGTTAATGCTGTACGAGTTCTTGGCAATTGATACAGATTGATTTGTCTAGTGGGATAATGATGGATTTCGTTATTTACTGTAAATATATTATTGAAGACAGTGGGCAATTCATGGTTATGATAATGAAACATAAGTACAGCAAGATTGAGGCGGTAAATATAAATTTTTAGTACATTATTAGAGTGAAACAGACCATCTGTGTGGTGGCGATAATCAACATTACTTATAATTCGCATAGCCTTTATCTGTAATAAAAAAACTCTAACAGGCATGCCGCACTGTTGCCCATGCTAATATTCCATAATTAAGATATGGTAAAACCAGTGTGGAGTATAGTGATAAAAGAATATTTGGCGGAAAAGACCATTTGAGTTTATTAATCATACCAATGTTTCTGGATATCAATTTACATACATTAAATATGATGCTTCCATGAAAGTTTATTATCTATTATAGTGCCTAGAAATTTTGTTTTAATCACCTTCTGTATTTGTGTATTATCTATTAAAATCGGATGAGGTAGTTCGTTAAAAGTATTACTAAATAACATGTAATTTGTTTTTTCTAGATTTAGTGATAACTTATTAGCCTTAATCCATATTGCAACTGAATCCAGTTCAGAATTAATCACATTACATAAAGTTTCTAGGCTTTTATGCGAAAAAAATAGATTAGTGTCATCTGCATACATAATAAAAGTCAATGAATTTGATGATCTATGAAAGTCATTTATATACAAAATAAAAAGTAAAGGGCCTAGAATAGAACCCTGTGGAACACCACAATTAATATTTCTTAAATGCGACATGCAATTTTCAATACAGACATATTGCTGTCGTTCGTATAAATAATTTCGAAACCAATCTGAAACAATGCCCCTTATGCCATAATGTGAAAGTTTGCTTAAGAGAATTTCATGATCTATAGTGTCGAATGCCTTAGGGAAGTCTAAGAACATTCCTATTGTGTGGGTACCATTATCAATAGAACTTGTAATATTATTAATTAGAGACAGGAGAGCATGTGTTGTATTATGTTGTTTTCTAAATCCGAACTGAGATTCATGTAAAATATTATTATTCAAAAAAGCCATTGTACGAGTAAAAACTACTTTTTCAAGTATTTTGGAAAAGGTGGTTAACAAAGATATTGGCCTGTTGTTTGACAGCGATAAGGGGTTACCCTTTTTAAAAATAGGGATTAATTTGGCTAATTTCATTTTGTTTGGAAAAACACCTGTGCTCAGAGATAGATTACATATATAAGTGAATGGTTCAACAATACTTGCTATAATTTTCTTAATTATAAAATTATCCAGACCATCATGTCCACAACTGCGTTTACTTATAAAATTGTTAACAAGATCAAGGATTTCACCTTCATTTACAGGAGTAAAGAACATAGAATTAGGGTTAGGGTTTTGTAAGTAATCATAAAATTTTCTATCACAGTTTGGTATCTTACTTGCTAAATTTGGACCTATTTCAACATTGAAGTGATCAACAATATCTTGCAACTCATTAATAGTTCTTTCATCAATTTGTATCTTAGAAATAGTACTTTTCTTTTCCTGTTTATTCAGAACTACACTGATTAACTTCCATGTGCTTTTAGCATCTTTGTTACAATTCATAAATTGTCGTGAAAAATATATCTTTTTTTTTTCTTTACGTAGTAATCCTGTCAATGTATTTTTATAATTCAAATATTTCGACTTAGAACTTTCAGTGGGATTCCCTTTGTATTTCAAATAAAGATTATTTTTCCTATTTATTGATCTTAATAAGCCTGGTGTTATCCATGGAGATTTTGGAATTCTTTTCCTATTTTGAAGATTAATTTTTCTCATAGGAAAACATTCATCAAACAAACTAGTTAATTTAGCCATAAATTCATCAAAACTACTATTTACATCAGTCATGTCATAAATATCATTCCAATCTACTATGTTTAGTCTGTCTTTAAATGTGTTAATATTTCCTTCAGACAAATTCAGTTTGTATATTATAGAAGGGTATTGTGTTTGCTGCAAGATGGGGAAATGTGCAAATATTGGAAAGTGATCCGTCAGGTCTGATATTACAACGCCAGCTTGGGGAAAGGGATGCATGTTACTAAATATATTGTCAATTAAGGTGGAAGATTGTTCCGCGATGCGAGTTGGTTTAGAAATAAGTGGTATAAATGAGGAAGTTAGAAGCGTTCCATAGAATTCATGAACGAAAGCATCAGAATCGTAGTTTAATAAATTAACATTGAAGTCACCCATTAAAAAACAATCCTTGCCCCGCAGTATTGGGTTTGAGAGAATATTTTGAAGGCTAATTAAATAATCAATGTGGCCAGATTTGGGAGGCCTATATATGACTCCAATAATGATATTTTTTCTATTAACAAAATCAATTTCTACAAAAAGTGTTTCTATGGAATCATTCACATAATTCAAAGCAGGTCTATCATTATAGTTATATTCTGAGGAAATATATAGAGCAACACCGCCCCTATTCTATTGGTTCTATTATTCACTATTAAGTCAAAACCCTGGATTGAAAACAAAGAATTAGGGGTATCTGAAAGCCATGTTTCTGATAGGCCAATTACAGAACATTTAAAACTAAGCCGATCAAGAAGATTACGCAAACACTCGAAGTTTCTATTCATACTTCTAATATTAGCATGAAACAAAGAAAACTCAGCCTTATCCATATTTAAAAGTGTGAAACAAATTGATTTTCAGAGTAATAAGAGGATGATTTGGCTTTATCATGTTCATTGTCATCGAAATGTACATTAAAATCCTTGGCATTCGAGTTTAGAGTAGTGATCATATCATTAACAAATTTAGTGTCAGGACTGCGAGTTTGAGAATGTAATAACGTTTGTAAGGCATCTAAGAATTCATCATTGGTTAAGTTATTACCCGGTATGTTATCGTTATTACCGTTATTTACCATTATGTAAGATTATCATTACCGTAAAGAGATAGATCTTAGGCCACCTTAGGGGAAGGGGGTAGGAGTAGGGTCTGGTAGGGAGGGATACTGTCACAATGTACATAAATACACTATTTAGAGAACAGATATTTAAGAGACAAGAGAACATAACTTAAAAAAAACAAAAAACAAAAACAGACAAACAATACCAAATAAGAAAATAAGCAACAAACAAACAAAAACAAAACAAAGGCAAAGACTGTATAAAACGAGTCTTAGGACAAGGCCATGCATCTAACAGTGAGTATCTGGAAATAGTAATAAGAGTTTGAAATACACGTTGTGTTCCAAGTAATAAATTTGCATGAGGAAATGGTTTGATGATAGGCACCAGATATTTGACTGGGCAAAAGTAAATAACCAAAGACAAAAACAATAACAAATAACATAATCAATGAAAGCTTAGAGGTCATGCGTTGTACGTCAAGCACTAATACAAATTTACAAATAAATGTGAACATTAACTGACCATCATGACCATGGGCCGTCGAACCAAAAGACAACCGATGGGTCGATGATCGCTTGTATCATTGATGGCAAAAGCAGCTTATTGTGAATGTTGCGTATTTAAACTTGTAGGGGCATGCTTCAGTAAGAAAGAGGCTCTTTTGATTAATCTGGAACAGTGGGTTGGAGTTCTTTATTCGTGCTTGACCTTATAGGGCAAATGATCTATTCAACAATAATTCCTAAATATATTGATTGTTGCTGACAATAAAACAAGCAAGCAACAAAAAACGTATTTGTGTATATAGGAACATAAAGGGTATTCAAGAGGGTAAGGAATTTCAGTACTTGTAGCCTCATGGTACTATCAAGTACAAAAACAGAATACTGACAATAAAACTAGCACATCAATGATGTGGCGCTCATCCGGCATGCAGCAAAGAAATTGATGCAATTTGTACTTTGAACACAGTAGACATTGTAATGAATCGATGAAATGTACATGTACTGGTTACATGCATGTACAGATGATGAAGTGCCTATTGCAGATCTGGCTAAATGTGGTTTTGGAAGGAGACAGTGACTATTTTCTAGACAAAATTTTAAAATTCCGAGTAGAAGTTTAATAAACCTCATGAAAGTCTTTCAAATGGAACAAAAAAAAAAATCGAAATCGGTCAATAAATGAGGAAGAAGAAGCCATTTTTGTGATCTTTTTAATAAATTTCGCATAAATTAGCATAAATAATTTTCTAGACAAAATTTCAAATTTCCGAGTAGAAGTTCAATGAACCTCATGAAAGTCTTTCAGATGGAAAAAAAAAATCGAAATCGGTCAATAAATGAGGAAGAAGAAGCAATTTTTGTGATTTTTGAATAAATATCGCATAAATTACCATAATTAATTTTGTAGACAAAATTTCAAAATTCTGTGTAGAAGTTCAATGAACCTCATGAAAGTCTTTCAGATGGAACAAAAAAAATCGAAATCGGTCAATAAATGAGGAAGGAGAAGCAATTTTTGTGATTTTTGAGAAATGCGCATAAATTAGCATATATAATGAGTTTCAAAATTCTGTGTAGAAGTTTCGAATCCCCCACCTAGTGCTATCATATAAAGCAAACGGAATTAAAATCGGGTAAGAAATGGCGAAGAAGAAGCATTTTGAAATTGTGGACGGACGACAGACGAAGGACGGACGGACGGACGGACGACGGACGCCTCGCCACGGCATAAGCTCATCTGGCCCATTCGAGCCGGATGAGCTAACAAGCAAGCAACAAAAAGCGTATTTGTGCATATAAAACATAAAGGGAATTAAAGAGGGTATTCAAAAGGGTATTTAACGAAGGAAAGAAATTTCGATACTATCAAGTACAAAACGGAATACATGTGTACAACAGAAACGGAGCATGCATTTGAAATTGCGATGAACGAATATAGAGTACCAAAGTGAAGATGTCACATTCTTTTGTTAAGACCAAATATTGGATCTAAACAAAATATTCTGTAACTATAGACATAGTTACAGAAAAAAGGTATATATCATGGTTTTAATCGAATTGCCCTTTCCCTTCGTGCTGTATTGGCTATAATTATTGGTAAGAATCGTTATAATGAATACTTAATGAAAATAGACGTTCGTTTATTGGGAAATTTTTGCAATGTAATATTGCTTACTGCCAATCAAATATGTCATGTGAATCGACTCGAACAATATTATTGCACGCGACTGATTTCGAGCTCCCGAAATTGAACAATTTCTTGTGATTTTCACCCCGAAAACTTCTGATATTTCTTTTTGAGTTCAACTGGATTCATGAACAACTACGCACGTTTTCGTTTATACGAAGATATTTCTTATTTTTGTGTACAACAAGAGGATTTTCATATTTTGGATTTGCCTGTTGATTTTACCAAGGAGTTATCTCCTTGATTTTACAATACAACATGCAAGCATCCAGCTTTGCCACCGTGGCGGCACCACCCGAGGCACCACAACACCGTTACTTCATTACTTCGTTTGATGTTCCCCTCATGAAAACTACCAGCCTACAGGAAATGAAAGTTTGATGCTGCGATGTCTCTGGGTCTTCATTATTTGATAGCGGACAATAGATTATTGATAACTTCTCTCGAGTCTATTCAACTCAAAATATGACGAAGAAATTAAAAAATGTCAGACCAATCATCTCTTTCATGAAGAAGTCATTTTAATAAATGAGTTGACTATTACAGAGATTGCTACTTGTCAGTCATTAGAAAAAGAAAGTAAAAAAAAAAACAACAACAAAAACACTTGCATCTGAATATTATCCGTTTTAGAATTAGATTCACTTTGATTCTGTTTGGAGCAGAATATCTTTCCAGCGGATATCTTTGTTGCATCACATCATTTCAAGCATGGGAGCAACTGTTATAGTCTGTGTATTTCGCAAAGGACACTGTCCTTTATTTTTTTTTAGCAACATCATTTTTTTTTTAGCAACATCATTCCCTTTCGTGTGATCTGAGGCACCATATCCCTAAAACGAATATGAACTGTTCAACCACGTTTATACCTGCACACTGAGCATTTTGGCAACGATCAACCTTCTTTACCGATGACCCGGTCAACCCCAACCATCACATTTACATAGACAAAGCTTTAGAATGGCCAAAACATTTTTAAATTACTCCTCATCACCCGTGTCTAATTCAACTAAAGCTGATCTTACACTCCTAACTGCTGTTGATATATCATTTCTCATTAGCACGTCAAATTATTTCTTGGTGGAAGCGACTTTGAACAGTTTTATCGTTTTCGTTCTTGCTCGTGAACGAGATGTCGAATCCACACGGATTGGACAAATACTGTACCAGAGTCTTGCATCTGTTGATATCGTATTAGCCGTTTGCTATTACACTCTCAGAATGATCTACGTGCTGTCCGGAAAACTTCTTCAAACGAGCCGGGAAGTTTGCCTGTCAGTAATGTTCTTCTATATGCTAAGCTATAATTTTTCTGCTTGGTTGCTGTTTGCCATTGTTTTGAACAAGTTCATTTTCATTAAATACCCTTTAAGGTATTTCAGTCTAGTGACGTTACGAAGAACAGTTTGCCTACTCGTGGTGTGCGGGGTATTCTCACTCAATACTATCGCTGTTCTACCTTTCAAACGCTTCCCGTTCACTGGTCTGAAAGAGTGTAACTTACTCGGCATTCTGGATTTAAACATTAAGTCACAATTGCATTTTCCATACGTTGCTATGGTTGAAGGATTTATTACTGTTCCAAACATCTTGACCGTTTCTCTGAACTTCGCGCTCATTTCCATCGCCGTCAAGCAATCCAGGTTAGATCGTCGGGTCGTCGCTTTGGTCGTTCCCAATTCCGACCGTTGTAATGATGATAGAGCCTATAATGCTGCTGATCGGGAACAAAAGCGTTCAAATTTAAGAGGCCTTTTAAACGTTGTTTTCCTGGTGAAAACTGCATTTCTTACGACAGTTGTGTCATTTATATCGACGACATTTACACAGTTTTACCCGTTAGATGTAAGTCACAGTGCCATCGCGTTTGTCTGTGATTTCTCGTACTTGTTATGGTTGTGTAAAATGGGCATCCTAATCATTAGCGATGTGAAAATGAGGAAAGCGGTAAAGAAAAATCTAAAAATTAAGAGTACAAACCGATGATGCTGTGAAAAAGAAGAAACAATAAGGAGGTCACCTAAACACGTTCCCAGAAACATTTCTTCCCCCCCCCCAAAAAAAAATGTTTTATTGGGATGGATAACAGGAACTAATCAAAGACTAATAAACTGTTGCGGGCAATACTTTTTCTCCCTCGGGATGTGCACAGCCAAACATAGTATTCACATCAAGCACTCTACATGCCACTGTAATCAGTTGCACTCGTTTTTCAGAAACAATATTAAAGTGGTGTTAAAATGTGTTATTTTTTATAAAACAATAAGTTGTTTTAGAATTGTCAGGCAGTTTTCGCTCACCTTCTGTGTACACTTTTGGTTTATGCTAGCATGAGTCGTTTGGGAAATGAGCAAGAGAATCAGAAATAATTCCTTGTGAGCTTGTATGAATAACACATCCCACTCACTTTAACTATCCATGTTTGATCAAAACTCATTTGTGCCTGACAAAGAAATCATACATAACGACGAAGGTTAGAAAATTATTAACCGATATGTAATGATTATGATAATGATAATAATAACGATAAGGATAACGGTATTAATAAACAGTATTGATAAAGCACTTGTTGCACTACAACAGTAATAGAGACTTACGTAGAGAATACACGTAGCTATACTTCCATAGCTTCAATATCAACAGAGTAATACAATAACTTCTAAAGCTAAAGGATTTATTTAATACACCTCCTTTAATTATAAACAGTCTACAATTTACGGTTTCAAATTATGGATATAAACCATGTATTGGATGAGTAATGAGTATATATATGTTTCAAGAGAAAGTGCAAAGAAATATACAGCAGAATTATATATGATTTTACGAAATACCATTATTTTTGGTTTTGATTGAATGGGGATCGATATTCCATCTCGTAAAGGTATATGATGCTCTGTCCGGTAAGCCCAAGTAAACCTTTAGTTTAAGATTTCAAATATTTTACCAATATAATTAAAACGGATGTATGACATTTCGCTCCTGCGACAATTGCTCCGGTCTAACTTTGCCATGCTAATCCTAAACCTAAACCTAACTCTAACCCTAATCCTAACCCCAATCCTAGTCTTAATCTTCACATCGTCCTGAACAAAAAAAAAAAAACAACAACAACAAAAACAAACGAAACAAATCATGACCTGGACCTTTACCTTTGACCTTTCGAGATATGGACTGTGGAGCAAATGTCGCAGGAGCAAATGTCGGCGCCCCAATTAAAACTGGTCAACCATAATCAAGATCAGTATTGTGTTTCAGGGTGTGAGCGAGTGTGTGTGTGGGTGTGTGTGTATGTGTGTGTTACCAGTTGTATTATGAATGGGGGTATTCCACTGGTTACTTCAACATAAAACGAGGAGTAAGACAGGGGGATCCCCTTTCCCCATATTTGTTTTTGCTTTGTATAGAAACACTTGCTTTGGCAATAAGGAGAGACATTACCATTGAAGGAGTTCAGTTTGGAAAACATGAAATCAAACAAATATTATATGCAGATGATATATCCCTGTTTGTGAAAAATACAAATTCTATAAAACGGCTTCAATATCTTTTTGAAGAATTCGAGAAAGTAAGTGGTCTTAAGGTGAACAAAGGGAAAACGAACTTTTTGTGGATGGGCAAAGATAGTGATATACCCCAAATTCCCTTGTTCGGAAATTTAGTCCAGCAAATTAAAATTTTAGGTGTTTATTTCTCTATGAATGTGATTATAAAAGAAGATTTGAATTTCAAAGAAATACTTAGTAAAATAAAAAGAATCTTGGGATGGTGGAAACAAAGGGATCTCACACTTATGGGTAAAATACACTTGTTAAAAACATATGCATTATCAAAATTAAATTATGTCTCATCACTTATAGTGGTTCCGCAGTGGTTGTTTGCTGAGGTGGAAAAAATTACTTTTGAATTTTTGTGGTCAGGTAAAGACCGCATAAAAAGAAGTACAATGTATCAGGACTACTCGCATGGAGGGTTAAGAATGATGAATTTTAAATTGTTTGTAAAGGCA
Source organism: Heliocidaris tuberculata (assembly GCA_025618425.1). Lineage (NCBI taxonomy): Eukaryota > Metazoa > Echinodermata > Echinoidea > Camarodonta > Echinometridae > Heliocidaris > Heliocidaris tuberculata. The sequence goes on from CM046834.1 coordinate 11,400,403, forward strand.
CAGCGTTTGATGTGGCTGAAACATTTATTATATGGAGAAAGGGATGCTGGATGGAAATTGTATTTTGACTTTTGTTTCAGAACAGTTGGTGGTAGATTTCTGTTCCTATGCGACTTTGACACTTGTAAATTAACATTAAGAATACCACAATTTTATTCGGAAATGCTGAAAGCTTGGCAAGATATGAGGAAATATAGATACTCTGAAGGGGAGGTTAATCCGGTTATATTTAATAATCATAATATTTGTATAAGAGGTAAAATGATCTATGATATTGATCTATTTAGTAAAGGCATACGCACTGTAAATCATATTTTTGACAATGGGCATATAAAGCCTGTGGTTTATTTTCAAAATCTTGGGATTAATGCAAATCAATTGCTCCAGATAATTGATATTGCTCATGCCATACCAACTAGTTGGAAAAATGCTACTCCTTCGGTCAAATTTATGAAAATTGATTTTGTTGACTTTAATATAAACATAAATATTGCTGGGCAGGAAACAACTTTTCAGGTAGTTAAATCTAAAACTATTTATAACTGTTTAATCAACAATTTACGTGAATCGTATAACTTAACAGTAAAGGATGGTAACAGCAATTTCAACTTTACAAATAAAGAAATATGTACTTTTTTATCCGAGCAAGGAACACAACTCTCATTAGAAAACAAAGGGAATTTCAATTTATACTTTTACATGGAGCTATATACACAAAAGAAGATTTGATGAGGTTTGGGATTGTGAGGGACAATTATTGCTCATTTTGTTATAAGGAGATTGAGTCTTACTTTCATATATTTCTGAACTGTGCGAAAGTGAAACCGTTATGGCAATTTTGTATTGAATATTTTGGCTTGGCTGAATTAAAAGATATGAATTGGGGGGATATATTCATGGGATTACATGGTTATTCAAATAGAAATAAATGTGTAAATTCTTTGGTCATGTTTATTAAATATGCAATTTTCCATTCTAGGGCTCAAGGCCAGGTTCCTTCATCTACGAAAATACAAAAATATATAGCTGATTGTATAGAGGAAGAAAAAAATCTTGCAACGAAGGCAGGGAAGTTACATTTACACTTATAGAAATGGGGAGAACTGAAAGTGAATAAGGATGTGAATGTGAGCAGGTATGATGTGTCTAGTGTTGTGCGTGTGTAAATCTTGGTATGTTTGTTGGATGTTAGTGAGTGTGAATGTGAATGTTGAGAAGGGGGGGGGGGGGTTAAGTAGTGAAAGGGGTAACAAGGTATACCGATGAAGGGTTTATATAAAAATATGCATTATGTTACTTTTCATGAATGATCATTTTCCCCTTCTCTTGGGTAAATTGTTAAATGCACATCTTATTATTTATGATATGAATATAACATGAAGAATTGTATTTCATTTAATTATACCGTAATTATACATTTTTGTTTACCCCTTGATTCATTTAAAGGAGATCTTTATATGAACTAGGAAAATAACAAAAGAGAAAAGAACATTAACATATTTTAAATGAAAGATCATTTACATTGAATATTATACATTGTGGGACATAGGGAGGGGGTATAGGGCGTACGTTAGTGTTTGTCAATATATTATTTACTTAGTGATTTCATTCCAACATTCTTCCATGCTTGTCTTGTGAATAATTTAACACTATGGTATGAAAACGAAGTGAAGATTTGTATTTGTTTGAAATTATTTACATTTATTTTATGTAATGATCTATTTTGAATGAAATCACTAATAAAATATTTTGAAAAACAAAAAGTGTTATTTGTTTTTTTATATAGATGTGAATCAATAAAATCTGATTTCTTAAGGCTAGGGACGACCTTAAACGTCACTATCCGAAATACACGACACAGGATCGAGCCCTAGTCGTTGTGGACCAGATAGTCCACCTCTGTAGACTAGCGCATATCTGCCTTATTAAGGAAGAAGAGCTGTCTATGCTATAAACATGAAGGCCGGTAAATATAAGTAATGAATTGTAGTGAGCTGTTTTATGTTTCATTGTGAATGGTATCAATAAAGGAGTTGAAATTGGATAAAAGTTGGTTATTATGTTTACCTACTAAAATTAGAAAAATGTCTAATGTCACGGAGAATTGCTAATACTTAAGCGATCGAGCTCCGACCAACGAAAAATCAAATTACAACCATACTTCATCACATAACCGCGACACGACATTCTAAATTTAGGTGATTGTCAGTCAAATAATATACCACTCAAATCATAATATGAAATACATGTACCATGTTGTAGTAAACATTTCAAATAATAGTTTTGAAGCTTTTAAATGCGGAATACACGGATACCTCCTCGATGTGAGGTGATTTGCTGTTTTCTTGTTTTATTTGGTGTTTGTAAAAGTTTTTCTTTTCTTTTCTTTTCATATTACTTGAAGTCATTCATTTATTTTGAGAAGCAGTGAACCATTTGATTGGCCTACCGGAGCTCTCAGCGACAGCCTGCTGTTTTTCAGCACATTTAATGAATCCGTAAATGTATGGTGAGACTATTGTTCATATTATGTATCGTATGTATCGTATGTACCAAAAAAAAAAAAAAAAAAAAAAAGGAAAGCAGTTAACCGGTCTGTTGATTGATTAAACTTTAAGTGACAATTTTCCCTGGGGACAAATACTGAGAATAGTGCTATTAGAATCTCATTACATGTCAGTCATCATGTCATACAACTTACCCAATAAATTAAAAGCAATTCACTCTTCATGACAAAAGAGAGAGTTCCTACTCTATCTGAAACCGTCAGCAAATTGCATATTCCTAATAAGGATGATGTGATTATTATTCTGAGCTTGAAACTGTATATTGGCTTAATTAACAAAACGTCAAGTTTGATGTTTCATTCTCATTTAAAAAAAAATAAAACGCGGTAGTTTTGTGCCAAGTAAATATATAGAATGATATGATGATGATGGCTTCTTGTATCTATATACAGCACCGGTATCCGCTTTGCTGGGGCTCGTGGTGCTTGTTCTAAAAACGTTTCACAACATTTAACGTTCAGAATCAGTTGCTTAATCTTTAGTCTCGGCAAGAGAGTGGATTTTCCATTATTCTCCCTGATGATGGAACAGTATGGAAGAGATAGGTCTTTAGAGTCGACGTCAAAGTTAAAAGGGACTCATCCTCTCTGATAGATTGCGGAAAGATATTCCAAAGCTTAGGTCCAGAGGAGTAGAAGGCTAGGTCACTCAATGTTTAGCTGAAAGTTCCGTCTTCGTGGTATGCCCGGCTGATCTTGAAATGATTGTTTGATTCTGTTCTGTCCCTGGATCTTCATCATCCGATATCGGACAATAGAATCATGTTAGCTTTTCTGTCGTTTCAACTCAGAACATGACGAGGAAATTAAGAACATGTCATAGTATTCATCTTTTTACATGGAGAAGTCATTTTGATAAACGAGTTGACTATTTCAGAGATTGCTAGTTGTACGTCATTTGAAAAAAAAAAAAAACACCTGCATCTGAATGTCATCCGTTTAGTAATTACATTGACTTTGATTCAGTTTGGAGTTGAGCATCTTCGAGCGATATCGTTATGGCATCACACAATTTCAAGCATGTGGACAACGTGTGCAGATCATGGTAAACGGTTATAGTCTTTGTACTCTTTTTCAGGACATTTTCCCGTCTGTCGAGCAACATTATTTCCTTTGCTCTGATTTGACGGATCGAATTCTTACAAGGAATATTTCCTGCACATTGACCTTTTGGTGACGATCATCCTCCTTTACCAATGACGATGCCAACCACAGCAATCCACTCTAACAAGACATAGCATTATAGAATGGCCGAAATATTTTTAAATTACTCCCCACCCATGTCTAATGCAACTCAAGCCGATCCTCCAGTTCTAACTACTGTTGATATATTACTTCTTATTAGCACTTCAATTTATTTCGTGGTGGAAGCGACTTTGAACAGTTTCATCATCTTCGTTCTTGCACGTGAACGAGATTTCGAGTCCACGCATATTGGACAAATACTCTATCACTGTCTTGCATCTGTTGATATCATATTAGCCATTAGCTATTACACTCTCAGAATTTTCTACAAGCTGTCCGGAAAACTTCTTCAAACGAGCCGGGAAGTTTGCCTGTCAGTTTTTTTCTTTCATATGCTAAGCTATAATTTTTCTGCTTGGTTGCTGTTTGCCATTGCTTTGAACAAGTTCATTTTTATCAAATACCCTTTAAGGTATTTCCATCTAGTGACATTACGAAGAACAGTCTGCCTACTCGCGGTATGCGGGGCATTCTCACTCAATACAATTGCTCTTCTACCTTTCAAATACTTTCCTTTCAATCGTCTAAAAGAATGTACGTATTTTGGCCTTTTAAATTTCAGCAACAACTCAAAATCGCACGTGCGATACGTTGCTTTGGGTGTAGGATTTATTGCTGTTCCAAATATCCTGACCGTTTCTCTGAACTTCGCGCTCATTTCCATCGCCTTCAAACAATCCAGGTTAGATCGTCGGGTCCTCGCTTTGGCCATTCCCAATTCCTATCGTTGCGATGACGATGCACCTTCTGCTGCTGATCGGGAACAAAATCGTTCGAAACTAAGAGGGCTCTTAAACGTTGTTTTTCTGGTGAAAACTGCATTTCTTACGACAGTTGTGTCACTTGTATTGGTCATATTTACACAGTTTTACCCGTCAGATGTAAATCACAGTGCCATTGGGTTTTTCTCTGATTTTTCCTATTTCCTATGGTTGTGTAAAATGGGCATCCTAATCATCAGCGATGTGAAAATGAGGAAAGCGGTGGAGAAACATCTAAAAATTAAGAGTACAAGCCGGTGATGCTGTGAAAGAAAAGTAACAAAAGCAGAGATAATGATAATAATAATGATAAGGATAATGATTATTAATATATAGTATTAACAAAGCACTTTTTAGACTACAAAAATGATAGGGACTTACGTAGAGAATACACATATAATTAATTCCATATAGCTTCATTATCAATAGAGTAATACAATAACTTTTGAGCTAATGTATCTATTTTAGGCATCTACATTTACTTTGATTATAAACGATCTACAGTTTATTGTTTCAAATTATGGATGTTTCGACAGTGAATCCTTCTCAATAAACTATGCATTAGATGTGTAATGAGCATGTATATGTTTCGAGAGAAAGTTAAAAGAGCTATGGAGCAGAATTAGAAGCGCTTTGTAAATGCAATGAAAAGGCACATGTATAATTGTATAAAATACCATAATTTTGCGATTTGATTGAATTTGGATCGATATTCCATCTCGCAAAAGCCCAAGTAAACGCTTTTTTTAAAGATTTCAAATATTTTGCTTATTTAAATAAAACTAGTCCACCATAATCAAGATCAATATTGTGTGTCAGGGTGTGAGCGAGGGTGTGTGTGTGTGTGTCTCTGTGTGTGTAATTTGGTTTTTATAGATGTGAATCAATCAAATCTGATTTCTTAAGGCTAGGGACCGACCTTAAACGTCACTATAGGGATCAAGTCGTTGTGAACCGGATAGTCATACCTCTAGACTAGCTCATATGTGCCTTATTACTGAACAAGAGCTGTCTGTGTTATAAAGATCAAGCCTTGTAAATGAAAGTGTAAATAAAAGTAGTGAATTGTAGTGAGCTATTTTATGTTTCATTGTGAAAGGTATCACTAAAGGAGTTGAAATTTGATAAAAAGTTGGTTGTTATGGTTTCCTACTAAAATTAGAATCCATAAAATGTCTAATGTCACGGAGAATTGCTATTACTTAAGCCATCGGGCTCCGACCAACGAAAATCACAATTACAACCATACCTCATCACATAACCGGTACACGTTTACATCGGCAACCGGACATTCCTAATAGGTGATTGTCAATCAAATAATATATCACTCAGATCATGATATCAAATCACGGCATGGGCTGTAAAGAAAGCAGTTAACCGGTATGTTGACTGATTAAACTTTAAGAGGCAATTTTCTCTGGAGATGAATATTGAGAATATTTCTCTTAAAATCTCATTACATGTCCATCATCATGTCATATAACTTCCCCAAATGATAGATTAAGAGCGATTCACTCTTCATGTATACTTGCCAAGAGAGAGAGAGTTCCTGCTTTCTGAAACCGTCAGTAAATGACATATTCCTATAATAAGGGTGATGTGATCATTACTTTGAGCTTGAAACTGTATTTTGGCTTAATTAAGAAAACGTAAAGTTTGATGTTTCATTCTCAATTGTTAATAGAAATGCGCTAGTTTTATTTCATGTAAATATATAGAATGATATGATGATGATGATGATGTTGATGGCTTCTTGTATCCATATATCATATATACATGTATATATATATATATATATATATATATATATATATATATATGTAGCACCGGCATCCGCTTAGGCTGGGCGCTCATGGTGCTTGCTCTAAAAATGTCTCACAATATTCAACGTTCAGAGTCCGTTGCTTAATCTTTAGCTTCGGCAAGAGAGTGGGTTTTCCATTATTCTCCTTATACGTTTTTCTTGTGTGATGATGGAACAGTACGGAAGAGATAGGTCTTTAGAGTCGACGTAAAATTTAAAAGGGACCCAGCCTTGTGAAAAGCCATTTCAAAGCTTAGGTCCAGACAAGCAGAAGGCAAGGTCACTCCAAGCTGTGCAGCTGGGAGTTCCGTCAACTAGGTTTGCCCGGCTGATCTTACACTGTGCTCCTTCATACTTTATCAGGAGCTCTGAGATGTAGGATGGTGATCTATCGCTAAGTGCTCTGAACAAACTGAATTTTTAGACAATCCTCTGATTGACTGGTAGCCAGTAGAGATCTCACAGGTTTGGAACGATGTGAACTCTCTTTCTTTTTGGAGACACCGGATGATATTGCAGCCGTATTTTGCAGTGGCTAAAAACTGTACAATTGATGTTGACTCGATCTAACCACTCAGACTTGAGTTGCACATGCCCATTTTGGTTTTCACAAACGCAGTTCAGCTACATGCCTGTTTATATGCCTGCGGATTAAGGCACTTTTTATACAGATTTCCTTTCCTTCTCCATCGTGTCCATTATGAATGAAGAATCGAATCTGATGCCAAGATTCCTCAATTGATCTAAAGGTACTATCAAGTATCAGATTATCAGTCTTCACCATAGAAATGTGCTGACGTGAGCCGACTACAAGGAATGCTGTTGAAACCTCATTCACCTTGAAAAAGATGCTTGAGAGCCATCTGCGGGAATCAATGAGGAAGGATTCGATACATCGTCGGGTTGAAAGTTCTATGCCAAAAACTTCTCCTGACTGAAGAGACTTATTGATGACTTCTGTGACAGTGGGATTCAAATTATTGTAGGGGTGCATATACAATGAGATATATATCAATTACATTATTATCATTATCAGTTACATGTCAAAATTCACTTCCATGAAACTTTAGAATTGGAATCCAACAAAAGTTACTTGTCAGCTTTCTGTGTGTCTATTTCTATACATTGGTTGTTCTAAATCCGTCAGGAACTCATGCTAACAATGGCTCACAATATTATAAGTAACTCAAGTCAAACTGTCCTTGAAGAGAGAGATTTTCATACTATCATTTTAGTTCGTTTTGTGTTTTCGTCGTTTTATTTCGTGATTGTAGCAATTCTTAACAGTTTTATCATCCTCGTTCTTTCACATGAACGCGATCTCGAGTCAACACATATTGGAAAAATACTCTACAATAGCCTTGCATCTGTCGACATTGCTGCAGGAACTGTCTTCTACTTTCTTGCAGTTATGTACACATTCCATACGAACTTTGATTTAAACCCTAATGTTTGTCATTTTCTTCATTTCTTATATGTGTTGAGTTTCAACATCTCTGCTTGGCTGCTCTTCAGCATAGCTCTGAATAAGTTCATTTTCGTCAAGTATCCTTTGAAATACTTCCACCTAGTTACATCGCGGAAAGCTATTTGCCTCCTCGTGGTATGTGGAATACTATCTCTCAACACAATTGGTGATCTACCTATCTCAAATTTTCCGTTTACTGGGAAGATCTTATGCTCGATATGGGAGAGTACGAATGGGAGTACAACCACATCAACGCCTAAATACGCCATTACGTTGTTGTGTTTCATCTTAATTCCCATCGTTATAACAGTTGCACTAAACTTGGCGCTTATTTCCATAGCCGTAAAGCAATCGCGGTTGAATCGTAGGGTAGGCGCAATGGCTTTTCCGCATCTCCACCGAACTGGTGAGAAAGGACCAGTCGAGCCCGACGTTGACCAAGACCGATACCGTGCGAAACTCAGAGGTATTCTCAACGTCGTCTACCTCGTGAAAACGGCACTCGTTACGTTGGTCGTGTTAACTGTAATGGCAGTCCTGACGCAAACTGTCCAGGAAGGAGATTACTACAATCTCGCATGTCTTAATGACTTTTCGTACTTTTTATGGTCCTGCAAAATGGGCATCCTCATTATCAGCGATGTGAAACTGAGGAGAGCAGTGAAGAAACACCTTAGATTAAGATTCTAAACCATTACGGAGAATATAGTGTCGGGGTGTACCCAGGAGACCAACTCTCAAAAACAATTGTCAGGAGGCTCAAGGGACCGACATGTCAGTCTCATGGCCTGTCGGTTTCGTGGGCTGTCTGTCGTGAACCGAAAAATAACTTTTCAGAAGGCCCGTAAGACCGACATTGTCAGTCTCATGGGCGGTAGCCATAGTGTATATATGTATTTATTCACTGAACATTATTGACATATCCATTAATATTTTGTTCGTATAAAACATTAATAATCAGCACAAGAACGATAATAAAAATAATAATAAGAGTAACACAGTCATGACAAAAACAGAACAATATATCGTGAGTATAGCATTCAAAACAAAAACAAAAACAAAAACAAAATACTCATAATTGATCAACTAGACATGCTCTTTCATGAAATATAAATTATCAGATTACATACAAGTAGTGTAAGGTGATGAGAAAAAGAGCCATTAAAATAATTATATACATATATTTATACACTTTATATAGATATGCCTAATAATTAATAATTCAAAGGTTACCACGTTGATCAATAGTATATCGCAAAAAATTGGCAAATTCTTTTATGACTTTATAAATCTGAATCTCTCCAAACTGTTAATGTTTTCAAAAGTTATCATTGAATGCTTTAAGATATAAAAAAAAAACAGTTCTCTTCTCAATCTTAATTTATCACATTGCATGACATAATGGAATTCGTCTGCTACTGTCTGCATACTACATTCTTCACAGAAACGTATATTCGCTAGTATTCTGTGAGGGCGATGATATCTTCCTTTTTCAATTGACAGGTTATGTGAGCTTATGCGAAGTTTGCAGATGTTTTGTCTTATGTTTTTATCAGTAAGAATTTTAAGATATTTTTCTTCTTTGATGAAAGTTTTGAATAATCGATATGTCTGCAATTTATTTCCCTATCCATTGTTTTTATCATGGAAAAGGTCAAGTTTTATTTGGTTATTAAATATATCTTGTAGCTTACCCTCACAGTGGGAGACGAAGTCGTTTTGCGTCATTTGTACATCACCTGGTTCGCATAATTCTATATTATTACAGATGTCTACAGTATCTAAAATCTTTTTTTTATGTTTCTTAACCAGCAATGCTCCTTGATTTCATATAGTCGTTTGTTTTCATTATAACTATCATACAACACAGTATCTTGGTCAAGATTACGCATTCTTATCCAGTAGTTAAGAGTGTTAATTAAAACCTCAATGATAAGAGGATATCTTCCAAGTTCAGCAATAACGCCGATATTACTACTTTTTGCGATTTATACCCAGCATATGTTTACACCACTGAAGATGGATTTTTTCGAAATTCGATTTGAAATATAGTTTTGTTTTGTTTGCTTGTTCTGAGAAGAGCTTGCTGCAGACCATTGTACTACCCCATATTTGCGATCCATATAATAAAATAGGTTTGATCATACTATCAAAGCACCGTGTAGCAATTTTAATGTTAGGATTATATTTGCCAAACGATTTGTATGATTTAAAAAGGTATTTTCTTCCTTTATCGGCTAAATGTTTTGTAGCTTGCTTAAACAAACCATTGCTGCATACTAAAATTCCGAGATATTTGAATTCTTTTACATTCTCAAGAATATGCCCATTCATTGAAAAGTTTTCTTTTATTAAATGCCTTGAATTATTACATATCATAATTTGGGTTTTAAGATGATTAATTTCCAGCTTCCATTGCTTGCAGTTATTGGTCCAAACAATGTTCCATTCCTTTTTTGGAAGTTGAAAAAAAGGACAATATCGTCTGCATACATAATGTATAGTGTATATGTGTTGCCACAGAGTGACTTTAGAACACTGTCATAGTGTTAACTTTGTTAAAACTTTGTTTCACTCTATCGCGGGGTTTTTGTTTAAGCTGATCTGTTGGGCGGGATATAAATATACATGAAAATACAAAGCATTATCCAGAACTCTATTATGATGTCATCCTCAATTGCCCGTTTCATCGTGCCGTACTTGGTAGATATCTACTAGGTATACAAAAAAAATTCATTTGACACCTTTGATCGTTAATAACTCAAAAGTTAAATCTCGTATCAGACTGAGTTTTTCAAAGTGCCTATTTGGTGTAAGTTTTGTTTGATTTCCTTCATAGTCTTAAATAGTCTTAAAACAATGCTCTGAATATTTAATTACATTTTCACTTTTTGAAATATTGAGAGCACAAAATCTGTTTGTATCGGTGACAATTCAGAATTCAAAAATTGCCATTGTGCATCGCACCTGTCATTTCTGCTAAACCTTTTGCTATCCAGTGTCATTAAAGGCCAAGTCCACACTAATGTTAAGTTGGTTTGAATAAATAGAGTAAAATTAAACAAGCATAACAGTGAAAATTTTATTGAAATCGGATGTAAAATGAGAAAGTTACGGCATTTTGAAGTTTTGCATTATTTCTTGAAATAGTGATATGCATAACATGGGCTGTATGCAAATGAGTGAACCGATGATATCACACACTCACTTTTCCTTATGCATTTTATTATATGAAATATCATGTATTTCGACTTTTTGCTTCAATAATGTAAAACATGGTTTGATGTAAAATCATCATTATTGTAATTTATTTTGATACAAGGGAGAGATTCTTTATTATCACATCCATAAAATTTGAAATATTTGAAATTTCATATAATGAAATACTTAAGGAAAAGTGAGTGTGTGACATCATCGGTTCACTCATTTGCATACAGCCCATGTTATGCATATCACTGTTTTATGAAATAATGCTAAACTTCAAAATGCCGTAACTTTCTTATTTTACATCCGATTTCAGAGAAATTTTCTCTGTTATGCTTGTTTAATTTTACTCTATTTATTCAAATCAACTTGATATTAGTGTGGACTTGGCCTTTAATGTTTCATGACTCTGGGGTAATGAGGTGCTCTGAAATTTCAGCTGCAATGCACAATAGCAATTGTTGTGCTCTGAATTAATTACTGATACACAAAGATTTTGTGGTCTTGATTTTTCAATAAGTGAAAATTTGATTAAATATTCAGAGCAATGTTTTAAGAATAGTTGTGTCACTTGTATTGGTCATGTTTACACAGTTTTACCCGTCAGATATAAGTCACGGTGCCATTGGGTTTGTCTCTGATCTTTCCTATTTCCTATGGTTGTGTAAAATGGGCATCCTAATCCTTATATTGATTGTTGAATATTTTTTTAAAGAGATGTGAAATAAAATTGAATTGAATTGAACTCTTAAAAATCTTTAGCGATGTGAAAATGAGAAAAGCGGTGGAGAAACATCTAAAAATTAAGAGTACAAGCCGATGATGCTGTGAAAGAAAAGTAACAATAACAGAGGTCACCTGAACACTTTCTCAGACCCATTTTGTGCACAAATCTAAACTTCATTTTATCAGGGTGGATAACATGAACTAATCAAAGACAAATATATTGTAAACAAATTTTAGGCATCACTTCCAGTGTTAAAGATCGTATGTTCGATCTTTAATGAAAATCACAAGTCAGAAAAAATTGGAACCAGCGGGATTCGATACTATCATCTACTGCTTGCAGGGCAGCGACTTAACCACCAGGCTATTCTGGTTCACGGCCAAGTCACCATGGTCACGATGAACTGGAATCAAGACCTAAGATCCTCTTCTTTCTGACTCGTTAATATTCAACAGTCCGCAGTGGACAAAAGTTAGTAAATGAAGAAGCGTAACGGGAGGAATTTTAATTTGTAAACAAATTATTAGGCATTACTCTCAGTGTTAAAGATCGTATGTTCGATCTGTAATGAGTCAGAAAAAATTGGAACCAACGGGATCCGAACCTGTCATCTACCTACTTGCTGGGCAGCGACTTAACCACTTGGCCGTGAACCAGAACCGAAAGTGAGTGTGTGTGTGAGTTGCGCGGGAAAGCAGGTGTGATTTTCCTTGATTTTCCTATCAGTGGAGGCCATCGCTGCGTAACAGAATGATGAAAAGAAAGAAACACAAGAAATGATAGAAAGAGGAATGGATACAATGATAAAAACAAAGAAAAATATAAGAAAAACAAAAGAGAAGACGACAGAAAGAAAACATAAGGAAAGATAGAAAGAGGAAATGACAGAATGATGAAAAGAAAGAAAAGATAGAAAGGGAAAATGATAGAATGATAGAAACAAAGAAAAGAAAAGAAAACAAGGAAAGACAGAAAGAGAAAACGAACAAAGAAAAACATAAGAAATGTGAAGAAAGAAAAGACGATAGAATGATGAAAACAAGGAAAAATATAATGAAAGATAGAAAGAGAAAATTACAGAATGAAAAAACAAAGAAAACATAAGAAATGTAAAGAAAGACAAGACGATAGAATGATGAAAACAAAGAAAACCATATATGAAAAATAGAATGATAAAAACCAAGAAAAAACATAAGAAATGTAAAGAAAGAAAAGACGATAGAATGATGAAAACAAAGAAAAACATAATGAAAGATAAAAAGAGAAAATGATAGAATGATAAAAAAGAAAATCATAAGAAATTTAAAGAAAGAAAAGACGATAGTATGATGAAAACAAAAGAAAACCATAAGAAATGTGAAGAAAGAAAAGACGATAGAATGATGAAAACAAAGAAAGACAGAATGAAAGATAGAAAGAGAAAATGATAGAATGACGAAAACAAAGAAAATCATGAGAGATAGAAAGAGAAAATGATAGAATGATAAAAACAAAGAAAAACATTTATGAAAGATAGAATGATAGAAACCAAGAAACAAACATAAGAAATGTAAAGAAAGAAAAGACGATAGAATGATGAAAACAAAGAAAAACATAATGAAAGATAGAAAGAGAAAATGAGAGAATGATAACAACAAAGAAAATCATAAGAAATTTAAAGAAAGAAAAGACGATAGTATGATGAAAACAAAAGAAAAACATAAGAAATGTGGAGAAAAAAAGACATAATGAAAGATAGAAAGAGAAAATGATAGAATGATAAAAACAAAGAAAACCATTTATGAAAGATAGAATGATAGAAACCAAGAAACAAACATAAGAAATGTAAAGAAAGAAAAGACGATAGAATGATGAAAACAAAGAAAAACATAATGAAAGATAGAGAAAATGAGAGAATGAAAACAACAAAGAAAATCATAAGAAATTTAAAGAAAGAAAAGACGATAGTATGATGAAAACAAAAGAAAAACATAAGAAATGTGGAGAAAGAAAGACATAATGAAAGATAGAAAGAGAAAATGATAGAATGATAAAAACCAAGAAAAACATATATGAAAGATAGAATGATAAAAACCAAGAAAAAAACATAAGAAATGTAAAGAAAGAAAAGACGATAGAATGATGAAAACAAAGAAAACCATATATGAAAAATAGAATGATAAAAACCAAGAAAAAACATAAGAAATGTAAAGAAAGAAAAGACGATAGTATGATGAAAACAAAAGAAAACCATAAGAAATGTGAAGAAAGAAAAGACGATAGAATGATGAAAACAAAGAAAGACAGAATGAAAGATAGAAAGAGAAAATGATAGAATGACGAAAACAAAGAAAATCATGAGAGATAGAAAGAGAAAATGATAGAATGATAAAAACAAAGAAAACCATTTATAAAAGATAGAATGATAGAAACCAAGAAACAAACATAAGAAATGTAAAGAAAGAAAAGACGATAGAATGATGAAAACAAAGAAAAACATAATGAAAGATAGAGAAAATGAGAGAATGATAACAACAAAGAAAATCATAAGAAATTTAAAGAAAGAAAAGACGATAGTATGATGAAAACAAAAGAAAAACATAAGAAATGTGGAGAAAGAAAGACATAATGAAAGATAGAAAGAGAAAATGATAGAATGATAAAAACCAAGAAAAACATATATGAAAGATAGAATGATAAAAACCAAGAAAAAAAAACATAAGAAATATAAAGAAAGAAAAGACGATAGAATGATGAAAATAAAGGAAAGCATAATGAAAGATAGAATGATAAAAACAAAGAAAATCATAAGAAATGTAAAGAAAGAAAAGACGATAGTATGATGAAAACAAAAGAAAACAAGGAAAGATAGAGAATATGAAATGATAGAACGATAAAACAAAGTATAACATAAGGAAAAGGTAAAAAGAGAAGACAATAGAATGATGAAAACAAAGGAAAACATAAGGAAAGGTGAAAAAAGACAAGATGATAGAATGATATGCACACGGAGAAAAAAGGAAAGCATATGAAAACGCGACGTACACTCTTTCGCACTTGATAAAATACGCTAAATAAGCGTCCAGAAACCACTTTTTATTGTTTCGCCGTAGTTTTCTTAATGTTAACTCAATATCAAAAAGTGAAGCAGTTCTATAAAATTTGACTTTTCAGTTTTAACGTCATATGAATCAATCTTCATTTCTAAAACAATGAGTACCGTCATTTTAGATTTATGTTTTTATGTTTTCCCCATTTTTGTGTGAGCGAGGACTGCTGGTCAAGGCCTTTTCTACCTTCTGCTCTTGATAACTTCGAGCCAAATTAACCAAAGTCAAAGTGTGAAGCAGCAGCTGAAATTTCAGATCATTCGGATTCTGATGTGACAGCTGTTTTGATAGGTTGAAAAAAAAAACACCGTCATTTTTTGGTTCAATCACTGCTTTCGTTTTAAAATGTCACCCCCCCCCCCCCTTCACGTGGCCTTTAATCAAGGCGCCTTGTGCTACTCTGTCGATCCCCTGGTCGCTCCTCGAAAGGCGCGGAATAGTTCTCTCATTATTGTGCGGTATGTCTGTGATGCAGAAAGAGGTCCCGCGCAATAATCAGAGGACTATAACTCCATACAATGCATTATCTCCTCAAACTCACTGATAAAGGATTAATTCAAACCTTCATAACTCAAACCTTTATAACATTATAAAACATGGTAGAGCATTAATCAAATCTTCAATCATTAAACATCACTGTATGATAAACATCATATATATTAAGTATCAATGTTTGATTTAAAATATCAAATCAAAAGCCATCAAAAGATGCCTACCCAAGATCAAACATAGGTCAAGCAACTGCCACCCAGGCTGCAATACCAGTGCTACCCAGACTGCAAACTCCACAGTCGGCTACCACTCACTACCCGCCACTGCTACGAGTAGACCACTACATCAAGCACTAGCCTGCAATTCAGCATTGGACCAGCTGTAGTCCCAATCTCCCAGTTATAAAAAAAAAGTCAATACACTAGTAACCATAGAAACCTACACTGAAAATACTCTCAATATTATAGATGTAGCAGTATCTAAGCAGTAATTATATCAGGACTCAATATCTATCTATGATTATACTATAAAAACATTATTATCTCATACCAGAATTCTCTATCTACGATTCATGGGCGCCGCCATCTTTGTTTACAAAATGGTGCCCTCTACGTTCATAGCTACTGAGATCTTAGCCAAAACTAACAAATTGAAGATTTTCTTCAATTACTAGAAACAAGCAAGTTTCTGCGCCTGTTATTACTAAACATGAAATAATTAACAAAACAAATACTAGCAACCTAGTTTTTCATTTGCAGATTCACTGATAACTTTGATCTTGTTACATCGAAGGACAATTCACAAATGCGTACAGGTGACATAAAAATTGTGGCACAAAGTCATCCATGTACTCCAGTTAAAAGAACGAACAATACTCTATAAACTCTTTTATAAATACTAGAGTGACTTCCTACTTTCTTAAAATTGCATTTGTAAGTCTACATACCCGAAGAATCTCCAAATAAAAACAGCTAGACTTGCCCTGCTTGTACAAGACGTCTGTGCACGTAGATGCTCAAATAGTTTCTGCGAACAAACCACACCTTAGATGGGGCTTCTCACGCGCGTATGTTAACATAGCATACAGTAATTACTGCGCTGTAAAAGAAGAATGTCGCCGCCAATAGAGGGAGCTCACGAAACGGAACGGGAAAGCAACAGAACGGGGGAGAGTTAACGACTGTGACAGTCCTCGCTCTCTCCCCGTCTCGTTTTTCAATCAAATTACGAAAAGTGGACGGCGACGCACTGCAGTGTTCGGCTTCCCTACTTTAGACCGGACGCTATTTCGCCCGAGAACCGTCCTTGAATCAAACAGGACGGAGATATCGAGATACTCCGAGTCAGAGTCGCGCATGCGCACATCGATTTTTCGCTCGATTCCCCGTCTTCAAAGGCTGAAATCGTAAGCTCGTTAACGTCATTTATACGCAACCTAGCATATCAATCAACACCTGGTTCAGCTATACGGGTCTCTCTATACAATCAGAAAGAAAATATTCCTAGTTAAAAAAATCAAACGTAACCTTGATCCTTAACACTATATTGGGAAGCAGAATATACCTTTAATTGATATAAGTGTAAAGGCGGATTCACACCGAATACGACACACGACACACGACACGACAAAACGACATGAACGACTTTCTGAAAAATCGCTCTAATGCAAACCCTATGGCACCGTGCACACCTGCCACGACATTTTTCGAAACGTCGTGCACGACGTTTTTAGGGGTTTTTAGTCGTTTCAGAAAATCGCTCAGTGAGCGATTTTCCCTGCACGACAAACGACATTTTGGCCACCAACCAATTAGCGTGGAGGATTTGCAGTGACGTCATATTCATCCAAAGCCGCTAATTGCATTGCAGAAACTTTCACTTCTCCAGCTCATATCTCTATGGAATTTTACGTGTAAATTATTTTATCGCACCGCACAAAAAGTACCATAGGCATAGAGCTAGCTAGCTAGCTATACACAAAAACACAGCATCTGTTATGTTTTCGTCAAGTCCAACCAAAACGAGAGACCTAAGTTACTTAGATCTACTTGTCTGATTGATCCTTTGGATGAAAGGTTGCTGAAAGTTTATCTACGGTAAGTAACACTAAGACTAATTAGATGAGAGGTCTATAGACTCTAGTCTATATTTTATCAATGCTTGACGAACTTAACAAAGGCCAATGTTTGATCAACTTGACAAAGACCAAAACTAACGTTTACAATAACATTAACAGTAAGTTTAGAGAATCTATCGTCTATGACTATAGATCTAACTTAGACTGCGGAGAGAATAAATGGTGGCTAAACTTAACTTTACCTAGCCCTAAGTTAGGCTAGGTTATGAGCAAATTCAATGAGTAAAAGTTAGATCTAGAGCTAGATCCCTGGCTCCAGATCTAAGTTAGGTCTAGCTGTCTAGATATATCATAGGCCTAATTCCTAACAACATGTAAACTAAACTAAACAAGGCCTAACTGTTAAAGCTAAACTCCAGCCCGGTCCCAGGACCCAGCCCCAGGACCATTACAGGTCCAGGAGTCCAGACTCCAGGCATTGTATCTTGAGGCCGGGGGGGGGGGGGGGGCATGGACATGGTATGGGCATCATTCCGTTTAAAATCAGAGCTAGCCTATGCCATGGTCTGCATTATAATGGTCTAGTGTCTGTAAAATTTACAGAGAGAGAGAGAGAGAGACCCTCCCCCCCCCCCCCCCCCTACAAATTTCGAACCTGTCAGTGTCACTGACTGTTAACGTTAATACTAGACCATCTACTCAACTGGACATGATTTAGTCTCACTGTTGTTGGTTATTAATTTGAGCCTAATTTGGGGAAGGGGGGGGGGGGGGCTTGTAGTGTACTTACTAAGCTGTTAATTCTACTAGATCCAGATCTAGAGCCTAACGTTAGGCCAAATAATACTATGCCATGGTCTAGATTCTAAGTTAGGCAAGAGTCTAATCTTTAGGCTCTAAATTTAAGATATCTAACATCAATTTACATCATACATGTCACTGACTAACATAGATGTAGAGTTTATGTAGATCTAGAACTAAGTTAGAGACCTTTTTCTTATTTGTAGGTCTAACATTTAGATCTAACAGTCTTAATCTTAAACTCACTCCTCCAGGCTCCTTATCTTTTTGTTTTATTATTTGTTTGTTTTAGGTAGTTTTGATTCTTTTTGTTTTGATCAAAGCAGTTCCAGTAGATCTAGAAGCAGTCTAAGGTACAGGCCAATAAAATAATTTTTAAAAAGGGAGAAATAAGAATAATCATTAGATCAATTTGAGATATGGCAGTATTAGTAAAACTGAAATTTTCAGAGAGAATTTTTTCATTAGGGCTACAATTCCGAAACAGGGATGTCAAAGATCTAGCAGTGGAAGATTTAGGGGCCATCCCCTTTTTGCTTTTCAGAGAATTTGAAGGAAAACTGGACCAAAAAAATAAAAAATAAAAAAATAAATAAGATAACCTTTATTTTTCTTTTCTTGTCAGAAATTTCTATCATAAGACTAACCATTCCATTTGAGATGAGACTAAATGTGAATTTCTAATATGAAATAAAAGTCCATTCCATGAAGAAATATTAAAAGAACCTTATATATTTATGAACCTGTTTATTTGTAGTCTTATGGTTTGTTACTTTCTCCATCTATTTTTTGCAGCATAAAAGAATGGGCCAGGATTAAACACTGGAAAACCAGGCTAATCCCTGTACAAACATGAGGATATTAAGGGCGAGACACATTTGCTGAAAGATTGCCAGCAAGCTTGAAAGATCTGGTAATTATTTTGTTTCATTCAACTCTAAAATGAAGTTAAAGATTCGTTTGGAGATGGAAACTGATAAGTAGTTTTTATATAGATACTTTACATACAGTACAACATCCCCCATCAATTATGTCATTATAAATAAGACATAAAGCAAGTCAGAATTCATCTGGTCAAATGATTTATTTACTACTTTTATTTTTAAAATCATTATTATTCTCAGCATTGCTATTTTGTCTTTTAAAGTAAATTATTATTCTTTTTAGCAATTTAATTTTGCTTTGTTATTTCTTATCTTGTTGGAGAAACTTGCAAGGTATGCGGTTGTGACTGCGATTTTATTTGAGGTATATTGGTATGGAAGTGAGTATACTTGATAGAATGTGAAGTAATAAAACAAACCAATTAGAAAGGAGAGGGTGTGTGAGGAGTCCTATCATATCGCAACCTCCCACTTAGCCATTTATTTATCCCCCCCCCCCCGGTAGCTGCACCAAATCCAAATTGCAGAGATAATTTTATTTTTTTTTAAAGTTTGGGGAAAATGTGCATATTACTCATGTTACTAGTATGTCACAGAAATAAGGTTATGACCATGTGTCATAGACGATCTACTCGTCATAAATGGAAAACAAAAATTTCCGTTAGACTTGGTCCAGCAAGAAATTCAAGTAGATCTACTCTCCTAATGTCTGGTACCCGTATTCTAGATAATTGTAAGCCTGCACCACTATTTTCAATTAAGGAAATATATTTTTCAGATCATTTTGTCTCTAAAACATGGTCAGTCGTGAGTGTATAAAACAAAACTGCTTGAATTATTCCGAATAGACGACGAAGATCATTTTTTAAAAATGTATTTAAAATACACGATATGAAGAAAAAAAAAACCGCAGCTATGATTATTCCGAATAGAAAACGGTAAATATCACTTTTGTAATTTCTCAACATGTGTCACTTGACCAATTTAACAACTTTTAGAAATCCAAATAAAGAATAAATGATTTCAGAATTAAACAATATAAAACTCTTATAGAATTATTTTGATGACTACAATGATGAACTTCAAATGAATACTATCACGACATTCTCATCATCAAAAACGACATCTCCCTCTCTCCAGCACGACTTATTAGCGAATGTCGTGTGCGGTGTGCACTGTTTTTTCGCCGTTTGTCGTGTCGTGTGTCGTGGTCGTGTTCGGTGTGAATCCGCCTTAAACATACTGAAAACATCTTTGATAAAACTCCAACTTCCGACATTAAGTCCAAAACTATGGCCCGTATTCTCGAAAGTGGCCTAAGTTAAGGGAGCTTAGCGAAATGTGGTGCATAAGCACGGGGGTTTTAAACAAAAGAACGCAAGCGGCCAATCAGCGACAGCGTTTCTCACTTCCGGGATTTTACCCCCTGGGGAACGAAGACTCTGTTTCTGACAAAAGCGATCCCGTCTCCCGGTGCTGAAAAGCCGCGATTTACTTTTTGGTCTTCTCTGCAGACTCGTTAAAACGCTATAGCCCCCTCTACGGCTACATTATTGTGCAAGGGCGGATCCAGGTTTTTAAAAAAAGGGGGGGGGGTCCAAAGGGTGAGAATTTATCATTCTGGCAAACGCAAGCGCCTCTATATATATATATATATATATATATATATATATATATATATATTGCCTGTTTGACTATTTTAATGTTGAAATATAGTTGGGCGCGCGGAGCGCGCCCCAAAAATTTGATAATACGAGCCTGAAAATGTCTTAGTTTGTACTGAAATAACATTTAATCTATTAATATTACATGGAATTATTGTTTATTTGAGATGGAAAATACATATCATGACATATATAATGATTGCAAATTACCATCTTTTATCAAAAAGTGCGGGTATATTTGTACAGGCCACCCCCACCCCCTCCTCGTATATCAGAACTGGGAGGGGGGTTAATGCATACCCCCATCCCCTCCGGGATTTGCGCCATTGGACTGTATTAATATATATATCTATATATATATTTTTAAAAAGTTTTCCCAGATTTTCCAGTCTGCATTGCTGTGCAGGACCTCAGATGGCATGTGGCATCAACACAAACAGTCCAGTGAGACAAATAAGAATAAAATCTGGAGATTTATTACTTGAGATAGGTTCTTCAATGTTGAAGTACTATGCTGATAACCTAGGAATTGGGTGTGCGCATGCTGTACAAACACACTTAGTAAATTTTAGTGATACATGTACACATTTTACAGCAATGAAGAATTATTCACTAAATATCATCTATATTATCTCCTCCCATCCCTGAGATAACAATTCGCAAGTGTTTACATCATCACGAGTTATAAATCACAAATCACAAAAGAACACAAAAAAGGGAAAGTTCCTTAGATTCAGGAGTTCACAATCAAGGCCGATCAACAACAGTACCAATACCAGTTTTACTGAAAATTCACAGGCTTTAACACTCAACCACAGCATCTACTCATTGGGCAAAATAAATAAGTTTTGTATCACAAAACTAGTCATGGTGCAATGTATCAGATTCAAGCATTCCCAATCAACAACAAGAAAAAATATATCAAAAGTCCTCGGAGAAAACAAACCTCCTCCCCCCCCCCCCCCCCGAGCACCTGTCATTACCTTTGAATTTCGTGAGTTTGTGACCTTTTTGTTGACTCTGACAGACCTTTGACCTTTTGTGTGACTTTAAGTCTTGATCTTCACAACTTTAACCTTTATATGGACACATGAAGTTCACTTCTTGCGATGTACAACCATAGGGTAGGTGTAGGGAATACCAGACCCTTAAGCACGTTTGCATAATTTGCATAAACATGAACACAGACACACACTAGTAAGGTTTACCAATGCTTTCAGCAACTCTTTTTACTTCTCAGGGTACCGAAATAATGACAAAAAATTTGTTTACCTAATGAAATAATCTCCTTAATGACGTCATAGGTAAATGGTCCATTATTCCCTACCCATGAAAGTAATACGAGACCGCTACATTTTCAACCGAAATCTCAAATATTTGTTGAGGAAAATGATATTTCGTTGGAAATGTAAATACCAATAAAGAATTGTTTTTTGGAGAGTATGTTTTGGTTTCATCAAAATCTGTTGCAATTTTAACCAAAAATTTTATAGCATTTATCATCGGATAATTAAATTTAATTACCATTCAAACGGCATTCAACATGTTCAACTTTTGCCTCCGGCAACTTTACATTTTGTTGTTGATGATTTTAAGTACATCAATACTGAACAATTGACAATGATAATTTTAAAGATTACAGAGAGTTGTAAAATGACATTGAAATACGTCTTAAAAAGAAAGATGTAAAATGACGTTAAAACAACTTAACACATCCAACCAAACTCTAGTAATCTCATAATGCAGTGCAAAAAGGTGAAAATTTTCTTCATGCAGGTTTGAATTTGTTGAAATTTACTGTTGTTTAATGTTTAATTTGATTAGATGAAATAACAGGATGTATGTAATTTCATGATGAGTCAAAAATTTCGATTTCATGACCTTAAGGCTTTTAAAATTTCAACAAATATTGCTTAATTGCCTGGATATTTCTTTATCGCCAATATTCTGAATATTATTTGATATTTTCTTTCAGTTTCATAAACATAAAAAAACCCTAGCAGCAAGCTTACACAAATTATCAATACACAGTGCACACATTAATTATGCATAACATTAGTCGCCATATTGGTGGTCTTGTATTACCTACACACATTGATTGGATGTCCTCATTGAGGTTCACTCTACGCACTCTACACTGTGCACAATGGTCAATTGACCAGTACAATAGTTCACCAACTTCATAATAATGTTATTAATACCATTTTATAGCACACCTCTTTATCAGTTTAACACACCACTACGTTCCTTGAAAAACCAGTATTTATATCTACCGAAATTTTGAGCACGACAAACTCTTATCTTAGGAGATTGGTGAATATGGACTTGTTGATGAAAAGTTTACTGACAAAGTAAGCAGAAATGGTAACAGTGTACCTATATGGCGCTAGAGCAATATTTTATTCCAAAGCCAGGGCAGACAGGACAGTTTTCTTCTGATGGTCCTGTATTACGGTCTTGTATTCCCTACACCTACCCTATGTCAAAATCATACTTTGTTGGTGATGACCTTGACCTTGAACAAGATTGACAAAGATTGTCAAAAATAATCACTTATTCCTATGATATAATAATATGATGTGCGAGTTTTTGCTGCAATAGACCAAATAAAAAGTTTGGTTTTGATTATCTACCATAGGGCCTGAAAAGGGGCATTCGACATTTGGCAACTTGCCAGGAGGGTTTTTTACACTGTTGAAAATCCTGTCAGGAGGGTTTTCGACAGTGTCGAAGAAATGGCTGTTCCACGAGTCCACCCTCTGCTTTATCAACACATAATCCAATTGGTCAATGTTAATGAATGACGAGTTGCCTCGAATGAGTGACTTGAAGTTGAATGATGCCGCGTGCAGCCTGCTTCCTCGAGGGTTGCAAGCATAGTTGCAAGACAGCGTACGTACGATCAAAAGTCGCATGCATAAACCTATGCGTGCCGCGCCGCATATCTGATCTGGCATGGCAGTACAGTACTTAGGCCTACTTTGCGACGGAGAATGAAACAATGGGTAATGAATAGGGCCTACGCAGTATCTTGCATGATCACGTCGGCAGAATTTCTGGGAGAAAAAAAAAACAAAACAAAACAAAACAAACGCCAAGAAAGACGGTACCAAGTAAAAAAAAAAAAAAAAAAAAAAAACGGCGCCAAAAGGGGGGGGGGGGGGGGTCCGAACCCCCGCGACCCCCCCCCTGGATCCGCCTATGTTGTGTACTTCTACCACTATAATGACGGGTCAAGTCTGCGGGACACATTCATGATGATCCGTTGTATTAAATTTTCTCAATACGTATCTATCTATTCTTGTATTTATATACTTCGATAAAAACACTTGTAAATAACAATCTAATTGTTTCGTTCTATCTTACTGGGGACTCTAAAACTAGCATTTACTAAGAGCAGTGAGTCTATCAGTATCGAAATTCTCTGTCTTTTAAAAATATTTTTAATATATATTTTCATGGTAGGCTGAAATCAGTATGTGGGCTTTATCGTTTAACGAGGGAATTCAAGAGGAACATCGATTTGAATACCGTTTTGAACATGTTTGCCTCATGAAGAGTATTATTGTTTATTCATAAATATTATTCATTTCTTCTTTCATGGTTAAAACAAATATCCGAGAGAGTCTGGATCATTATTACGAGGTTAAAAGTATTGCGTGCCTTTCAAAATATATTGCTCTTATTGACTTCAATTATTTCTGCCCATCACCTTTTTCTGTCAATGACCTCTTCCTAATTGAGATCCCAATCTCCATCAGAATTTTGTGCAGTAATATATGCGCCCACAAGTATAAAGTGCATGAAATAGTAGGTAAAAGGTTCGAAATTCGAAGGAAATCGTAATTTCTGATTGCCTTGCTTCAGTCTTATAATCGCAAATCCAGAGGGACAGGGTTACATGTCCCCCCCCCCCCCCCCCAACATGATGGTAATTGTCGTTATGGTGATGATGATGATGTTGATGATACTAATAATAATAATAATTACATTATTAATAATATTAGTAAGTAGGCAAAAGATTTTCTTGTTATATTGTGATAAGGATGTGCACTGATGAATATTTCGGATTATATTGTAGATATTCTTGTTGTCGTGGTAATAAAATTTCAAAGTGATTTAGAAGCTCGAAGGGGGGGGGGGCGGGCCGTAAAGGTTGCGACGTGGCTAATTATTTACATACATCAGCCAATCCTTTTCAGTTTATCCATTCTTGAATAGCCTACTGAAGCAGGGAATGATAACATATAAAACGGAGAGAATGCAGTCCGTTCATTTGTCAGTAGTCGGAAAATTAGTCAACGTAGAGCAGGGGCGGCGCACCCGGGGGCCAGGGGGCACAGTGCCCTCCCACTTTTTCAAGTACCCCAAAAGTGCCCTTTTTACATCTGAAAAAATGCCCCCCTTCCTCTCTGATAAGTGCCCTTTTTACTACTAAAAGTGCCCATTCTCCTTTCTAATAAGTGCCCCTTCCCCTTCTGATAAGTGTTTTTTCCCCTCCTGATAAGTGCCCCTTTTCAAAATCTGATAATTGGCTCCTTATCTCTCTAATAAGTGCCCTTTTCTTCTGATGATAAGTACATTTTTACTTCTGATAGGTGCCCCTTTTCCCTTCTAAATAGTACCAACTTTCCCCTTCTGATAAATGCCCTTTTTACATCTCATAAGCTCCCCTTTTCCTATCTAATATGTGCCATTTTCCTCTTCTCATGAGTGCCCCTTTTCACTTCTTATAAGTGCCCCATTCCATCTCTGATAAGCACCCTTTCCTCTTCGGATAAATGCCCTCTTTTACGTATATTTGCCGTTGATTCTTACAAAAAGAGCCATATCTAACTTCAAAGAATCGATGCGGCTTTATGTAGTAGCAGGTACACATATTACTACAATGTAAGGCAGTGGAGCTGGAGGCAAGAGGGGCATAATGCCTACCCCCCCCCCCAGCAAAGGAATTCTTATTCCGCTCGCTCGAATATGCCCATAATTTACACCAATTAAGGGCAATATTTTCTGAAAATCTCCCCAAAACTCCCTCGCTGTGCTCGCTAGCTCTTATGAAAGCAAGCAGATCGCATTAAGTATGTTGATATAGATGTAATCCTAAAGAAAAGTGACAGGGATAATGTATGAATTAAAAGATAATTCGACATTCCCCCAATTAATTTGCTGTTGTCAATTTCATTATATCGCTATAAATGATTCTCAACCAAAGGAATTCAGCATTAGAAAAAAGTCTAAAAATTTTGCTCGCTCGCTTCGCTCGCTGAAGCAGTGTCCAGAACCACAATAAAAAGGAAGAAGATGATGCTTGATGATGTATTAATCATGTTAACTGGACTGTAGGGTAATACCAATGTCACAAAAATTGTCCCTTTTTTCGTTTTATGTTCACCCCTTGTAGGTGCCCCCTTTTCCCCAAAAGTGCCCTTTTTGGCTGGTGCCCCCCCCCCCCACTTTGAAAGACGCTCCGCTGCCCCTGACGTAGAGAAATAGCCCAGGCCAAACCCGACGGCTGCGTTCGAGCTGACAAGCTTTTTGTGAATAACATGGATATAGTCTATTAAGTCTATTAAGCCAGGCTTAACAGTTAAGCCTGGCTTAACTTAGGCCACTGATTTATGGAAGGCCATTCGTCAACCCCTAAGTCCCGTATAAATTACTATATTTACGTAACAATAAAGAAACAAAAGTATTTTCAGGCATGAAATGAGCATCAAAAATCAATTCTATCATGTCGGTTTTTGTATTTGTATTTAATCCCAGAACTATGGTGATTTAGTAGGATTAAAAGAGGGTGACATTTGGTTCTCCATAATTCGGTGGCCTAAATTTACACACTTAGGCGGGGGCTTAAGTTAAGCGCCTTTCGAGAATACGGGCCTATGTTAACAGAGTTTTTGGCTGGAAGAAGCAGCGCGTATACAGGCACCTGGGAACGATTTTGTTACTGGGGGTGCTGTGAGCATTTTAGGGTCTCTTTTGAAGTCCGAAAATCTCTGACAAGCAAAAAAAAAAAGGTCCTCAGTATTTTGGGGTCTCTTTTGAAGTACAAAAATCTCTGACAAGCAACAAAAAAAAAAAAAAAAAAAGAAAGAAAAATGGTCCTCAGCGTTTTAGGGTCTCTTTTTAAACTACCTTTTAGCTACAGCACCCCCAGCACCCCCAACAGCACCCCAAGCATCCTCAGCCTTCTAGGGGCTGCTGCGCACCCCCTTAAAAAAAATTCTGGGGGTGCTGCAGCAACCCCGACTCCCAGGGGCCTGCGCGTATACGCATGTCTTTACACAAGCCTCATGCGCGGACTTAACATAATACTTAACATAGCAATGGTATCATTCTAAAACCTCTATTAACCTAAAGATAACATATAGAAGTTAACGAAGTTAACAATGGTCTGGGGGTCTTTTAACTACAATACATCGGTGTCTATTTATACGTGAAATGCAGAAAAATATTTTCTTTTCTGTGTTTTTCAAATTTGGTTTCTGTTAAGATCATAATATGATTCTGCGAATCTATAATTCATGAGCGTGAAACAAATGGAGAAAATATGAAAAATAAAGGAATAAAGTCCCTTTTTCAAGGACACCTTCGCGAGAAAGGTATTGTGTATGAACTGATCTCAATAAACGCTCGCCTTAGCTAACATAGGCGCGATCAGACATGAAACATGATTGGCTAAGAGTACATTATAACAGAGATTATGACTGGGGAATCAATGAGACATAGGCTTGTCGGGGGGTTACCTGAAAAAAGATAACATACTCTTAACACAGTTTTCATGATACCGATTTAGAGGTATGTTATCGGTATGTTAACTCCGGGACTTAACATAAAATTAACATAGAAGTTATAGAAGAAATACCGCCCCAGTTCCAAGACACTTAATATCACAAAATTATTCTCCTCTTATTTGCTGTGTGGTCAGTATAATCGTGGTGAATTAAAGTGACTCATCATGGAAATTAATAAAACGATAAAACGATCCAATCAAAAGCAAAGGCGAATCAAGAAGCCAACAGCAGTTTACAGTACGTTGCAAGTAAATTGAGGTGTGTTTGTGTGTGTGTGTGTCAATGGTGTGTGCGTGTGTGCGCGTGCGCTTGTTTGTGTGTGTTATTATACTATTATTACATGGTTGGGAGTGCGTTAGTGCGATCTGGCAACACAAAGGTTTTTATCGTGGTGTACTAACGCACGAGGCGTAGCCGAGTGTGTTAGACACCACGATAAAAACCTGCGTGTTGCCGGATCGCACTAACGCACGAACTCACAACCATGTATTAATAGTTTTATAAAACGGGTCTACAATCTACAATATACAGTCTACAATCTACAATCTTAGCGTGTAAAAAAATATAGCCAATCAGGATGGCTACATTCTTGAACCCGTTTGTTATAAAACGGGTTCAAGAATATAGCCATCCTGATTGGTCAAATAACACCACGTGACCGTGCAAAAAAAAGTCCTAACGCACGGCGAGGGGACTAACGCACGGCTAATCCGGATCAAACACTAAGATTGTAAGAAAACACTAAGATTATAGACCGGTTTTATAAAACTATTAATACTTGGTTGTGAGTTCGTGCGTTAGTGCGATCCAGCAACACGCAGGTTTTTATCGTGGTGTCTAACAGACTCGGCTACGCCTCGTGCGTTAGTACACCACGATAAAAACCTTTGTGTTGCCGGATCGCACTAACGCACTCCCAACCATGTATTAATAGTATATTAATAGATGTGTATCAATCAAATCTGATTGCCTATAAGGCTAGGGACCGACCTTAAAGGTCACCATCCGAAAGACACGACTCAGGATCGAGCCCTAGTCGTTATGGACCAGATAGTCTACCTCTATACAGGTAGACTAGCTCATATCTGCCTTATTAAGGAAGAAGAGCTGTCTATGCTATAAACATGAAGGCCGGTAAATATAAGTAATGAATTGTAGTGAGCTGTTTTATGTTTCATTGTGTAGGGTATCACTAAAGGAGTTAAAATTTGATAAAAGTTGGTTGTTATGGTTACCTACTAAAATTAGAATCCATAAAATGTTTCATGTCACGGAGAATCGCTAAATACTTAAGCTATCAGACTCCGACCAACGAAAATCACAATTACAACCAATTATAACCGGTATACGTTTAAGCAACCGGACATTCTTAATCTAGGTGATTGTCAGTCAAATAACACATCACTCAAATCATGATATCAAAACACGACAAGGGCTGTGAAGAAAGCAGTTAACCGGTCAGTTGATTGATTAAACTTTAAGTGGCAATTTTCTCTGGAGATGAATATTGAGAATAGTGCTATTAAAATCTCATTACATGTCCAACATCATGTCATATAACTTCCCCAATGATAAATTAAGAGCGATTCACTCTTCATGTATACTTGACAAAAGAGAGAGAGAGAGTTCCTGCTTTCTGAAACCGTCAGTAAATGACATATTCCTAATAAGGGTGATGTGATTGAGCTTGAAACTGTATATTGACTTAATTGAGAAAACATCAAGTTAGATGTTTCATTCTCATTTTTTAAAATAAAAACAAATTAGTTTTATTTCAAGGAATTATATGGAATGATATGATGATGATGGCTTCTTGTATCCATATATCATATATATAGCACCGGTATCCGTTTAGGCTGGGCGCTCATGGAGCTTGCTCTAAAAATGTCTCACAGTATTCAACGTTCAGAGTCCGTTGCTTAATCTTTAGTCTCTGCAAAAGAGTGGATTTTCCATTATTTTCCTTATACGTTTTTCTTGTGTGATGATGGAATAGTATGGAACAGATAGGCATTTAGAGTCGACGTAAAAACAAGGGACTCATCCTTCCTGATAGATTGTGGAAAGCTACTCCAGAGCTTAAGTCCAGAGAAGCAGAAAGCAAGGTCACTCCAAGCTTTGCAGCTGGGAGTTCCGTCAACATGGTTTGCCCGGCTGATCTTACACTGTGCTCGTTCATACTTTGTCAGGAGCTCTGATATGTAGGATGGCGATCTATCATTTAGTGCTTTGAAAAAGCTAAGGTTTTAGCTAGACAATAATCCTCTAATTGACTGGTAGCCAGTGAAGATCTCACAGGTTTGGACCGATGTGAACTCTCTTTATTTTTGGAGACACCGGATGATATTGCAGCCGTATTTTTCAGTCGCTTAAGACTGTACAATTTTATTGATGTTGACTCGATTTAACTACTCAGAATTGAGTTGCACATGACCAGTAAGGTTTTCACAAACACAGTTCAGCTAAATGCCTGTTTATATGCCTGCGGATTAAGACAATTTTTATACAGATTTCCTTTCCTTCTCCATCGTGTCCATTATGAATGAAGAATCGAATCTGATGCCAAGATTCCTCAGTTGATCTTAAGGCACTATCAAGTTTCAGATTATCAGTCTTCACCCTAGAAATGTGCTGACGTGAGCGGACTACAAGAAATGCTGTTGAAGCCTATTTCAACGTGAAAAAGATGCTTGAGAGCCATCTGCGGGGATCAATGAGGCAAGATTCGATACATCGTAGAGTTCTATGCCAAAAACTTCTCCTGACTGCGGAGAATTATTGATGACTGCTGTCATGGTGGGATTCAAATTACTGCAGAGGTGTATATACATTGAGATGTATACACTGTAAAAAATAACTGTAAAACTACAGGTTTTGTGGCCCTTGAAATTTCAAGTTATTGCCGTTAATTCAATTTTACAGTCTTTTTCCTGTAAAACAACAGCAAGTCTGTTGGTTTACCGAAAATCAACATATATTTACAATCGCCCGACATAAAACACTGTTAAAAAAACATTTTCTCATATTTTAACAAGTTACCATGTTTTAATTATCAAATATTGTGGAAAACACTTATATGAACATTCATGAATTTTAGTAGCGTATGGTCTGCGGGTTGCCCGATTTACTAACTGTCACCAAAGGCATAAAAAACTATAAGGGATATATAAGAGTTTGAACTAAATTGAATCTGGATAGGATAGGTCTGGATAGGATAGATTAAGATAGAGAATAGGATAAGTTAAAGCAGGATAGGTTACACTTTAAAAAAAAATAACTGTGAAACTACAGAGTTTCTGGCCCTTGGGACTTCAAATTATTGCCGTTATTTTAATTTTACAGTCCTTTTCCTGTAAAACAACAGCAAGTTTGTTGGTTTACCGGAAATCAGCATACATTTACGATCGCCCGTCATAAAACACTGTTAAAACACCATTTTCTCATATTTGAACAAGTTACCCTGTTAAATTACAAATCCTTTCTATGGTTCCGTTTTAATTTACATAGATTTTCCAGTTAGAAATTAAAATTTCTACTACTTAACAAAAAAACGGAAATCTGTTATTTTACATGTACTGTGGAAAAACGGGCATTCCCGGCATCCTGACTGCCAGGAAATTTCCCGTGAAAAAAAATGGCAAAATTTTCTACAGTGTATCAATGACACTGTTATCATTATCAGTTACATATCAAAATTCACTTCCATGAAACTTTAGAATTGGAATCCAACAAACGTTACTTGTCCGCTTTCTGTGTCTCTATTTCAATGCAGTGGTTGTCCAAAAGCCGTCGGGAACTCATGTTAACAATGGCTCACAATATTATAAACAACTCCTCAAGTCCTACTTTTCTTGAAGAGAGAGATTTTCATACTATCATTTTAGTTCGTTTTGCGTTTTCGTCGTTTTATTTCGTGATTGTAACAATTGTTAACAGTTTTATCATCCTTGTTCTTTCACATGAACGCGATCTCGAGTCAACACATATTGGAAATATACTCTACAATAGCCTTGCATCTGTCGACATTGCTGCAGGAACTGTCTTCTACGTTCTTGCAGTTATTTACACATTTAATACGAACTTTGATTTAAACCCTAAGGTTTGTCATTTTCTTCATTTCTTATATGTGTTGAGTTTCAACATCTCTGCTTGGCTGCTCTTCAGCATAGCTCTGAATAAGTTCATTTTCGTCAAGTATCCTTTGAAATACTTCCACCTAGTTACATTGCGGAAAGCCATTTGCCTCCTCGTGGTATTTGGAATACTATCTCTCAACGCAATTGTTGATCTACCTATCGCGAATTTTCCGTTTACTGGGAATATCTTATGCTCGATATCGGAGAATGTGAATGGGAGTACAGCCATATCAACGCCTAAATACACCATTACTTTGTTGTGTTTCATCGTAATTCCCATCGTCATGACGGTTGCACTAAACTTCGCGCTTATTTTCATAGCCGTAAAGCAATCGCGGTTGAATCGCAGGGTAGGTGCAATGGCTTTTCCGCATCTCCACCGAACTGGTGAGAAAGAACCAGTCAAGCCCGACGTTGAGCAAGACCGACACCGTGCAAAACTCAGAGGCATTCTCAACGTCGTCTACCTCGTGAAAACGGCACTCGTTACGTTGATCGTGTCAATTGTAATGACAGTCTTGACGCAAAATGTCCAAGAAGGGGATTTCTACAACCTCGCATGTCTTAATGATTTCTCGTACTTTCTATGGTCCGGCAAAATGGGCATCCTCATTATCAGCGATGTGAAACTGAGGAGAGCAGTGAAGAAACATCTAAAATTAAGATGCTAAACCAGTTAAGGAGAATATAGTGTCGGGGTGTACCCAGAAGACCAACCCTCAAAACAATTCTCGGGAGGCTCAAGGGACCGACATGTCGGTCTAGTGGGCTGTAGTGTCTATGTGTTACCACAGAGTGACTTTTAAAACACTATCACAGCTTTAAATGTTTTAAAACTTTGTTTCACATTACGGGCCACTGAATATATCACGTACCATGGGGTCCACTCGCTATACATAAGGACCGGTATTAGAAAATCGCTATTTATTTTTAATAACATGCGTTATGAATAGGGGTCCTTATGAATAGTTATGAATAGTGGTCCTTATGCACGGAAGTCCTTATGAATAGCGAGGTAATTTGTCTATGGTTTGCTCGCTATGTAGAAGGACTGCTATTCATACAAAACCGCTATTCATTTAGTCACACGTTATGGATAGCGGTCCTTATGAATAGCGGTCCTTATGAATAGCGGTCCTTATGACCAGCGAGGTTACCTCCGTACCATAGTGCCATCAAAAGATCGGTGTTCTATTAATGCACCATTACTTATTACTCAATGCACCATTACTCAATTATCCCTCGTGCAGGTCTATTTCACCGAGGCCGCAGGCCGAGGTGAAACAAAACTGCACTCTGGGTAATTTAATATTTGTCGTGCACAAAATCCAGTATACTGTATGATAGACCATGCACTATTTATATAATAGTATATAAGTATATGTATATAATTCTTTTAATGGCTCTTTTTCTCATCACCTTATACTACTTGTACATAATCTGATAATTTATATTTCATGAAAGAGCATGTCTAGTTGATCAATTATGAGTATTTTTTTTTTAAAAATCCTATACTCATTATTGTTCTGTTTTTGTCATGACTGTGTTATTCCTTATTATTATCATTATTATTGTTCTGATTATTGATGTTATATTCGAACAAAATATTGATGGATATGTCATTGAATTTCAATGCATAAATATATACATACATAATGTGAGAATATAATTGGATAAGAGAATAATCTGAGTAGCTACCAATTAAATACAAACATGAAACAGGAACATGCATGTTTGTTGGGTAAAATTTTACTCAATATTGGGTAGTTTTTACTCGATTTTGGGTACATTTGACTTAGTATTGGGTAAAAACTTACCCAGATGTTTTTTAGAGAGTGTGTGTGTGTGTGTATATATATATATATATACACACACACACTCAAAAAAAATTTTCTGAGGTATATAGATGCACCAAGTATCCATGCTGAAGCGCATCCGCGCATATTATGGTAATGCCCTTACATCTTAAATAATCTAATACATTGTTATTGTTTAATCAGTCCTTTCTTAACTTGAAATATATATGAATGTAATATCATCGATTTTAACTTATATATTTCTCATTTCTTCTTTTGTGTTATTGATATTTAGTGTATATGAAATAATATAACATGCATTGCTGTTTGTAAGTTGAGGCATTATTTCTGTAATGAAAAGATCTGAAATAAATATGTTTTGAAAAAAAAATTATTGAATATTGTTTTGCCTATATTGTCAAATAGCTTACTATCAAATTTCAAAGATCTTCTGATGTAGCAAATATGTGAAATTTGCCTTTTTATCGTCAATGTGTTTATTTCATTTAATAAGTTTTCTCCTACCTAACTTCGTGAAGACGTATTGTATATCGCGTGATTTTAGAACTATATAGAACGAAGTTCATATTTTTTGCCGCTCTTCTTGTCCTATCCATTGCTATAGTGGTGTTCTATTTCGCTCTTCATGTCCACCTCTCTCTCTCTCTCTCTCTGACACACACACACACACACGCACACGCACACACACACCCATACACACACTCTCTCTCCCTCTCTCTCACTTTCAATATTCCTCGTTATCAAAATATGGGTAATAACACACGAGACATTATAAACAATTTTACGCTTAAACGTATATCAAGTGGGGGTAAAAAGAAACTAGCTGGCGCGAAACAAAATTAATGCCACAACGCCTAAAGCACCGGGTCACAAGAGGAGTCATTTCGATTGCGTCACTGCCTGCTCTAATCGGGTTTGTGAAGGGAATTGACCAATATGCTTTTTTAAAGTATTGTTTGCACTGTTTATTTTGTAATCACTTTTAACCCTTTCAGGACAGGAA
This sequence comes from Heliocidaris tuberculata, assembly GCA_025618425.1. Taxonomy (NCBI): domain Eukaryota; kingdom Metazoa; phylum Echinodermata; class Echinoidea; order Camarodonta; family Echinometridae; genus Heliocidaris; species Heliocidaris tuberculata. The sequence continues at coordinate 11,434,935 of CM046834.1, forward strand.
TTATTTCAGGGCTAAATTGATCACATTTTTGTCTTCAAATTGGCAACAATAATATTTTTCTTTTAGTACTACAAGATTGTAATAAGGGGTAATGTCTTTGAAAACAATATACATGGTTAAAAGAATTGGCGAAAAGTTGAAAAAGTTGCCAATTGTGATAAAAGACAATGATTTTGAACCTCTCAATGTGTTGCCAATTTAAGGATTTTAAATCTTATTCTCCTTTTTAAAATTCCTGGGATCAAACGCCATATTGTCATGTAACAAAAATGGACACAATGTGTGCAGAAATTTTTGCTCTTTCTACTCATGTATCTGGTATATTTTTCAGAGCTCTGAATCAAAAGTTATTGAGCCCAACCACAAAATGTGGTCAATTGTCTCGAAAGGGTTAAACAAAAGACCGTACAAGTCACTGACGCGGTCTTAACGTCAGCAAAACGTCGGGTGAGCCGGGCATAACTCTAATACGTGTGCCAAAATCATAGGCTAAAATATTCACTTTTTGTGAAGCACAGTAGCACACTGCCGTACTGTATATCTTTTGATTTTCCGCGGCGGGTTTTTTTTTTCTCACTTTCTTTACTGATCTTTGTTTAAAGTGAATATTTTCCGTATATCCTGTACCGTTGAGTCGGTTCATTTCTACCGTCAAAATTTAAAATGTCACTGCTCCCCATTTTGGCCCTTCAAGCTATATTCATTGAATAGATTTCACTTACTTGATTTCTAGTTTAGACACACAAGTTTTTTAAAAATAATTGTTACAATGCCTATAAGAGTCGCATCCTGCAAATGAATAGACAATCGTTATCACGCTGCCTAGAGCATTAATTGCTTAAGACCTCCAAACCCGCTAATATGGGTCAGCAGTAAGTGACGAAATTGTTTGATTTTACATTCGCGTCATAGTAAAGTTCAGTAATTTCGTCAGCTTAAAAACTGTTCCAGTCTGTCAGGTAGTTCCATCATAATCAGCTTGAAGACCGCTTCACTTGTCAGGTTGTCCAAACATATAGATCTTCAACTGAAAGACCGCCCCTGTTCAGGTAGTCCCACCATATAGGTTGTCTGCTTGAAGACCGCTCCACTTGTCACTTTATCCCACATGTAGATCATCAGCTGAAAACCACTCCATTTGTCAGGTTGTATCACGGGTTGTCAGCTGAAAGGCCGCTCATCTTCTCAGGTCGTCCCATGGGTTGTCAGCATGTAGACCTCTCCACTTGCCAGGTTGTCCCACCATATAGGTTGTCAGCTGAAAGACCATTGAGTGAGCAATTAACTACTTTGTTGAGTGTTTCAAAATGTTATTTTGGTGAGTCTTTTAATTTCACCTGGCTTGCTCTCTCAACCATAAATTTTTGATGGGATATATCAGGACATACAGTGAACAAAGTCTGTTCTTTTATAAATTGTCTTTTAATGATCAGAATATAACATTTTTAAGCCTTTTCATGACTCTCAACTTTGCTGATACCAGCCAGAACATAAACAAACATTTGTCAAGTATGGATTTTGTACCCTGAAATTATCAATGGCACAAGTTCTTTTGCTGGAAGTGATGAAAACTCGACCCTCGACATCGTCGACATAGCCCGACTGGCAGGCTTGCAGGTTTCTTTCGTGATCGAAGTTGCTCTCAACATCTTCATCATCATGGTTCTTGCTAGTGATCGCCACCTTGATTTTATCGACATCGATAAATATTTCTACAAACTCCTTGCCTATCAAGACATTGTCTTTTCCCTTTTCTACAACGCTTCAGCCTCTTCATTCATTTTGGGACAGTACTTTGAAATCAGTGTAGATGCCTGCATGACTCTATTGTCCCTGTTTTTTGTGTGTCTTCACTTTTCTGCGTGGATATTATGTTCTATTGCTTGGAACAAATTCCTGTTCATCAAGTATCCTTTGAGGTACTTCACCATGGTGACGACACGACGAGTTATATGTTTTCTCGTGATAGGTGGGATTTTCTCTCTATGTACAATCGGTCTTTTACCCTTTGAGGGATTTCCATTTTCGGAGATAGTAGGCTGTTCTTCATCTGGCTTTTTGGATTTTTTTTACAGATCAACATCTGTAGTACTTCCCTATATCATATTCAATCTACTAGGGTTTGCTACACCCATCGTTACTATAGTCCTACTGAATTTGGGTCTACTTTCAGTGGCCGTAAAACAGACCAGTTTTAATCGTCGGGTAGCGGTGATGGTCCCTGCTCAACCAAACCAAAGTGAGGAGGAAGCACGAGCCGAACGAGATCGAACCCGCGCTAAACTCAGAGGTCTCCTGAACGTTGTATACCTATTGAACTTGGCTTTATTCTTGTTTATTTCGGCAGGTATAACTATATCTATTTTCTATTTCCAGCCAGAAAAAGTAAGCTTTAAGACAATTTTGTTTATGTATGATATTTCGAATCAGTTGTGGTCATGTAAAGTTAGTGTTCTGATCGTAAGTGATGTGAAGATGCGAAAAGCAGCTAAAAAGTTTTTAACTGTAACTTGCGGTAGAATTAATGTAACAGGCCTACAAATTTGATTGAAGGAAATTATTTGAATTTGTAAGGGTATGGTGAACAAAAGTATCTACGTTGCTTGAATTAACTTACCAAAACGTACACAATAAACAAGATAATTACATAAATGCAAAATTATATCTAGTATTTCCTAGGGCAGAGGTTCAAGTCCGTAAGAAAATGATTAATCATACTAATACAGGGTTTCCCCCAAAGAGTAACCGAAATCCAGAGGTCAACTATTTAAAAAATACGCAATTTCAACGATATTCTTAAATATTCAACAGGAGTAAAGAGTAATTATTCATGTTTCATTTGACACCTTGTTTGCATCACCATTCTCACGCATCACTGAGTTAGGCACTCATGAAGGTGACAGTTATAAAAACCACCTTTTTTCGAGTTTATGGTTTAAATAATTTCCTTAGAGGAATCTATGTTTACACTTTTCACACAATGCTGAAGACCACATCATTTCAAAAACAATTCATAAGTTTTACCCACTCTCCAAATTCTTGTGCCTGAATGAATTGCTGAGATGAATGGCATTCCTGATATCGTGCAAGCATGGACGGGTACATTGTTATGTAACAGGGTCAGTATGGTGCTGCAAAGTCAGGTAAGCATGCTACATTCAGTAACACGTAGTAAAGTGTGTTGAGTGTGGTTGTAAACTTGACTGGTAATATAACAAATTTCTGTAATCATCGTAAAACTTACTGTTGAGCAAAGGACATTTGTAGTGACAACATTTCACCGTTGTGGAAACATAAACAAACATGGGAAGCATTTCGCTTGCAGATCCCAAAGAGAGATCCCCTTTCTAAATAATCTATCAAGGCGAATGTGTGCAAATACCAACTGCATGGAACAAGCCTTAACAGAATAAGGGGAATACTGGCAGGATGACGAGTGGGAGAAGTCGAGAGAATATTGACGCTGTCAGGAGACAACTTGAGGCCCACCCGAGGACCACAACTGCACGCCATCACGTCGAAAGTGTCGGTGCTTGAAAAGGTAAGGACAAATATCACTCGTTTATTAAATGTTGCTTTTGCTATTGATTTCCCCAAATTTTGATTTTCCAAAAACTTTGAAAAAGTGGGTTTTGCACCTATCACATACAAGAGCACCTAACATAGTGATGCATGACATTGATGACGTGAACAAGGTGTCAAATGAAAGCTGAAGAGTTACTCTTTACTCCCGTCGAACATTTGATATATACATAATATATATATATATATATATATATATATATATATATATGAGCGTGCGCGTGTGTGTTTATTACATTTTAGTTTTCAAGATATATATTTCACATTTATTCTCTCACTATCAATATTTAGTATACATAGGATTAAAAAAACATCGCTGTTTTTCAGTTTTGTAGATATTTCTGTAAAGACACGAGATAAATACGTTGGAAAAGAAGAAAAAATAAATATTAAATACTTTTGTGCCTAAATTGATTAGCTTACGGTGATCAAAGAACTTTTTTGGTTACAATTGTGTTCCTATATTAATTTTGCTTTTTTATGGCCTACGGGTCCATTTATCCATTGATACAGTAGTATTTTTTAAAGTATATGTCGAGTATTCTCGAAAGGTGCCTAACTTTAAGCCCCGCCTAAGTGTGTAGCTTTAGGCTGCTGAATTATGGATAGCCAAATGTAACCCACTTTTAATCCTACAAAGTCATATGGACTCCCTCTAGTTCTGGAACTAAATGCAAATACAAAAACCTCACCATAGGATTGATTTCTTATGCTTATTTCAAGCCAGAAAATAATTTTGTTTCTTTATTTTGTTACATAAATATAGTAATTTTTATGGAACTTAGTGGTTGACGAATAGCCTTCCATAAATCAGAGGCCTAAGTTAAGCCTGGCTTAACTTAGGCCACTTTCGAGAATACGGGCCTATGATTCTATTTCGCTCTTCATATCTTTCACCGCCCCTTCTCTCACACAAGCTAGCGCGCGCGCACACACGCACACACACGCACACACACACGCCCACACTTCCTTTACCCCTTTCAATTCGTTATTATCAAAAAATTCAGTGATAACACCCAAGACATTTTAAACAAGTTTACGTTTAAACGAATGGAAAGTGGCGAAAAAAGAAAATAGATGCGCGCAACAAAATCATGAAAATGCCAAACTATAATCTGTGTGCTAAAATCATAGGCTAAAATATACACCCTTTTTCCGATCTTTGTTCATTGGGAATAGTAATAGTTGTTTGTTTTCTTAAAGCATTATTGTGGGGGGGGGGGGCGGGCTGCGCTTCCGCGCTCTCTCTCTCTTCTCTCTTTTTATTTCCTCTCCCCTCCGACACGAGCACTCTGTCTTTAGTTAAGGGTATAATTGATGACAAGCCACTGATTAGCAGACGGCTTCATGAGTTAATCAAGAATGAGTCATGATTGCTTTTCATCAAGATATGTCACTCCGTATAACAGACAGGTCACGTTTTCACGTCTTTCAAATTTGAGATCTAATTTTCGCAATCGTTAATAGTATTGTAAGCGAGAGACTGTCATACTTATTAGATGTGACCGACTAGACCTTGGAAACATAGCAAACCCGGCCTACCATATGTCAAATCTCTTCAATAGAAACAAGTGAATGAGTAAATTACGCAATGCGCAATAAATGTCCCCGCCGGAAGTGCAGATCTGTGGAAATTAACTAGCCTGAACCTTAAAACTTCAGTGAAAAACTTTAGTGAATAAAATAATAATGTTACTGCATGCAAAAGAAGAGAATACCAACAATGCATGTATACAACTGAAATATAAAACATGAAAACATTATGAACCTTCAGCCATTTTGAATAAATTTGCATAAATTTGCATGAATAATGAATTTCAAAATTCTGTGTAGAAGTTTGGAAGCCCCCACCCAGCCCTATCAGATAAAACAATCGGAATCAAAATCCGATATGAAATAGAGGAGAAGTAGCATTTTTCGTCAATTTTGAATAAATTTGCATAAATTTGCATAATTAATGAATTTCAAAATTCTGTGTAGAAGTTTGGAAGCCCCCACCCAGCCCTATCAGATAAAACAATCGGAATCAAAATCCGATGTGAAATAGAGGAGAAGTAGCATTTTTCGTCAATTTTGAATAAATTTGCATAAATTTGCATAATTAATGAATTTCAAAATTCTGTGTAGAAGTTTGGAAGCCCCCACCCAGCCCTATCAGATAAAACAATCGGAATCAAAATCCGGTATGAAATAGAGGAGAAGTAGCATTTTTCGTCAATTTTGAATAAATTTGCATAAATTTGCATAATTCATGAATTTCAAAATTCTGTGTAGAAGTTTGGAAGCCCCCACCCAGCCCTATCAGATAAAACAATCGGAATCAAAATCCGATGTGAAATAGAGGAGAAGTAGCATTTTTCGTCAATTTTGAATAAATTTGCATAAATTTGCATAATTAATGAATTTCAAAATTCTGTGTAGAAGTTTGGAAGCCCCCACCCAGCCCTATCAGATAAAACAATCAGAATCAAAATCGGCCAAGAAATGACGGAGAAGTAGCATTTTCTAACATTTGAGCACACACGGACGGACGGACGGACGGACGGACACACACGCACACACGAACGGAGCCCGTTTCATAGTCCCCTCGCGAACTTCGTTCGGCGGGGACAATAACCAATGCGCATGCAATGAAATAACGTGCATGTATCTACTTAAACATAAGTAAATGTGATATCGACTGTGTTGTGTATACAGTGATACCGGAAAATGGAATTGAGCTTGTGGTATCGCATGAAAATAACAAACAGCGGGAGAACTAACTTCGCCGCATACCAAACAGGAAGCAAAATATACTTTTGCAGTTGAATATACGCAGACCTTAGAAAATAGTAATAGTAGCACCGGAAAATGCCGGAACGCGTCAATCGTTTGAACGTTATTATTTTTACCCTTCCTGATCATGGTCATACGGTGATACCACTGTTATCATTCCAGAGCTTCGAACACAAGACTTTCAACATCTACAACATCATGATTCTTGCTAATTAACACGACCTTGACTTTAGTGGCGAAATTGTTTGATTTATACATTCGCATCATAGCACACTTCAGTAATTTTACGATTTAGCACCTGCAAAAGATATTTTCAACTTCTGTAAAATGGCTTCACGTATGAACAGCTCTTATCATTCTGATGGGTATGATGCAAGTGCTACACCCGTCATCATAGGATATTTAAACCAAGTCGATATAACACGGCTGGTAGGTTTGCAGATTTCTTCCGTGATCGAAGTGGCTCTAAACATCTTCATCATCGCGGTCCTTGCTAGTGATCGCGACCTTGATTTCATCCACATCGATAAATATCTTTACAAACTTATCGCCTTTCAGGACATGATATCATCTCTTGTCTACAACGTTACATTCAGCATGTTAATTTTGGGGCAATACTATCACATCAACACATCTGCCTGTATGACAGTGCTATTCGCATTTTCGCTAAGTATTCAACTTTCTTCATGGCAGTTGTGTGCCCTTGCTTTGAACAAGTTCTTGTTCATAAAGTATCCTCTGAAGTACTTCAACATGGTGACGACGCGCAGATTGATAGGTTTCCTTGTGATGGGTGGTATTCTGTCTTTGAATGCAATCATTCTTCTACCCTTCGAGAACTTCCCTTTCACAAATATCAACATCTGCACTATCTTTGGCATTTTTCAACCGGCCAGTGGAACAAAATCGTTATTTCCTTACATTACAGTTATTCTATTCGGATTTTCCGTACCCATCGTCACAATAGTCCTACTGAATTTTGCGCTCATTTCAGTAGCCATAAAACAGGCCCGGATTCAGCGTCGGGTAGCGGCGATTGCCCGTTCTCATCCAGATCAAAGTGATGAAGAAATTCGAGCAGAGCGAGATCGAAATCGCGCCAAACTCAGAGGGTTCATGAACTTTCTATATCTTGTAAACGTGGCTCTACTTTTTCTAATGGCATCCACTGTACAACCCATAATGTTGTACCTACGACCAGAAATAGTAAATTTTGACGCACTGTTAGTCTGGAATGATTTGGTGAATTTTCTGTGGCGGAGTAAGCTTGGCAATCTCATCATCAGTGATGTAAAGTTGCGAAAAGCAGTCAGAAAGCGTTTGCCTGTAACATGCTCTAAAATTTAAGTTGGGAATATATGAATTGATAACGTCATCTCATGGACTTCAAGAGATAATCCGCCCTTCGAGGTATATATTGAATATATCTCACTTACTGGATTTCTATTTTTGACACACTAGGTTTTTTTTTATTTTTTTAAATTTTTTACAATGCCCGTAAAAGCGGCAGGCTGAAAATTGAATGAATGAACAATTAAGTCATCACAGTACCTGCAGCAACAAGCATTTAAGATCTTAACAGTGGCGTATCTATAGGTATTCTGGCGCCCGGGGCAAACTATCAAACTGCCATTGAAAGACCACTCGACTTGTCACGTTGTCCAAACATATAGGTCGTCATCTGCGTGGGATTATATGGAAGGGCATCGACGCCATAATTCGTATCGGATACGTACCGGATACGTATGCTCTATTAAAGGGTACCTGAGGCCTGAAAAAATAATTTGTGTATAGTTAGCTTACACAAAACCAACCCTAGAAAACTTAACACGACATTCAACGGTGACAGGATACAGGAGATATTGATTTTTGAAAATGAAATACCCCCCAAAATTAATATAAATAAGACTTGAGCAAAGACTAGTCGATCGATCACGATAGCTCACCTAACGATATATCGATTCAGGAACGTCTTCACTTTCAGTTTTCGATTCGATAAATGAATTTTGCGACTTAGTTCTAATTTATTTGTTGTTTCATTTGGTCTGTAGATAATTTGTAACTTATGCGCCAAACCAACGTTTTTGCGTTGAATACTTGATTCATCTGTTGCTTTGTTTGGGTTGTAGATTCTCCATAAATTACGCGGCAACTGAATTTTCAGTTCGATAAAAACAGTTTGCGTTGTATACTTCATCCATTTGATGTTTTATTTGGGTTGTATATTTTTCGTGTTACGCGCCAAATCAATTTCCAGTTCAATTTCCAATTCGATAACAAAAAAAACAAAAAAAAAAAAAAATTTTGCGTTGTATACTTCATTCATTTCATATTTTATTTGGGTTGTATATTATTCCAAAGTTAAGCGCCAAATCAATTTTTGATTCGATAAATGTATCTTGCGTCATAGTTCTAATTTGTTTGTTGTTTCTTTTGGTCTGTAGATTCTTTGTAATTTACGCGCCAAACCAATGTTATATTCGACATAAACGTTTTGTGTTGAATACTTGATTCATTTGTTGTTTTATTTGGTTTGTAGATTCTCTATAAATTACGCACCAACTTATATTTTTCATTTCGATAAAAACATTTTGCGTTGTATACTTCATTTATTTCATATTTTATTTGGGTTGTATATTATCCCTAAGTTATGCCCCAAATCAATTTTCGATTCGATATATGTATTTTGCGTCTTATTTCTAATTTATTTGTTGTTTCTTTTGGTCTGTATAGATTCTTTGTAATTTATGCGCCGAACCAATTTTCAATTCGATATAAAAATTGTGCGTTGTATACTTCATTCATTTGATGTTTTATTAGGGTTGTATATTTTCCATTAGTTACGGGCCAAATCAATTTCCAATCGATAGAAGAAAAAAAAAAAAACATTTTGCGTTGTATACTTCATTCATTTCATATTTTATTTGGGTTGTATATTATCCCTAAGTTAAGCGCCAAATCAATTTTCGATTCGATAAATATATTTTGCGTCTTAGTTCTAATTTATTTGTTTCATTTGGTCTGTAGAGTCTTTGTAATTTATGCGCCGAACCAAATTTTCTATTCGATATAAACATTTTGCGTTGTATACTTCATCCATTTGATGTTTTATTAGGATTGTATATTATTCATTGGTTACGTGCCAAATCAATTTCCATCGATAAAAAAACATTTTGCGTTATATACTTCATTCATTTCATATTTTATTTAGGTTGTATATTATTCCTAAGTTAAGAGCCATATCAATTTTCGATTCGATAAATATATTTTGCGTCTTATAGTTCTAATTTATATATTGTTTCGATTCGCCTGTAGAGTCTTTGTAATTTATGCGCCGAACCAATTTTCTATTCGATATAAACATTTTGCGTTGTATCCTTCATCCATTTGTATATATCAATAATCATTCATGAGCTACGTGCCAAATCAATTTCCATCGATAAAAAAACATTAATTTTGCGTTGGTCCTTCATTCATTTCATATTTTGTTTGGGTTGTATATTATTCCTAAGTTAAGAGCCAAATGAATTTTCGATTCGATAAATATATTTTGCGTCTTAGTTCTAATTTATTTATTGTTTCGCTTGGTCTGTAGATTCTTTGTAATTTATGCGCCAAACCAATTTTATATTCGATAAAAACATTTTGCGTTGTATACTTCATTCATTTCATATTTTATTTGGGTTGTATATTATTCCTAAGTTAAGCGCCAAATCAATTTTCGATTCGATAAATATATTTTGCGTCTTAGTTCTAATTTATTTATTGTTTCGCTTGGTCTGTAGATTCTTTGTAATTTATGCGCCGAACCAATTTTCTATTCGATAAAAAAATTGTGCGTTGTATACTTCATTCATTTCATATTTCATTTGGGTTGTATATTATCCCTAAGGTAAGTGCCAAATCAATTTTCGATTCGATAAATGTATTTTGCGGCTTAGTTCTAATTTATTTGTTGTTTCATTTGGTCTGTATGTTCTTTGTAATTTATGCGCCGAACTAATTTTCTATTCGATATTAACATTTTACGTTGTATACTTCATTCAATTGTTGTTTAATTTGGGGTATTGAATCCCAGTAAGTTACGCCCCAAATCAATTTTTGATTCTTTAAAAACATTCTCCGTTGTATGACTTCATTCATTTGTTGTTTTATTTTGGTTGTAGATTATCCATAAGTTACGCGCCAAATCAATTTCCAGTTGGATAAAAACATTTTGCGTTGTATCCTTTATTCATTTGTTGTTTCATTAGGGTTGAATATTATCCGTAAGTTCCGCCCCAAATCAATTTTCGAGTGTTTGTCAGCCCCGGCGCTGTTCATAGCAGACGGCAACGCGATAATGCGATCGCGATAATTCCACTATCGCGTCTTGGCGTTCGCCGAACGTGCACGCATAAAAAAACGCACACGCATAGAAAACTGCTCGCGCGGAACTCAACTCCAGTTGAGTTCCGCGCGTCGTTCGTTCATTCTGTCCTTTATTCCCTTCAAACTCCTTAACCACTAACCTGTAGAATGCCGGGTAAAGTTATTTGGGGTTAATTTTATACATTCTAACTGTATACAAATTATTTTTTTTTGACCTCAGAGACCCTTTAAGTTACGTACTGGATACGTATGCTCTAGTTGAGCATACGTATGCAAACGGACCAATCACAGAGCTTCATTTAAGCATACGTATGTTGATTAAACTTGCATACGTATGCAAGTTAGTTTAACATACGTATGCTAGTTAGAAGAGCATTCACGTGCTAGTTGACTACTGATCAAAGCATACGTATGCAGTTTCTCCACGATGACAGAAGATATCTGATTGGCCTATATGCAACAAACACACTGTACGTTTATGGAAGGCCATCGACGCCATAATTCGTATCGGATACGTACCGGATATGTATGCTCTATTAAGTTACATATCGGATACGTATGCTCTAGTTGAGCATACGTATGCAAACGGACCAATCACAGAGCTTCATTTGAGCATACGTATGCTAAACTAACTTACATACGTATGCAAGGTTAATCAACATACGTATGCTTAAATGAAGCTCTGTGATTGGTCCGTTTGCATACGTATGCTCAACTAGAGCATACGTATCCGATACGAATTATGGCGTCGATAGCTTTCCATATGCGTTGAACCGATACACGTGCTCAGTTAACTAGCATACGCATTCTAGTTGTTACTAAACCGAGCATACGTACCGGATACATACCAGATACGTATGGTGTAGTTGAACATACGTATCGGATACATATGGTGTAGTTGATACGTATGCTCTATACCGGATACGCTATATATGCTCTATTTTTAGCATACGTACCGGGTACGTATGACGTTTTGGAGCATACGTATCCGGTACGTATCAGATACGAATTATGGCGTCGATGGCTTTCCATAGGATTATTCCACTTGTCATTGCTCCACGAAAAAAAAAAAAAAAAATCGGCATTGGTTCAGGAAAAAGTTATCTAAACTTTCCAAAGAATATTTCCTTATTTTGCTAGGTGCCATTTGTTAGAAGAGAATTGCCTAATAATGCGTTAGACCCGAAATCGCACTTTCGATGATTTAATTTCAACTTCACCTGTTAACACCTGTTAACATCTTGATTCATGACATGTCAGTCATTTGACAATAACCTCTTCTTGGTATGACAACTACATGTCCTGTCACTTATTAGGAACAAAGTCCCTTTCAGTACTTTTCATACAAGCAGAAAGTTAGTGAATAACAAACTCCATAATTATCTGATCTGTCAACCTGATAAACCAATTTCTGTGATGATTATAATAATCCTGTAATTAAAGCGGGACATTGCAGTGAAGTTTATACAAGACTGAAATATTGTACTGTATTGTCACCACTCTGATCAAACTCGAATCGATTTATTTTAAACTAAATTGCATTTTTCATCTTTTCTCACCCGAAACATCCAAGTTTTACACGAATTCAACAATGAAACAAGGCTTCGAAAACGTTTTTTTAATCAGAGAATGTTTCTATGTTATGTTGGTTGTCTTCATGGCATCTATATCAATGTGATCTGATGATGACGGAGTATTACGTCTTTGAGTCTCCAGGAAATTGGAAAGGTTTGCGATTTATTACTTGAACTGAACATGATAAGACTTAACAAAGGCCTTTAGGGGATAAAACTAGGAAATGTCAAGGTCTTTGATCTTCGTTGTATGGTCCTTAAAAGGACTGTTGGAAGAATGGAACTTGAGCTCTATGTTTCTTCGTCTTATGTTCACCGAGATCCCCACCCGAACATATGTTTCTTCGTCTAATGCTCATCGATAAATTCACCTATACCTACCCATTTCATCATTTCGACCGTATGTTTCTCTGTCTAAAGTTTACCGATATCTTCACAGAAGCCTACCTGTTTTAACATTTTCTACATTATATTTTATTTCGTCTATTGTTCATTGATATCTTCATCTGAACCCTGAGGATTTTGACAATTGCGAGCAAGAAGCCGAACACTTTGTGTATTTTTTAAATGTTAGATTGGTCAGCACATTATCCAAACGAGAATTAGAACTATACTTCATCCGGAATGTACAACTGTCTGAAATCTAAGCGTCAATTGTCTCAAATAACGAATTTTGCTTTTTACTTTAACCTCACTTCAGTCATCAAGAGCTCTCAAAGATTCTGAAATCCTGCCGGAATTTTTTTTTTCTTTTTTTTTTCTTCCTTAAATTTACCTCCATGCAATCATATTAACTTAGAAAATAAAATGGCTGAAATTTTTAACAGATCAAATAATATTGCTGGACAGGATGAAAATTCAACTCTAGATATCGTTGACAAAGCTCGATTGGTCGGCTTGCAGGTTTCTTTCGTGATCGAAGTTGCTCTCAACATCTTTATCATCGCGGTCTTTGCTAGTGATCGCGACCTCGATTTTATTAAGATCGATGAATTTTTGTACAAACTCCTTGCCTACCAAGACATTCTTTTTTCTCTTTTCTACAACGCTTCAACCTCTTCATACATTTTGGGACATTACTTTGAAATCAATACACATGCCTGCATGACTCTAATAACCACGTATTTATTGTGTCTTCACCTATCTGCATGGACGTTATGTTCTGTTGCTTTGAATAAATTCCTGTTCATCAAGTATCCTTTGAGATACTTCAGCTTGGTGACGACACGACGAGTGATAGGTTTTATTGTGATAGGTGGGATCTTCTCTCTCTGTGCAGTCGGGTTTATCCCCTTTGAGGTATTTCCACTTTCGGAGATCGAAAGCTGTTCTTTGCCTGGCTTTTTGGAATCTGTTGACAGAACAACATCTGGAGTTACTTCCTACATCATATTCAGCCTACTTGAGTTTGCTACACCCATCGTCGCAACAGTTTTGCTGAAATTTGCGCTCATTACAATGGCCGTAAAACAGGCCAGGTTTAATCGTCTGGTAGCAGTGATAGTACCTGCTCAACCAAACCAAAGTGAGGAGGAAGCACGAACCGAGCGAGATCGAAACCGCGCGAAACTCAGAGGTCTTCTAAACGTTGTATACCTCGTGAACTTAGCTTTATTCGTGCTCATTTTGACAAGTATAGCTGTCTCTACTCTCTATTTTCAGCCAGAAAATGTAAGCTATAGGACAATTTCATTTATATTTGATATTGCGAATCTGTTGTGGTTTGGTAAAGTTAGTGTTCTGATCGTCAGTGATGTGAAGATGCGAAAAGCATCCAGAAAGTGTTTAATCGCAACATGCAGAAATAATTTCAATCATGTGGACTTGTAAGAATATGGCCAACGAAATTTTAGATTACATTGTTTGTATTAGATTGATTGCCGAAACTTACAAAATGTGTTACTAATAAACGAAATAATAACAAGAAAAAAAAATCTACATGTATATTCCTTGGGAGGAGGTTCGAGCTTATAAAAAACATTTAATCTATAATATACCGTTTTTGATCTATACTAATACAAGAAATCATGTACATGTGTGGTACAGCTGCCTCCGCAAGCGATTATCTGCGTATGCTTAATACTGTGCTACGACTGGATAAATTGATGGTTTAACAACAACAACAAATTTTAAAGAAGAAAAAGAAAAAGAAAGAAAGAATGAAATTAGACGATGATTACAATTAGGGATCACAATTACAATCTTTGCTGTGTTTGTCATTATTATTTTTTTATATAGCGATAGGCCTATTCAAACATTGAATTGTAAGGAATATACATCACAAAAGAGGACAACGTATATTTTCAACCAATATAAAGTTGGATTTTGATTAGAGACCAGCTACAAGGAGCTATTTTATAGTTCACAGTGTAAATGTAACCTTATTTCCTAGTGTGTAGTATAATTCGAAGCTTAGTAATTCTGTTATATGATTTTAACTCCAAACCCGTCTTTGTTCAATATGAAAACCAAATCATATCTGTAATATTCATACATGTATGATTATTTATGCTCACAGCGATGTAACTTTTCCCCTATTAGATTTGACATTTTGCACTCCTGAATTTATTTATTGTTTTCATGTTCTTTTCTATGATATTGTGCACAAAAAATAACTTAGATGTTGTGGACACATGATTGTTTTAATAAATACCATTTTGAATCGAATTGAACTAGTCTGTTCGTTTATTACCATGAATCAAAATTTATTATTCCATATAGTATACACTGTAACCGCTCTGTTTTGGTGATCAACATTATTATTTGCCTGCGTTACGTTTTTATAGCAGGTAAATGTTGTTTGTCTCGTTAATGTATGCATACTTATGCTTGGTAAGGGTTGTTGTCCAAGAGTAAGAAGTGATTATGCATAAGAATGTTTTTCGCAGGTGGTGCGAGGCACGAGCATTAGGGTGTGGTAGAAGATGTTTGAGGAGTCATTCTAGCTTGCGTTTTCATCACGACAAATTTCAAATTTGTGAAATGTTTATTGAGCAAAAGTGGATCCGAAGGTTTTCCAGAGTTTTTGCACATTGAGTTTTATCTCTGGTTTTTTACCTTGGGCCTACTTGTCGCAGAATAACTGTTAGGGCATTTTCGATTGTGGTCATAACAATTGTGTATACATGTACAAAACTATTTCGAATGTGCATTTCGTAATCGCATCGATATCGAAATAAACAAGCGGCTCCTAGTCGTCGGGCAAGCTATACCCATTATAATATTTGATGGTATACAAGCGTGTTTAATGTGTTTTGTCATGTACTATAAGGAGTTCGGGTATGAGGATTAGGAAGGTTGAATTGAGATATTTTGCAGGAATTATAGAAAAGACATAATATTACTTTTCGTTGAGTGTAATCTAATATTTGTTTTGATATAATTTGCCTAATGATCTTTTCATATATTTTTTTTTAGGTTTTGTTTTTATGTAACATGCTTTTCTATTACGTCCTTTTTGTTTTTAATGATAATCCTATTATATCAGGAATTCATTTCAATAAACTTTTTTAAAACCCCTAAATGGTTCCTCTGAGGCATTTTTCTTGTGTTTTTTATGCAATCAATCAACCTAAATCCTTCTTCTAACCCCGCAAAGAGTGAACGTTATTTGAAATTATTTTGGCTTGGTCGCCATGCGACCCCATTACCAAACAATATTCAGGAAAGAAACCCCAGAAGGAATGCCCCCGGCGATCGGGGGGGGGGGGGCGGGGAACACGTCCCCCCGGAAATTTTGAAGATTGTACAGCAACTACCTAGTCGCGTCCAATATTTAGCACTGACCAATATAGGGGGAGCGGCCGTCGTTTTCGCCCCCAACCTTGCCTGCCGCCAATGCAGTCCTTGTAATTTGTTGTTGTTTTGACTTTGACCAAGATAAGTGTCTCGTGACTCGGGGTCGTGGTCCTGAAAATGGGAAAGTGATGTTGGAGCGAATTCAGATTCAGATTCAAAACAGATTTATTTCCTTCTCATAATCAAATAAGTACAAAGTAAAATTTACTTTGACAAACACGTGGTGGAAGGAGGCGAGGGGCCCAGGAAGCACATGGCTTCTGGTGCGGTCTCCATAACAATACATATTTATATATACAATATTTTAAATAGCTTTTAATATACACCCAAAATCTGAAAGATTAAAAAAAGGAAAAAAGGAAAAGAAAAAAAATGAAAAACAAGAGAACATAGAGAACAAAATATGCAATATGTGCTTCTGACTATATTGTTTAAAGTATGTATTCTTTTTACAACACGAGCAGATGTATGGAGTGAGGGACACGTTTTAATGGAGTCAGTTAAGTTGTTCCAGAGTTTGGGACAAGAAAAATTAATATTGTGATGAAACGCAATAGTTCTGTGTCTAGGAATATGGATGTCCCCCACAGATCTCGTCTGATAATTATGAAAATTACAATTAAAATCAAACAGATTACAACATTATTCGGGAGAAATTTGTAAACACACTACACTACATGAAAACGTATTGCTGGTAACCGACAATATCTTCAAATTTTAAGAGTTTCAAGTCATGAAATAAGGAGATTGTGCCTGTAAGTTCCAGATAGTACATCGCAGACAGTTCTTATTATCTTTTTTTTTTTGTTACGTAGTTAGCATACTTACATTAGACGCATGGGTTTTGCCCCAAACAAGATTGCAATACGATAAATATGGGAGAACTAGAGAGCAATACAAATTTCTAAGAACATTTTGAGGAAACAGAAAATGAAGTCTGTGTATAATACCCATATTTATTGCAATTTTATATTCTACCTCATGGATGTGCGGTTTCCAAGACAACCGATTATCAATACAAACGCCTAGAAATTCGAACCTTTCGACTCTTGCAGTTTCTGTATTGTTCACTTTTAGATCTATTTCATCTATACCAGGAATTTTGTCTTTTTTTGCTGAATACAATAAAATTGCACTTCTTGGAGTTGACAGATAGCCGATTGGCTTGCAGCCATTCGTATAATTTTCTTATAGCATAGGGAGTTAATATTTGTGTCAGAGTACAGGATATTTGTATCATCTGCAAGTAAAAAAAACAACAAAACAACAGAGAGTTCTGGGGAAGATTTGTTGATACCATATATACAGATTAAAATCAAATGTGGGCCTAGGAGTGATCACTGAGGAACTCCACGTAAGATGCTATTAAATTCCGACATTGAAGATTCATATTTTGTACATTGTTGACGATTATTCAAATAATTAGGAAACCAGTCATGTGGGACACCACGAATACCACAGTAAAAGAGTTTAGATAGTAAAATTTTGTGATTTATAGTATCGAATGCCTTCAATAAATCAATAAAAATACCTTTTGTATACTCATTTTTTTTAAAGAATCTAGTATAATTTTGTTAGTCAACTAAAGCCATAGACGTAGAATACATTTTTTTGGAACCCATTTGATTTTTACATAGAATGTTGTTTTTATCTAGTAAAGAAACCCACTGTGCGTTTGTAAACAATTCGTTTATATATCTATACCAGGAATGTTGTCTTTTTTTGCTGAATACAATAAAATTGCACTTCTTGGAGTTGACAGATAGCCGATTGGCTTGCAGCCATTCGTATAATTTACTTATAGCATAGGGAGTTAATATTTGTGTCAGAGTACAGGATATTTGTATCATCTGCAAGTAAAAAAAAAACAACAACAACAGAGAGTTCTGGGGAAGATTTGTTGATACCATATATACAGATTAAAATCAAAAGTGGGCCTAGGAGTGATCACTGAGGAACTCCATGTAAGATGATATTAAATTCCGACAATGAAGATTCATATTTTGTACATTGTTGACGATTATTCAAATAATTAGGAAACCAGTCATGTGGGACACCACGAATACCATAGTAAAAGAGTTTAGATAGTAAAATTTTGTGATTTATAGTATCGAATGCCTTCAATAAATCAATAAAAATACCTTTTGCATACTCATTTTTTTAAGCATCTAGTATAATTTTGTTAATAAGGTAAACTAAAGCCATAGACGTAGAATACATTTTTTTTTTGGAACCGATTTGATTTTGCATAGAATGTTGTTTTTATCTAGTAAAGAAACCCACAATACAAGGAATGAGGATAATGATCGTCAAGGTAATTATAAAAATAAGTATGACTATTAGTAATTAATCTGTCCAAAGATGGTCCAATTTCAGTAAAAAAAAAGGTATTAAAAGAATTTTCTATTTCTTGATAATAGACCAGATGGCTTTAAGGTTAGATTTATATTGTTAGAATTTTCTTTAAAAATAATCCACTTTGACACGTCTGACCAAAGAATTCAAATGGTTTCTAAAATGCTTATACTTTAATTCGTTTGAGCTAGAGGGTTTATGTAAAACTGTATAACTTGTTTATATTTGATTGAAATAAGCAACCCAGCAGTCATGCATGGTTTTAATGACAGCTCCCCTCAGAAATTGTGCCCATATATTTATAGCCAGTGACTACTAGAATATGCTCTAAAATCCATGAATTGATAATTTATTAATTGAAGGTGCATGGCACATTGGATTATTAAGAAGACTAGGCGATATTTGTATTTGCAAAACTAAAGATTGTAGGTATATGGTAAATGGAGGATAACCATGTGAAAAATAAAATTTGGGGTTTTTTCATTTGTTATAAGGTATTGTATTCTCATGAGGAAGGGAAGGAAATGAAAGGAGCAATTATTGAAAAGGCTTGATCTTGAAATGACCTAAAATTTGAAATATGCAAAGAAATTGTATGTAACTTATAGGACAAATTTCATTGCCACGTGTTACAGTATAAATCCCATGGAGCTGTACCCTCTCTTTGCAATGCTTTTCATGGTTTGTGATTTTCATCGATATTCAGTCAACTAAAATAGAGAACAAAAGAACAAATTTGCCGACAGCAATTTTGAGTGGGGAGGGGGGGGGGTGGGGGTGTGACACCCCCACTCAAAATTGCTGTCGGCAAATGCGCCACCTCTGTCGGCAGAAAAAAAGGAGGGGAAAATATGAGAGAGCGAAGAGGAAAGGGGAAAGTAAAAAAGAGAAAGGAGACGAAAAAAAGGGGAAGGAAAAGAAAGGGGGAAAAAGGGGGGGGGGGGGGGGAAGAAAGAAAAAGGGAAGGAAAGAAAAAGAAAGAAAACTGGACAATTTTTTTGCTCGCTAGCTTCGTTCGCTCGCAAAAACATTGGAAAAGTGATATTCGGGCAAAAGGCGTCTCCTTCGGCAATGGGCTGCAGCCCCCCTCCCTCAAGGATTTTTAAAGTTCCGATATTCGACCAACCACCACTTCATATTTGGGCAGCGAGTAGCCAGAATATCCACATATTTGGGCAGTGAGATTCGCAGATTATTATGTAACTTCTGTATGTAACTTCTGTTCATATTCACTACGAAAAGTTAAAAAAATTTGCTCGCTCAAAAATTTAGAAATTGAAAAGTTGATATTCGGGCAAAAGGCATCAGCCCCTCCTTCCGAAAATGAGCCTGTATGATCAAGATCTCTACATCTGTGATTTTCTTTTATCATTATTTGTAGGGGGAGATTAGGGTGCAGCATTTTTGTCGGTAAATTTGGGTGTCACACCACCCCCATTCAAACTGTTCTAGCGACGCCCCTGAACATAGGCCAAGAAAACCTATATTTGGCATCAACATGATATCGGTAGCCACTGAATAAGTTCTCTTGAATATTAAAAAAAATTATTGTAAAAGAAATTTATGAAACACCAATGCAGTGTTAAAGTTTGTCAAGGAATGAATATGAGCATGAGTATCGTATTATGTCTGCAAATATTGTGATTTATTAACCTATAAGTCTGCAAATAAGAAAATAAAATGACAGTTTTATACTTGTTTTCTTTCTTTTTCTTTTTTTTTTCTTTTTTTGCTGCTCGTTGGGAAATATTTTGAAAAATTAAAACTCCTGGTGGGAAATTCAAAAATATGTTGTCTTTCGTTTTTAGTAGTTTTGATAATATAGGAAAGTAAGTCTTGCTTGCGGAAATGTTTTCGTAGCATATCGGCAAATTTGGTCTGACAACTCCTCTCCTCTGTTCAAAATTGTCTAGCGACTCACGTGACTATGTGTGCGAACTGTAAGATAAGTAATAATCACTCTGTCAATCAAGAAGAAAAATAAATTATTACACAATTTCTTCTGATATGATCTACAAACTAGATGAAAATTTAACTACTTAATTATGAAAACATAATAGCTTTGTATCAAATTGAAATATAAAACTGGGCTATTTCCTGTCATGTTTTCATAAGACGTCATATATCATTTGCTTTCTTTCTCTATTTCTACCTCTCACTTTTTCTCTACCCCCCCCCCCCTATCGTTGTAATGCTACCCCTCTCTCTCTCTCTCTCTCTCCATTGCTACCACGAACACAAACATAAGGTCTTTCGAATACCTTTTTAATTATTACTTGCTATAATACATTTCTTTCAAATAATAATTTCCTGAGTATGACAAGCCAAGTACAAGTCAAATCTTTGGAACGAGGTCTTCTGTTTAGTTATGGCAACACGGAACGAAAAACGTTCACCTTGAAACTGCTTCATAAAACAGTAATTATTATCTGTCTATCTGATGAGCCACTTTCCATGATGTAGTGGCGGATACAGATGGGGGGGGGGGGGCTTTAGAAAACCTCAATTTAACAAAAGAAATTACTTTTTGAAATCAACTCTGCTGGGTGCATGTATATGGTTTTACGTGTACCCCCTTCTATTTTTGAAAACATGTATTTCCCTCAAGAACACAACACTTAAGGGAGATGCGCTGCCCCTTTGTTTCAGAACCATGGATCCACCATTGGTGGTGTACTCATTTGTCGTCTTTTGCAGAGTCTATAAGATTTTGACAGATTTGACATTAAAGGAGAATGAAACCCTGGGGAAAATCAATTTTAAGGAAAAGAGAGGATAGAGAGAAGCAATTTAAAAATACTTCCATCAAAATCGGTTACGAAATGAGAAAGTAATGAAAGTTTGAAAAGTCTCAATTTACTTTCTAGGGCGATCCTCAAACTGGCAATGTTGCTTCTAAGTGACAGGTTTAGTAGTACAACTCTCCATATGTTTTGTACACAAAATTTCATATTTTCCACATTATCTCTCAAGGTGCAGCTTGTCTCCTTCTTAGCTCAAGATATATCATGGGAAAATGTATTTGACACAACATATGTTGAGTTCACAAAAAGACAAGTACATGTAGCATCACTGTTAGCGTTAGGTGGTTGGGTGTAGCGCGCACTATACAATTGACAGCGATCCGATTTCGGAAAAAAAATCGTAATAACATTAAATATGGACATTTAAACAACTAAAATTTTCCTGATTCAGATTCTGAACAATAATATGAATATTAAACGTACGACTTGTGTTGCGTTATCAGCCTTCTACCCTGAATAAAGGCCAAATACGCTTCAAATCGTAGACAATCGTAGGACTGCTCTGACGTCACTACGATCTAGAGCCGATTTGGACTTTCCTCCTACTAGAAGGCTTGCAGCAGGCCGTAATTTCGATTTTGCTATCTATGACTATTCAGAACCTCAGTAAGAATATTTTATGTGTTCAAATGTTGGTATCAAATGCTATTACATTTTCTTTCAAGATCGGATTGTAGACCGATCGTATAGTGTCCTGGGATGTTTAATATGCCTATATATGTGGCCATTTGGATTTATGCAAATTATGCAAAATACTCAAAGTTGCTTTTGGGGCAAGAAAGCTGAAATTGCTTGCAGACAACATGGGATCACAAATAGAAAAACAAAAAACAAACAAAACAACAACAAAAAAAAATCAGAAAGACGTTTTCTAGGTTCATAAATGTTAAGTCGACTACATTGAGTTATTGGTGTAAGTGGGTACCACTCAACAATAAAGATCTTTATTGAAGAACTGACAACTGGATCAAGGAAAAAAAATATTCACGTAAAAAGAACTACAACTTCGTTATATACTAAAATGGCATCAAAAGTTCACAAAACATGATGACGTTCATTTCGGATAGTACCAGTCGTTGCCATAGTGAATGTCATTTTGAATAATATGCTAAAGTTTATTTTAGCATACCACATGACACTGGTCAGTTTGGTATATATGTGATGAAGTGCTACATCTGTTGAATAAATAAGAAACGATAATAAGGACACAAATGAGTAACAGAGCAAGTATAATGGTGTTTGTTTACTGGCAGGCCAATTAAATAATGAAAACTTGGAAAAAATACTAAACAGGAGGCTGTCCAGTACCTTCATCTGTAAGAATGAAATGTTGAAAATGAGATAACAAATAGAAACTCATCAGAGTACAATTCCAATAAAATTGATAGCTACTACATGTACACTCAAAACGACAAACTAATAGTAATATAATTGAGGGACATCTTGTAGTTAGGTCTTCATTTTACTTCATTTGAATGTCATATGAAGTCATTTGGAAGGAGAGACAGGGAAAGAAATAGAGAGATGGAGGGGAGAGAAAACATAAAAATCTCAATTTGGCATATATTTCAATCTATTTACTTAAAAATAAATATTTGCCTGGTAACAGATGGTTTACAAATTCAAACAATTAATTGTGTGTGCGATCACACACACTTCGTGCGACTATAACCAGAAAAACATTGAAATGCTCTCATTATTAAAAAGCACTCTTGTTTAAAATGTGTTGCTTAATGTGTTACATGTATCATTACTTTGATGTGTATTTGTTTGCTTCGTGAAAGGGGTCTATTACTGGATAAAAAATTATGTTGCACACTGCATTATACCCCTTGCAGGAGTTTATCACATAGGATCCCCTAAGATATATAACTGTGGACACATCTGAATGATTATGTTATTTTTCCAAATGTAATAAATCAAACGAACTCAAAACATGACAGAGATCTAATACATCACTTTTTATCCATGATACAAAAATACATGAACCATTTTTCTTCTTTTCTATATCTGCCATTTGAAGTTTCTTGATCATTCCTATCCTTTCTTCTCATCTACACAAAATTCCTTGAAAATACAATAAATACAATGAATTCGACATTCGAAGGCACGTGACAGTTTTCCTATAAACGATAAACACATAGCATCTACATGTTCCGTACACCAATATTACTACAGCTATAGTATTACAATCATCTATTGTCTTCTTGAATTGTAATTTATCATGAGCATTTAATTTGAAATCTCCCAAATAATGTTTCACAAAACATTACAAGGTTGGACTCCTACATTTTCTTTTGAATGTACAAGACACCTGCGGGGGGGGGGGGGGGGGGGGGGGGGGTCATAAAGCTGTTCGTAAAGTCATGCATGACTTGAATGCCTTAAATATGACAAGCCAAATGTTATGCTCAATCATTTTTAACTGCATCAACTAAAGTTGAACTGTGCAAATGTAGATTAACATTCTTATTATGACAAACATTTTTAATGCAAATTATATTTTTTGCAATAATTTGATTGAGGTTATTGGAAATACAGTCACACTTTGTTAAAACATCGGGAAAAACTTTCGGCATCCTTTCTGGCACTTCATAATTCAAGTCGTTCGCAAAGTCATGCGTAACTTTACGAACAGCTTTATGAAACACCCCCAGCTTTCATAAGCCAGCTGCCATGCATGGGGTGTTGAAATACTTTAATGAAAAGTGACATCATACATAAGCAAGCAACTCGTACCACAAAAACATAAACATGGTATTCATATTGAAAAATGTTAAGAAATATTCATTCACAGTCATATATCTTCATATAGACAAAAATGATGTATGTGATATATTGCAAACATATATTATAACTCAATGATTGCAATTAGAATAAAGCAATATTCCATGATTATATTTGAGCTGAAACTGCATTGGGCAATGCATCGGAAGAGCAGACAGAATAGAAATAATAGCAATATCAAATACACGTTCCAGCTTGCAAAATTGTGCTAGTTTGGACATTAACCTTTTCAAGACTATTGACCACATTTTGTGGTTTGGCTTAATAACTTTTGATTCAGAGCTCTAAAAAATATACCAGATGCATGCGTAAAAAAAGAGCAAAAATTTCTGTACCACTATGTCCATTTTTGTTGTATTACCATATTGTGTTTGATGCCAGGAATTTTGAAAAGGAGAATAAGCTTTAAAATCCTTAAATTCGCAACACATTGAGAGGTTCAAAATCATTGTTTTTCATCAAAATTGGCAATTTTTAAACTTTTCGACAACATTCCTTACCATGTTAATTGTTTTCAAAGACATTACACCTTGTTAGAACCATGTAGCACTAAAAGAAATATATTATTGCTGCCAATTTGAAGAACAAAATGTGATCAATTTAGCCCTTAGATAATTCCTGTACTGAAAGGGATATATATGTTACAAAACGGAAAGGTTGCTAAAAATGAAATGATCAGTTTCTCGGGGAAATCCATGTAATCACATTAAAACAGTTCATTGGTACACGATATAGTTCATCACTTAAAATTCATTGTTCTCTTGTCCTTTTTCTCCATATACGTACATGTATACAATAAAAAGTAAATAAAATCCCTCATGCATGAAGTAGAGTATTCAATTTTTTTCAGATATACATGTAATCATGATAAAAAGGAAAATATTCATAATT
The DNA here is from genome assembly GCA_025618425.1 of Heliocidaris tuberculata. Classification (NCBI taxonomy): domain Eukaryota; kingdom Metazoa; phylum Echinodermata; class Echinoidea; order Camarodonta; family Echinometridae; genus Heliocidaris; species Heliocidaris tuberculata. The sequence continues at coordinate 11,459,872 of CM046834.1, forward strand.
TACATATTTGAGTTGAATATAAATAAATACCGATAGTTTTACTACCTGAAAGTGCTCCAATAAATCACTAATGCAACATGTTCAAAATGACAGGCTGTCATCAACTCATGGCAGGAATGAAGTCTAAAGTAATTAATTTCACTTTTCAAAAACACATTTTCTTAAGATCTGTGACAAATTTCCAAAGGCTGTGAAAGGATATTCACACCTCACTACACCAGGGCAAGCAAAGTTCAGTCAGTTTGATATCACCCTAGCTTAAACCACTGGACCGTGTGGGTATTCAGACATTTTAGAAAAAGATATAGCACCTAAGTAGCGTAAAAATTATCATTTTATTAATAAGAGTTCTATTCTTTTGGATTTCATTTTAAAAAAAATTGTTTTCCTGTGGAAGGAGCACTTTGAAGTTTTTTCCCCCAGTATTTTTTGTGAGCTTGCAGAGCACTGTTGACACATGGTATATTTACTTATGGTGTCTTGGGAGGGGTTATACATGTACAATAAAAGTCATGTCTAAAAACAAAATTTTATATCAAATAATTGTAATGCAGAGAGATAATGCCCTAATGATGCATGTCACCAAACAATGGAATGATAAAGTGTACCTAAATCTACACATGGTAAAATCCTGTTGAAACATTAAACATGCAAGCTATATAATACTGCACATGTTAGAGATTAACAAGTCAGAATTGTGTTCCTTCGTTTGGTCCAACAAGTCTACTTTTGATTTTAAAAAGCACAAGTAAAGCAATACTGATAGCAACAAACATGAAAGAATCATTTTCATTGCATAAAGGTGACAAATCTGATGCCAAAACAATGTAACAAATACAGCACTCATAAACACACATGTCAAACTGTGAACTGCTTAAAAGTAACAACCCCAGAAGTGACCTTCCCTGTCGAACTAATTTGAAATTCAATTTGCTATCCTTATGAGTATGACATCCCAAGTACAGTATTTCTTTTTTTTTAAATCAAAGTAAGATATCGACTACCTCTCATTAGCCAAGTCGCTATTCAAGTAGCAAATTGAATGATTATAATGAATCTTTGAAATATTAATTTTCAATGTTAACAATTTAAAATCCTTTAGAAACGATTTCATTTTCATTTAAAATGTACACAGGATCACCAATGGATTGTATCCTGAGTTATGTCTGGCTTAATTATTTCAATGTGGTTAATAAGAACTTCTACTTTACATACCGGTACATGTATGTGAAATGAAAGATGAAAGGAATTTAATTTTGGATTGTATCCAGATTGTTGGTGTCAAATTAACAAACAAAAAGTGAAAATATTAAAAATATTCTACATAATACAGAATTGACATTGAATGGTCACGCATTTTTCATCGTTGCAAATATATTCAAATAAAAATTCACCCATGTTAAATACATGTATGTATATAAGATAAAGAAAAATGATCAAATGATGTATACATTTTTGCTAAAACATGCTAATAATACAATAATACTTACATGTGTAACCAAGGTTTTCCCAGCTTATAGCCATGTCCCCCTTTACCATTTGATTGCTTTCTCTTGAGACATGAAACAAATTTGATGTCCAATAAATTCATTCTCTTTTGAATCAGTCAGTGTTGACTGGACAGTATTTGCAACCATACACATAAAAAAGCTAAAGTCTTCAAATTGCACAAAACATTCACAATGAGCCTAATTCTATAAAGTGTAAAATTTAGTCTACAATTACATAACAATGCTCATTTTGTTTCACCATGAAGTAAAATCAACAAATTTACAAAACATAGTCAAAAGATGAATATCATCAGTAATAAAATGATGTTTAAATTTCAATTTCAATAGAAATATATACTTTCAGTAAACCTTACTCTAAAATAATCAAAGATATTTTATGGTGGAGTTATGCACTTTCATAATTCTGCATTTACAATTTTTCTTAAATTGATCATTAATCTATGAGAATGTGTGAAAGAAAAAGGAAAAATTCATAACAGTTATGTTTAAAAAAAATTACTCTGATTTTTTTCAATGGCATTTATGTCATGATGTAAAAGACCTATAAATTTCATAGTTGGGATACATACTTCTCTATGTTTGTTTTTTTTTAATTCATTTATCTATTCATTTTTTGCTCAACTTGAAGAACCAAAAATTACTATAAAAGAGTTGTAAAAAAATGTTACTGTTTTGGAGCAATCATCTCATAAGCTGTCTGATGAGACACATTTTAAATTGACACACAAGTTATGCTATTTGACATTCATTGCCAGGCAGACTGCTTCATCACTGGTTCATGTGAGTGCCTTAATTTTTGTTTATAACACACTCATAGACATTTGTAGATGAAGTGATAACATACATGGACCAGTTCTTCATTGAGTATTACTTGTAAGAAACAGAAAAAAAAATCAAATCATTAAAAAAAAAGGTGCTGATTGCATATATGATGATTTTGGCAACCAAATTGCACAAGGTTAAAAAAAATGAAATATTCAGCTTTTACAACAGGCAAATTTACCACAAAAGTATGCCACATTCATAGATTCTGTCCAAAAAGAAAAAAAGAGAATTGTTTTTAATGTTAAAATGACTGATTGGATAAATATCTGGAGTCAGAACTTGAATTTGCAATATACTATGCATTACCAGTCACTTCTTTTTCTACTTTGACATTACGCCAATAAGTGGAATTTTGGAATAACATTATTTATAATGGAGCCAGAATATATAGATTGATTGACTGATGGAGTGAAATTATAAGTAACTAATATTCAACAAAAATGTGCTTGATACATTAAATTTTCCTACCTATTGATGGTAAATAACTGGAAAATCACCCTGCATCTTAATTTGTTAACAAATAAATGTGTGTTTGTGATTTCTCCCTTTGGATTGCATGGTGTTCCATAAGCTGACAATTTGCTATTTCTTATTACATGTATTACAAGTTAATTTGTGCGTGGATATACATTTCCTTCTACAGATAAATCGTCGATACTTGGCACACACTTTCCAAAAGAAAAAAACAAACATATAAATGACCATAAAAATAAGTTCATGAAATCTTCACATATCATTTGTATTTCTCTAAAATATCAGATATTGACTGTCCATTCTAATATACAGATACTAATTTGTTTGAAAATATCATGAGAATATGGTTTGATACTACATGTATACTCAGTAGAAAGATTAGGTCTGGTCCCATATGTGTCCTGTGAACTGCTATTGCTTTAAATTCTTAAATACAGGCAATTCAATCATCATGAATATAAATACATACATATATATACATATATATATATATATATATATATATATATATATATATATTTAATACATATGCACAAATATGACTGATATTGCTGGTGAGGTCATGAAAATATGCTGAACCCATATCCTGTACAAAAATGTTGTCTGCTGATAGCTACAAGGAAAGGCAGTCACACTCTTATCCTGTAACAGAATTATGCTCTTCGACTTTTGCCTCCAGCAAAAACTGTATTTTTCATTTCTTTGACTTTCTCATTTGGGCATGTCATTCATCATGATACCCTCTCAAGCTCTAGGCCTGCATCCTAACATGCAATAGAAATCATGATTTTCAACAATCATGCATTTTGCAATCTGGACACGTTTTTTAAGTACCAGTACCTCTCGCTAAGCTACCCAAGTATAGCTTCCTTTGAACATCTTCAATGAGGATCTTGCAGATTGTCAGGTCGGAATAAAATATACATTTTGTATCATAATTTAACTTCGTTTGAGGGTGTTTAGTTTGATATGTGGATGTACTAATAATCTTATTGAAAGGGAGCAAGGAGAGTCTTTCGAGTGGATGATGATGATGTCTAGGTTTCTAGGAGTAGGTCACGGAGAGTCGCGCCCTTCTGTCTCCAACTTTAATACAGGCAGAGATACAATGATAGAAGGAGGTACAGGGTATGGATTCATATAATATTGGCTTACAAGGCAGCAAAGGCAAAGTTACACCTGCAATTCAGCATGGCCTTGGCCAAGCTCCAGGTGTCTGTGAAGGGGTCATACTTCTCCACCCGGTCAAGATAGGCCGCTCCAGAGTGACCGCCGGCAGCATAGATGTGTCCACCCATAACGGTCACTCCCAGACCTGCATAATAAGAATTGTTAGAAAGAGAGATTCAGTTTCGTGGAACTCAAAAGGCATCCCTTTTCATTAAAGGGTAACATAATCTTATTACTTATCCCTTTGAAGTGCATTTTCAGAGTAAGATTTTACAAAATTTATGAGTGAACTTTATGATGGACTTGCTGTGCTAATTACGGCTAAGCGCTGTAGAGAAATCTAAGCTCTCTTATACAGCTCTGCTTTTCATACTTTTGATTAGCGCATACTAATGGTGCTTGTAAGGACTCTTGTTCCTTTTGGGAAAAAAATAATATGGGTTCTACTGTAAAGTGTATGCCATATATTTTTATTTTCCATTAACCCTTTCAGGACAAGAATTATTCAAGGGCTAAATTGATCACATTTCGTTCTTCAAATTGGCAACAATAATATTTTTCTTTTAGTGCTACATGGTTCTAACAAAATGCAATGTCTTTGAAAACAATATACATCATTAGAAACTTAGTCGAAAAGTTGAAAAAATTGCCAATTTTGATGAAAAATAGTGATTTTGAACCTCTCAATGTGTTGCCAATTTAAGGATTATGAAGCTTATTCTCCTTTTTGAAATTCCTGGCATCAAACGCAATATGGTCATGCAACAAAAATGGACACAATGTGTGTAGAAATTTTTGCTTTTTCTACTCCTGCATCTGGTATATTTTTTAGAGCTCTGAATCAAAAGTTATTGAGCCAAACCACAAAATGTGGTCAATTGTCTCGAAAGGGTTAAAAAAAAGGAAGTAACAACTAACCTGTCCTTGGCATGCCCATAGAAGCAACCGTCTTCCAGCTATCCTGGTGCGTGTCGTACTGCTCTACACTGTTTAGATACTGTTCCCCATTGTGGCCTCCCACTACATAGATGAACCCATGCAGGACAGCGACCCCAAAGTTGATCCGACGGTCCGTGAGCGGGGCAACCTTCTCCCAAAAGTCCTTGTCTGGATCATATCTTTCCATGCTAAATGATAAAATACAAATAAAACTTGCACATGTCAACTTAATGCTCATGGCTTACAGTAGGTACATGCACATGTTTATTATCAAAAGATATCAAAACAATTTTACGTATCAACTCAAGATTAGCTACCGGTAAATAAAGCATCCCTACAAGAGATTTAGAATTAAAATAGACATAATGAAGCCTTTTGTGCTGCACTTATAGTAGTATCATAATGATATATAATAATAGTATAACGTAACAATTATAGCATTGCTAAAGTTATAACTTGTGAGCTGAAACATCCACAGGAAAAAGAAGGATGGAGTTACATACAAGTCTCCAATCTTAATTTTACAGAACATATGCAGGAATTTTGAAAAATGTCAATAAAAAATTTGTTATGCAACATCTCTTATCAGAGTGAGTGCAAAAATTTAGGGGGGGCTCTGGCGTCTGACCACTATTAGTATCCGTATCTCAGTTTTGACATTTTACCTGTTCAGATAATTAGGACCATAGCCCCCAATTGCATATATCTTGCCATCAACAACAGCGGTCGTGAAGATGCTCCTACGCTCAAGCATAGGAGTGGCCATTTTCCACTGGTTGCTCTTTGGACAGTATACCTCCACATTCTTCATGTACGAATCTCCATTGTAACCGCCCAGGGCGTAGATCTTCCCGTTAAGCACCGCGACACCATGGTTGCTTCGACTCATGTGCATGCTGGCCACTGTACTCCACGTGTTCGTGTCTGGTTGCCACCTCTCGACGCCATTGTCATAGCAGCGATACGAGGTCCCGTTTCTGAGTTGGCAGCGCACACCTCCGATGACGTAAAGGTTCTGGTTGACCACTGCAGCAGCACATTCCTGAAGTCTGTAGTTCAGCGAGGCTACCTCACTCCAGCTATCCGTCTCAGCTTGGTAAACTTCAACACTGAATGATTCGGGAGAAACAATATGGGGGAGACAAGATAACATACATGTATGTTTTCATATCTTCTACTTTTTAAAACATTTAAAGTATGGCAAAGAATAAATCTTTCATACATGTAAGGCTAGGACCTAGCTAGCAAGGGAAAGCATCTCTCTCCTACTTCTAGGACATGCCTGCCCTGGAACCCAAATCCTGAATCGGGGCAAGAGGATTGTCGATTGGGTTGATAAGTTATTTTTTTTTTAAAAACCTCATGTTTTGCTAAAATGCCTAAAGTGATACATGTGCATGTACATGTATCTAATTAAAATGTATTGCCAGGGTTTAATAGCTTGCTACATGTATGTCTACGAATGTTTGCACCTGAAATAGCTCTCGGCTGTACTGTCAGAATATAAGGTGATTCATATTTAACAGGGAAGGAAATCTTAGCATTTACAAATGACATGTACGTCCTCCATACAGAGTTTTCAACTAGTCTTTCCAGAACAATCATTTTGGAAAATAGTAGTCTTGCAAATGTTCAAGCTTTTCATGTTCAAACAAATTGCTATCATAACAAAAAATCTGTGTCTGTTCCAAACTATTAGCATAGGAAATTATAGATTCTGGCACCTGTTTCATAAAACTTGTTATCAGTAACAACTGCTACATTTCTACGACAAATTTGCTCTCAGCCAATCAGATGCAAGGATTTCAGTAGCTTATAACAACTATCAGAACTTGTCACTGATATCAAGTTTTGTGAAACAAGACCCGGATTTACCTGTCAAGTGTTGCAAATAAACCATTCTTCCCTCCAACAGCACAAAACATCCCTAACTCTCCTCTCCTCTTCAACTTGTCTTTCATATTTTTGGCCAATGAAAGACGATCGTCCGTGTTGAGGTGGTATTGCAGCGCTTTGTTCACCTGAAGTTCACAAAAGGGAAAAAAAAGACATTGAGATATATAGCAATGATACTTCATGAATTAGAAAGCATTAGGCAATTGACATTCTATGAAAACTTTTAAGCAGTTGAATAGAAGGTTGTTACCTCTAGCCATCAACAATTCCTGTGAACAGGACTTACTTCAGTTATACATTAGTAATCATGATACGCATGACGACTTTTATCTTGTTAATGTATGCTGCTTTAATTTACATTTGTTTAATTTTGAGATGAGAAGTTAGAAGGCAAATGCATATTTACCTGTTCTTGGCACAGGGCATTCTCCTTGATGAAGGGGTGGGTCTCATATAACTTTGTTAAGGTCTTGTGGGTGAGTTGGGGCAGGCGGATGCACTGGAGAAGTCTTCCCAGATAGCACTGCCGTCTGTTTGGATCATAATTCAACCACATGTCCAGGGCATCAAAGACGACTTCTTCGGAGGAAACGTTGAGGTCATCTCTTGAGAGGATTTTAGTCAGCTCTTCGAAGACAAGATGGCAAAACTCTTCACTCTGGCTGAGTTCTTGAAAATGAGCAGCAATGAATTTGTCCCCAAATGCTTGAAGTTCCCTGCAAGCATGGACTTCAGCAAAGTGAGTGATCCCAAGGCAATTTGTGGCATGGAGTTGAGCTTGTAAGAACTCGCAGCACAGTTTTTTCACAGAATGCATTTGAAAGAGATTGGCTGCTGGCAAGAGGGATTGGACATTGGCATGAGTAACTGCAATCTTTCCGGTGTAGGCAAAATCTACAAGGACATTGATAGCAGTTTTGTCAACTGATTTCAGATCAATTTCTTCTTTTTCACTTTCACACAGATTTCCAGTAAACATGGCTTTGAAATACGGGCTGCATCCAGACAGCACGGCTCTGTGGGCTTTCACTTTGTGCCCGTCCACTCGAAGAACGACATCACATAGATGACCTTGTTGTTGTAAGCAATGCATTTCCCGTAGCACCATTCTTGCATGACCAGACACCTCGCTGCTAACTCCCCCGGAGGTACCGGGCACCGGGCAGCTGGCTTGAGACCCATTGAGGTTGCGGACATCGCGACGGTCAACACAATCCTGATCGCGACTCATTTCGATCGAGTTATCTTCCTGAAATTACAACAATGTATTTATAATGACCTGAACATCAAAGTACATTATTTTGCAGCATGAAATTCTTACTGATCTTACCAGTATCAATCATTATGGCACATTCAAACAGCTAAAACATCTGCCTCAGTATTGGTCTCTTTTCGCTCGCACGTCCTCCATCTTGAGATTGACAATGTTGATATTTGATTAACTATGAAGTGCAAAATGTGTAAATTATTTCTTCTTCTTCTTCTTCCGTTGAGTACAGTCCTCTTTGCAGAGTATAGTCGTACTTGATTGTTGAGGCCGCAATCACAAGAACACATGACATTGAGTGCAGTGAAAAAGAACTAGGCTACTGTGCGAGTAAAAAGATGCGTCTCAACTGGAGAGCTAACGGAGGGTGAGTTTACTATTCTTTTAAGGGGGGGGGGGGGCAGCCAACTCAAATTCACCGACAGAAATGCAACTAATATGGCAATGCATTATGATTTACATAGGGGAAAGCGGGATGAACTGGGACGCGTGAGAACTAGGACACCACTTCTAACTAAAAAAATAATTAACCTTTTATAAATTAGTTTGAATCCTACGAAAGATCTTTAAAGTGTACCAATCACCTGAAAAAATAATTTGTGTACAGCTAGAAAGTATAAAATCAACCTCAAAGAACTTTGTCTGGTATTCTATAGGTTAACAGTTAATGAGTATGAAGGAAATAAAGGATAACATGAATATGATCTCGCGGAACCGAACTCCGAGTTTGGTTCCGTGCGAGCCTTTATCGTGGCGAGCGCATACAGGTGTGTCGAGTAGTCTACTCGCTTTTACGCTTATAGGGGGTAAAAAATTGCAATATCTCTATATAGAATTAATATTTGAAGTCTATATTTTGAATAAAGTATAACGACATGAAACCTCTAACATACAGAGCAAAATCATTTTTGGTAATTGGTATGTTCACAAATACATTCACAGCTATACTGCGATTTTGCTTGTAGGTTTGATTTTCACTTCTCTTTTTTGACCCTAGCCCGACCAGACGCTGTGTATAGTTAATATGACCCTAAAATTTGGCGCCGTCTTTCTTGGCGTTTTTTTTTTGGTAGGACAGCTACACCCTTAAGCACAGGATCAATCCCTATAAAATCAAAGTACTATCCTGTAAAGTTTGATGCTAACAGTCAGACAAACCAAAAACAAACTCACTTGGGAGAGGTAATGAGCCTTAGTCCTATATGGTGAAACATAATGACTGCTTTCTATCAGATTCACATGAGTTCAGGGTCAAAAAAGGGCGAGTTTGTGAGATTCACAGGAGACCTCAATTGACAACAAACAAAGATAAGCCCTAAAGGCTTTTGGGATCCAGACAGTATTAAAGGGATGCAAAAAAGTATAAATATGTAAAGAAAAAATATACATGTATATACACGATGAAAAAGAGAGGATAATAAATTGAGGGGGTGGGGTATGGTTTATAGTTCATAGGGTAAGGTGATTTTTTTAAAACCTGGATCCGCCCTTGGTTCATGTCATGATTCATATTCATCAGAACGTAGTGGTGTGTTAAACTTTTTAAGACGTATTTCAATGTCATTTTACAACTCTCTGTAATCTTTAAAATTATCATTGTCAATTGTTCAGTATTGATGTACTTAAAATCATCAACAACAAAATGTAAAGTTGCCGGAGGCAAAAGTAACGGCACATTGAACATGTTGAATGCCGTTTAAATGGTAATTAAATTTATCCGATGATAAATGCTATAAAATTTTTGGTTAAATTGCAACAGATTTTGATGAAACCAAAACATACTCTCCAAAAAACAATTCTTTATTGGTATTTACATTTCCAACGAAATATCATTTTCCTCAACAAATATTTGAGATTTCGGTTGAAAATGTAGCGGTCTCGTATTACTTTCATGGGTAGGGAATAATGGACCATTTACCTATGACGTCATTAAGGAGATTATTTCATTAGGTAAACAAATTTTTGTCATTATTTCAGTACCATGAGAAATAAAAAGAGTTGCTGAAAGCATTGGTAAACCTTACTAGTGTGTGTCTGTGTTCATGTTTATGCAAATTATGCAAACGTGCTTAAAGGTCTGGTATTCCCTACACCTACCCTATGGTTGTACATCGCAAGAAGTGAACTTCATGTGTCCATATAAAGGTTAAAGTTGTGAAGGTCAAGACTTAAAGTCACACGAAAGGTCAAAGGTCTGTCAGAGTCAACAAAAAGGTCAAAATCACGAAATTCAAAGGTAATGACAGGTGCTCGGGGGGGGGGGGGGGGGAGAGAGGAGGTTTGTTTTCTCCGAGGACTTTTGATATATTTTTTCTTGTTGTTGATTGGGAACGCTTGAATCTGATACATTGCACCATGACTAGTTTTGTGATACAAAACTTATTTATTTTGCCTAATGAGTAGATGCTGTGGTTGATTGTTAAATCCTGTGAATTTTCAGCAAAACTGGTATTGGTACTGTTGTTGATCGGCCTTGATTGTGAACTCCTGAATCTAAGGAACTTTCTGTTTTTTGTGTTCTTTTGTGATTTGTGATTTATAACTCGTGATGATGTAAACACTTGCGAATTGTTATCTCAGGGATGGGAGGAGATAATATAAATGATATTTAGTGAATAATTCTTCATTGCTGTAAAATGTGTACATGTATCAATAAATTTTACTAAGTGTGTTTGTACAGCATGCGCACACCCAATTCCTAGGTTATCAACATAGTACTTCAACATTGAAGAACCAATCTCAAGTAATAAATCTCCAGATTTTATTCTTATTTGTCTCACTGGACTGTTTGTGTTGATGCCACATGCCATCTGAGGTCCTGCACAGCAATGCAGACTGGAAAATCTGGGAAAACTTTAAAAAAATATATATATACATATATATATTAATACAGTCCAATGGCGCAAATCCCGGAGGGGATGGGGTATGCATTAACCCCCCTCCCAGTTCTGATGTACGGCGGGGGGGGGGGGGGGGGGGGGTGGCCTGTACAAATATACCCGCACTTTTTGATAAAAGATGGTAATTTGCAATCATTATATATGTATTTTCCATCTCAAATAAACAATAATTCCATGTAATATTAATAGATTAAATGTAATTTCAGTATGAAACTAAGACATTTTCAGGCTCGTATTATCAAATTTTTGTGGCGCGCTCCGCGCGCCCAACTATATTTCAACATTAAAATAGTCAAACAGGCAATATATATATATATATATATATATATATATATATATATATATATATATATATATATATGCCTATAGAGGCGCTTAGCGCCTTCGGCGCTTGCGTTTGCCAGAATGATAACTTCTCACCCTTTGGACCCCCCCTTTTTTTTAAACCTGGATCCGCCCTTGTGGGACCATCAGTCAGGCCCGAGTTATAACGGGTATTGGAGTATAACATAATGACCGGATTATACAACAAAAACGTGTCTTGAAAGGTTTTCTGGCCCAGGTTAGTCTTTAAAAGATTTGAAGATATTGGCTGCTACTTTCATCACTGCTGTAAACATGAAAGTACTGGAAAATTTTCCCAACTAGGGGCTGATACATTTTTTCTATTAAAGTATACTATAGATAAGACTTCGATAAAATTTGTAAATATACCCTCCTTTTTTATTACTGATTTCAAAATTTTTGTATAAGGGGGCTGCGAGATAGAAAAATACTGCATGTACTCACTTTCTGAGTAAACGTCATTCTTGGGGTGGAGGTGGTTGCAGCGGCCCCTCCCACCTCATATTCCTCACGCCGTATAAAATACTATCATGTACAATAATTTTGTAAACGGCCTTGAGTCCTGATAGATGTGAGCTACGAACAAACTTTCAAATCTACTGACAAATCTATTACTAGTAGTGGGTGCAATGCCTTCACATACGCAATTTAATTGAGACGGCCGGGGAAAACTGAATGAGTCCATTTTAGCAGGTGATGGTAAAAGTGTCTCTTTCTGCAAAAGGAGCTAGCCGCCGCGAAACTCATGACATTTACATTATTTTCGCAAGCCTGTCCAGAGGCTTGGGGGGGGGGGGGGGGTATGGAAACAAAAACCCCGACATGATCCCCCCCCCCTATTTTTCATGGGGGAGTTTCAAGCCCCGGGTTTGGGCTATACTCCCTTCATTTTTATTTTCATGTTCTCACAGAGGAAAAGCATTCTAGGTTTATTAATTTTTATATTGCGAATATTGCCCCAATTCGCTTGACATAATCAGTCTGAATTAGTCTTAATTCATTAAACTCATTATAATTTTGGTACACCGATTCATCCATTTAGTGTGTTTGGTCACGATAAAATGTATGTAACTGCATTTTATTAAAACTATACAGTATGTAATACATTAATCATGTAATATCATATACAAAATTACAAACAACTTTGAAATGAAATAGAATGGACATACCATATTTTAAAAAAGCTCTTGTATTCAGACTAGTTTAGAGTGACAGCTTCGCAGCCACGCACACATATATCGCGTACACAATACATGAGCAGCTGCACATATTCCAAATAGGCGAAGACTCCACTGCCAAACTACACAGTTTTATTGTAAATCTGACAACAGAATGGATGAAGATACTGGAGAAACATGGGGTATAATCCTCCTTTCGCTTGCGATGTTGATCGGCTGCTATATCGCTGGATCAGTCCCATTATCTATTACGATGTCCGAGGTGAGTTTTTGTTTTCCTGCCAAAACAAAAGCAAAACATTCGCATCTCTTCTCAGTTCTCTGGCTTCTGCGTTTTTTGGTTTGCTAGCTTTGCTGTGCACTCGTCACAGCCTATCCATGATCCAGTTTTAGTTGGTGTCACAACTTTTGCAGTCACTCAAATACCTGGCTCAGGCTGGGTTGTTTACTAATTTCCCGCGTTTACTTCTCTTTTTTTTTTTTAGTACACCTGTACACCTACATGTAGGTCGAGTTCGAGATCAAGACTATTTCAATTTCTAATTGAATTTAAACGTGCCATTAGATGCTCTTCACTTCAGTTTGTTTCTTCAAAAGTTCTTTTTTTTTTTATGTGAGACCTGCTTTGACTTTCAAAAAGTAGATGAAGACTTCTTTAAGTTGCAACTTTGTCTTGACTTTACTTCTGTCAACTGATCTTGGATGTAGAAATCTACTTGTTCTTTTCATGTTAGGTGGTCTGTTGGTATCGACAGATCACCTCTTAATTTCGTCAGAATTTTCTTTATCTATTATTTATTTTTATTTTTCTCCCACTTTCTTGTCCGCACGATTTCTCAAAATAGGCTCACTCAATTTTCTTTAAATTTCAGTCAGTCATCAGGACTATCAAGGTCAAGTGCCAGAAATTTTTTCAAGGTCATCAGGTCATCGTGATTCGTGACGTCATCCAGGCGCCATTTTGTGAAATCACATTTTTGATCATATCTTCATAACGAGTCATCAAAAATGAATCATATTTGACACACATGAACTTCAGGTCAAGGGTCAATATAGCATGTCACCAAAATCATGACGCGCACGTAAGCACGCGTCAAAATTTAAAAGTGCTCAAAATCACTTTTTAATCAGATTAGAGTACGGTTCAGGACATTTTAAGCATTTCAAAATTTTCCGTGCGTGCGCGTTATGCGTGCGCGTAGCGCGTACAGAACTTGAAAACGCCGTTTTTGGCATGGTTTGTATTTTTGACACTATTCTTGACAAATTCCAACTATTTAGAGTCATTCTCGACCTTCTATAATGCCACACGTGCACGTCAAACTTTAAAATTTGTGCGCGCGTCAGTGGGCAATATAATGTAAAAAGTGGTAAAAACATGTCTAGATCTATATAAATCCGCCATAACTCGTCAGAATGCTTGGCTACCCCCAATTTTTTTACATATTCTGAAAGCCTATGAGTTGTAGATATGAATTCCTGAAAAAAATTTGAGTGTCGATAGATCGGAACGTCGTCATATTTGCATATGAACTCAAAATTCGATTTTGAAAAAATGACGTCATAATTTTTGTATTCATTTGACAAAATTTCAGCAATAGGTTGTCGATTTTCTTCCAAATTTTGATATGTTGTAGCTGAGACAATTCTCTACAAAATCAGTCAGCACCATTTTTCATTTTGACAAAGGGATCACGCTGTATTTTTGCGATAAATGGAGGCATGTCAATTTTTCACATTTTGCGTGTATTCTCTACCGGACATGACTGTATCTCAAATCTTGATTATGCATTCCTGTCTTCTTTGAGCTGTATCTCTATTTATGCTCGATTTTCATCTAAATTTTAGTATGTTATAGCTGAGACTATAAGCTTTCACAAGTGTGCCCTCCAATTTTTGATCAGATGTCGGGATCATGCCCCTTTTTAAAGTACAAAATGTAATTTGAGAATCCCGTTTTCGGTTTACGTGTTATCTCTATTGCAAAGTTTTGGTCTATTGGTAAAGTACTTGCCTCCCATCCCGCTGACCCAGGTTTGAACCCAGGTGGGTCCATTTTTTTTTTTCATTTTTTTTTTCTTCTTTTTGCCTTTTATTTTACCATCTGTTTCGACTACTATAACATATGAAATCACAAACAATGTAATAACTTTTTTATTTTGCGTGTTATGTCTAATTGAATGTAAAGTAGTTTGTGTACAACCCTTTTCAAATTCTGATTGCCTGTCGTGTATTAAACCTATGGGTTAATATCCCATGTATGATGCAATATGAAATCTTATCTTGCACAAATATCACATCTTACAAAGTAATTTGCCAACGGGTAGACAGACCACCTAATTCGTCTTCAGTGACGAATTAAAGATCTAGTTCTTAAATTCTTTTCTTCAGAAATTTCAGTGCAGATGAGTGATGTGATGCCTGTTGCTACAGGTGCACGAACTGTCTGTTATCCATGATGATGTTGACTTTATCTGCTTACATGATTTACTTTCTGTTGCAGCAGTCTTATAATATATCCAATCAACATTTCTAAAATAATGCATTCAGCTTGTTTCTTTAAAGTTTGATAATTCCTTACACTTTCTATTTATGAACTGTATTGAAATTTGAAGAAATTTTTTTTTATAAATTTCACATTCTTGCTTGTGCATGAAAATGTATCTACTGTAAAGATAATAAATTAAAGAAACCAGTTTCTGATATCAAAATTGAATCAAACGCAGTTCTATACCTGAAACAGAATTTAATCTGTGTCTTTTCCATGTTTTCCAGAGTAAAACGAGGCTGACAACGGTGATCGGAGCAGGACTCCTTGTTGGCACATCATTGGCTGTTATCATCCCAGAGGGAATACACTCACTCTTTGCAGATGCAGGTAAATCATTTTTAAAAAAAAAACACCAAAAATATGGACAAAATGTTGAAGAGGGTGTAATATTGCCCCCATTTTTTTTTTTTTTTTTTTTTTTTTTTTTTTTTTGCTCTGTGTGTTTGAGTTACATTGTATACAGTACAGGCCTTGCTATGAATCAATTTTCCCATTGCTTTGTAAAAGCATTTGCATATTTCTTTCTTTTTTTTTTTTTTTTTTGAGGGGGGAGGGGGTTAATGGGGAGGGGGGGAGTCGGAGGTCCCCTTTGATTTTGTGAACAACAATTGTCAAGTCATGTAGTCTCTGTAGATACATGTATATTTGTTTAATATTGTTATTACTTTCTGGCTTGTCGTTTCTTCTTGCTTTTGTAAAATAACATATTCACCTTTCATTTTTTTCTGAACTACATGTATCATGATCTGCAGGGGGAAAGGTATGAAAGCACACATGAATAAAATGACCTTCTGTCCTTTGTGACTGTTGTAAATGCTGGTTAGGAATGCACCTTAAGTTTAACGTCTTTCCTGAAAGATTTGGAGTAGTGACATCCTGTTCCGGTTTCTGCACACTCTGTTTATAGTGCTGTTCATTTTGTAGTCTTTTTTTTTTTTTTTTAAGGGGAGTGTGATGTGTGCACTGTGGATGAAAGACTATTTGGGGGGCAAATGGTTAGAGGATATAAACTGACATCATAAGTCACAAAGAAAGTCTTCTCCTCATATGATCTAATTGTTTGTTTCTTGAGTATGCAAGAGTTCAGAGGAAACCAGTAAATGATAGTGAGGGCTCGGGACAATTTTGCACCCAGACTTACCCAAACAGCCTTCCAAGGACATGCAGACCTTTTATTTTCCCTCCTGAGGACATGCAATTTTGTTGAAAATATTCATATAGCCCAAACAAGGAAACAGAGAGTTGAGGGGATACTTTCCTTTTCCATTTGCTTTTCCAGAGGGGTACATGTATATTTCAAAATACAAATCAATTTACAATTGATATTCAGAATTACAAATCCCTAAACATTGTGTATAACCTTGATATGATTTAAGATTAGAATTATTCCATGCTGTTTGGATATGGATAGAAATGGTTCCCCTTTCCTAGTTGAAGGACATTTAGCAAGGGGAAAGAAACAATAGAAGAACTCTAAGGAAAATGAGATAAAGGGATCCCTTAGAAATAGGCCTATGAAGGCATATTATATATAAAGCTACTGTATCAAATACCTTTTCATACAACTCCCCACAGCCACCAAGAACGCAACCAGAGCGGTTCAAGTAGGCCCTGACATCCTCGTTCCCAAATAGAGGAAAAGCAAAGTATAATTAAAGAAAGGAAAAAATTTAGAAAAAGGAGGCAGGAAAGATGGATAAGTTTTAATAAAATCCTAAGAAATATGGCCAAATAAATGTAACTCTATGATCACGTGTTTTCCCTAACAGCCCCCCATAGCCACCAAGACACAGCCAGAGCAGTACTAGTCGGCCCAGAAAATAATCCAGACCAGGCACAAGAAGCAAATCATGAAGTAGAAGACCACGTCCATGCGCACGCCCACTCACCTGCGGAAGAACTCCACTCCCTGATCGGTATCGCTCTGGTATTCGGTTTTGTCTTCATGCTGCTGGTGGATCAGATAGGAGGAGGCCATGGACATTCACATACACAGATACCAGGTAGGGTTTTCGATGATCTTCATTGAATTTCAAGAGTTTCTATACGTGTGCAATGCAACACAGTTTGCTCACACACGACTTTTTAGAATTCTAAGTTTAATATGGTAATGCATATTTTACAAATCTGGCAGAACCCCCCCCCCAAAAAAAAAACAAAAAAACAAAACAAAACAACAAAAAACAAAAAACAAACAAACAAACAAAAAACAAACAAACAAAAAAAAAACCCCAAAAAACAAATAAAAACAAACAAACACCTACATGTAGGACATCATCCCATTCTGGATTACTCAGAACATGGTCTACCAGAGATCAGAGAGCATCAAGTTTGCTTTAGAGTATGAATTTATTTGATAAACTTCCTCCCAGGGCACTCCTTGAAGTCTTTGAGTGGTATTACCGCATTATGTACATGTAACACTTGTCAGTCATAAAACCAAAACCAAACCCAAGGTTTTGCCATATGACGGAATAGACCTGTTCACAAAGTTATTCAAATTTATGGATGTTTCTTTCCTGGGGACCTAGTAACAAGGTTTTCCATTAACCTGTTCTTAATGAATGAACTACAATACTTGGAATCCAGTTTGCATACATTACTTGTTGCTATGTCTGACAAGCCTCTGACAAGCTTTCAGGTTGTCAAGAACAACCTTTGTTTTAAAAGTATGCATAAAATTTGAATATATTTGTGAACAGGTCTATTGGCAGAAGTGAAACTCACTATGTACTTGTACATGCATGTATTGTACTTACTGCTAAGTACATGTATTCGTATTGTTGTTATCATGAAATGACACTAATATGGATCAAAGGGCTAATGACCCTCTGTCTCTCAAGATGGTACCCATACATGTAATGTAATATTGGTGCATTATAGGTATTAAACAGTAGTGGTAGCAAAATGAAAGTTGGCATGAAACTGCTCAAAAACAGTCTCATATTGTTCGGATTGCATAAAAAGATACATGAGTGAGATAATCCGGTATTCTATTCATGATTTCCGGTGATTTTCAGTAAAATAATTCAAATGATCGAATATCAAGGGTTACCTTATACCCTCGCTAAGGACCACCTACCCCGACGCTCCCGGCTCAACGGCGCACAGCGGTTCGCACACACTGTTTACACGTGTGTGAACTGTCAACGCGTTACCGCGCTTGTAATTCGATGTTTATTTTTTGGGATATTTTAGCCATTTCTAAACCATTTTTCTTCAAACAAACGTCACCTACGTTCGAAATTAATCATTTCACAACAGTATATGTAGTAATTTCCATTCCAGCTGACAAAGTAGTTAAATATTCAAAGCGCCACCTTTCCCACTACTGTACGATACCTTTAAGGATAGAGCATGAAACCCTTACTTGTCTAATTAAAAACCAACCCTCTTACTTACATGTATGTCAGTGGCACACCTCGGGCTTGCATTTTCCTTTTTATTGCTATTGATAATGAGTTTAATTTGTGAAATGATTATCAAGATCAATAATTTAAATAAAAATTAACCTATTTGATATGACTAGTAGGGTTAGTATTTGCAGCTCGTTGGGAAGGTTGAGTTCTGGGAAAGGTGAAAAACAATTTGTGAGCTTTCCCATTCTTTTTATATCAGTTTGAAAGAACATAGTAGAAATGTCCCCTGAAAAGGATTGCTCTTCAAATGCCCTCATATTCAAAATATGACGATAAAGATATGAAATGTTCGGGCCGAACATTCTAGCCACACATGTATGTGCAGTCCCATATACCCATTTCTGTGTGCAGGGCATGTGCTTATCAGCAAGATTAGGTCAATTTCTTATCATTTTGATGATTCCAAAACCTCACATTATACACCATTTCTTATGTAGACATGATCAAACTTTCCCAGTTGCTTTGAGACAGATTTTTTCACAATGTAATCACACAACCTTAACTTAACTTTATCTTTAAGCCTAGTACAGGTACATTATATACTTTAGTATTGTTCTCTTATTGTATTATCCTGGAAAACATGATGGCATGTAGATCCATGCTTGACTTGGCCCCAAAGAATTGGAGACAACTCTTGAATGGAGATTTGCATTCTCTTTATTGTAAATCATGGAAAACATGATGACATGTAGATCCACACTTGACTTGGCCCCAAAGAATTGGAAATAATTCTTGAAGGAAGATTTATGGTATTAAGGGGCTCCTAAGAGGGAGGGATAATTACATGTATATAATGATTTGAGGTTAGACATCAATTGTGAAAAATTCATTCCTACTAATAAATTCTTCTTTATATGTTGTATGTTTAAAATGTTCAGAAATACCAGCAGTCCATGCAGCACAGGGCTAATTATCCTGATCAATGCTGCTTTTCTTGTATGCTGGGATGACTCTGGAAATGATTCAATTTATAATGATTTGTCTAACTGTATTTGGCATCAAAAGAATTGATGACCTACTTGTATAATCCATTCTTAATTGTTGGCTGACCTCTGCTCTTTCTGTTTGCCTGTGTGTCTACATGTGTAGTTAAAGTGTACCAACCACCTGAAAAAAATGATTTGTATACTGCTAGAAAGTATGAAATTAATCTCAAAGAACTTTACGTGGCATTCTATAGGTCAGCAGTTCAGGAGTATGAAGGGAGTAAAGGATAACATTAATGTGCTCGCGTGGAACCGACCTACGAGTTGAGTTCCGCGTGAGCCCTTCTCTTCGCGAGTGCGTACGGGTGCGTCGAGTAGTCTACTCAGGAGTCGCCTTTATGCTTATGGAGAGTGTAATGAAACTCGCAATATCTCGTTATAGAAGTAATATTTGAAGCCCATATTTTGAATATAGTATAATGACATGGAACCTCTTAACATACAGAGCAAAATATTTGTTGGTAATTGGTACCCTTTAAGTCTGTCTGACTTTGTATACTGTCCCATTGCTTTATTTCTATCTTCCCATATTAAACTGTATTCTTTTTCTTGCTTCACTGTGCAACTATTCCTAATCATTGGCCTCCACGACACATCAGATCTGTGAGAGCCAGAAGGGCATTGCCTCTTCGGGCCATTCTTTGTAAAGTGAAACAAACAGTCACACACGTGACCTTCGAATTTTTGCCTCATTGCCAGAAAAATTAGATTACATTTTATTGATTTTTTGATATCACCAGTTTCTTACACATGCAAAAGATTTCCCTTTCTTTGACAAGAAAAAGTAACTTCCAGCCATAATGTTTTTACACACACGTGACTGACCCAATTTTCACCTCTAAAGGAAAAGAATGCTCACTAATTTATGGAAAACTTCTTTCAAACTGTTCAGAGCAATGCCGTCATAGAGCAATGAAAAGTGGAAACTTGCACTCCAAGGGAAATACAAGAAAAGTAGGTTTGAATACCAACAAGTAAGACCCTTTTCCGTTTGAGGTCGCACACATGACCAACTTAATTTTGACTTCAGAAAGAAAATGATGTACTATCATTTAAAATAATTACACTCCATCTGTTAAGGGTAAGATTGTTATTTAAATATAAAAAAAGAGAGACTTCTACCACAAGAAAAATACTGAAAAATTAGGTTTAAATGACCTATTTTTCAGGATTTTGTTCACACACGTGACTGAGAATGCCCCCTTTGTAAAATAATGTTAATTTATATCCGTCCTGCTCTCTGCATATAATTTACCTTTAGAGAACTAAATGCTGTCATGTTTAGGTAGATGGGCAAGCTCAAGGTATTAAGTCATTTGGTATCCCATTGATATGTACATTACCAAGTATTGTGCAGTTTTAAACTCAAATGGACATCAAGCGTGTTGTTTAATTTCATATTTTGTGTGATCAGAGCTCTAGTAGGATGATCAACTTAATACAGTTACGAGATATATCTATATAGGTCTATGATCTATCTATATATTTATATATATATATACATGTACAAAAACGTAAAATGTATGGGACAAAATAGTTTGGACTTGCCCAGATACATGTACGTGTGCATACCTGTACATGTAGGCCTACTACTACATTGTAGGGTTGAGTTTCTCCTGAGGAATATTTTTAGAAAGGGGTTATTGTCTGGTAGGTAATTATCATAGCTTAAAGCGAAAGTCCACCCTAGTATTAAGTTGATTTGAATATTAACAAGAGAAAAAAAAGTTTGGGCAGAATCCGATAAGAAATATAGAAAGTTATGGATATTTGATGTTGTAATCAATCAAACACAATTTAGACAACTCTGTGATGTATCTTGCAAGCTCCTCTCCCATTTGCTTAGTACAGAAAATTTTATGAATTTTCATTTACTTAGTTTCTGATGAAGGAATAGACTTGTTTCATACAGGTTTTATGGTAAAATATATGAGCAATGATTATATCTAAGGTGCATGTACATGTATGACTGAATATTTTCTTTAGAGAAAATGGAAATAATGATTTTGGGAGTACAGGGCAAATGGGAGAGGAGCTCACAAGATACATCAGTGAGTTCCCGGTTTGTGTTTGATTAATTACAACTTCAAAATTTCATAACTTTCTTATTTCTTATCGTATTTTGCTCAAATCTTTACTGATCTGTTTCTTTAATCTGTCTGCTTCTTTTAAAACCAACTTGTAATCAGGGTAGACTTCCCCTTTAACATTAGTTCAAGGACAGTAGGGGTTAGTTGTCACATGTCACATGGAAGGAGATGGGGGTAATTACCATACATGTAGAGTACCTAATTTCATGAGGGGAGGGGTTAGTTGCCTATGATCACATATCTTTTTTACAGTCACATTCCTAATTTTTCATGCAGTGGTCAAGATGATTACAGGTACTTTGCAGTAATGTGGTTGATCAAGGGGAGTTACATGTATTTTCCCAGGGGTTAGTTACCCATATCGAATGGAGGGGGATAGAGGTATGTAGGCGGCCAGAGCATCTACATGTATAAACGTAGTTGACATGAGGGGAGGGGCTTATTGCCTAGAATCATATACAGTAAAACCTGCTTTAGCGACCACCTGTATAGAAAGACCACCTGTCTATAAAAACGATAATTTTTGTTTCCCTTGAAAAAGTGTTTCTCTTTGAAACGTGTATTAAAGGAACCTGTACATATAGACCACCTGCTCATAAAGACTGCTTTTCTTGTCTCCCTTGAGTGGTCTTTATATACAAATTTCACTGTAATTGTCATAGATGTAGGGGGTGATAAAGTTGTCCCATATCTAGTGAAAGAGAGGGGAAGCAGTTCTCCAGGGTACCTAGTTTTCATGAGGGATATTGGGCAATTCCACGGTTACTCACGTTACAGTTGAAGAGGTATTGGGTTACATCTTTAGCTCTTATTATCTTATTACAGGTATCAGCTAAATCAGTTTTAGTTAACACAGTGCATACATATTGGAGTACCTATGTATAGAACCCAAACTTACATGTAGAAGAGGAACAGGAATTACTGCTAGCCCAACTAATGTCAGTTACTCACGTTACATAATAGACCGGTTCTGTAATGTATACAAATTTATGCACATTTCCTCTCTGAGCACCTAGTGACGAGCTATTCCATTAACCTGCTTTTTATAAATGAACCTCGATGCTTGGAATCCAGTTTGCAAAATTACTTGTTGCTATGTCCAGCAAGCCTAGGGCAAGCTTTCAGATTGTCGAGAACAACCTTTGTTTGAAAGGTATGTATACATGTAAAATTTGAATACATTACCAAACCAGTCTATTTGGACATGCATAAATTGCAAAGAGGGCTTAAATGAAAAGTGTGCTGATATGAGGCTTTCTTGAAAAATAATTTTACCCTTTTCAAAAAACCATGCTAGGGAGACCTCCACTGGGTGACAACTGAAAATTACTGGACCCATCATTTTTGCAGATTTCACATGAATAGTGGTTACTCAAGTTACAGTTACTCACGTTACATTTTGTCCATGAGATAGCAGCAGCTTTGGTTTCCTTTTGACTTGCAGGACTTAGGTTCTTCTTTGTATTTTTTCAATGAAAAATCATCGGTGGACCTTTTTAAATTTAATTCTTACACAAATCCTGGAAAAAAATTTGGATATTTTATTTCCAGATAAGCAGTCTAAAAATGCACAATTTATTGGCAAAATATCACTAAAAAGTGTAAATATAGATGATTTTTATAATTTTCTAACTTAAAATTTTTTTTGTTTAAAATAAATAAACCACTGATGATAGGTTTACCATTGTTTGTGCAAGTTTCTACAATTATGTAGCACAAAAAAATGATTCACAGCTAAGTGAAATACCAAATTTAAATTTTAAGGTCCATGTCCACCAACCTGTGGCATTGCCCAGATGCCCTAGAATGATAACAGTCCCATTCCTAAGATTTCATGTCCTGTTCCCGACAATACTCTCATTGCAGGTGAACTAGAAACAACTGGTAGAACAGGAAGGAAGAGTATTACTGCTACGCTAGGTCTTGTGGTACACGCTGCAGGTAAGTCCATTCTTGATTGAGTTTACGGAATAAATGAAATAACGAATTTCACTGAAAGTCAACACTGGTAGTGAATTCAATCATAGGGTCAAACTTCACATTGGTATCACCTCACTGTAAAGGCCGCCTGTCTTCATTGGTCTCTGCAGCAGTTTCAGATGTTGTAAAACCTGTCTAGAAAAGCTACCTATCGTTAATATCCTCTCTCACTGTTTGCCTCGAATATACATTGTAGCCTTTAGTGAAATTTATTTTATTGACTGGATAACTAATCAGGCCCATATGCCTCCCTTTAATACTGGTCCCATATTTCTGATGATTATATATATAATCATATCTATGATTATTAAAAGAAAACGCTACATTTTTTAATTTTGTGATAAAACCTGACTGTTCTTTTTAAAACAGTAAACAGTGATTTGGGGCCGGGGGGGGGGGGGGGGGGGGCTGCATCTTCCCAGTATTTTGATTTTTTCCCCCAAGCAGTTTCAACTAATCAGTAAAATTTAATAGTCAGTTGTACCTCTGATTACAAATAAAGATATGGTTCTTGTTATCGAATATGGGAAAGTGGCTTTAAGGCCAAGTCCACCCTAATATCAAGTTGATTTGCATAAATAGAGTAAAATTAAACAGGCATATCAGTGAAAATTTTATTGAAATTGGATGTAAAATAAGAAAGTTACAGTATTTTGAAATTTTGCATTATTTCATGAAACAGTGATATATATATACATAACATGGGCGGTATGCAAATGAGTGAACCGATGATGTCACACACTCATTTTTCCTTATGTATTCAATTTCTTGCTTCAATAATGTAAAACATGGTTTGACTCCTTATGGAACATGTAAAATCATCATTATTGTAACTTATTTTGATACAAGGGAGAGATTCTTTGTCATCACATCTATAAAAATTGAAATATTTGAAATATCATATCATAAAATACATAAGGAAAAGTGAGTAAGTGACATTATTGGTTTACTCATTTGCATACCGCCCATGTTACTGTATAAGCTGTTTTTTTCGCGTACAGATATTTTCGCGATTTTGGACTAGGTAGGGAAATTCGCGAGGGTTTAATTTCGCGATTTTTGTGATGTTTTTGTTACTATAAATAGCCATATGTTGAAGTGGAAATTTTCGCGAGGACCGACTCGCGAAAATCGCGAAAATAAAGCCACCGCGAAAATAAGCACTTATACAGTATGCATATCACTGTTTCATGAAATAATGCAAAACTTAAAAATGCTGTAACTTTCTTATTTTACATCTGATTTCAGTGAAATTTTCACTGTTATGCTTGTTTAATTTTACTCTTATTTATTCAAATCAACTTGATATTAGGGTGGACTTGGCCTTTAAGAATCCAGCTGTAACTATATATTTTTCATGTTTATTACAGCTGATGGTATTGCTATGGGGGCAGCAGCTAGTGGATCAAGAGCAGATGTTCAAATGATTGTATTTGTTGCTATAATGTTGCACAAGGTAAAGCTCTCATCATAACTAATTCATTATTCTGGCACTCATTTTTTTTTTTTAGAGGGTTGATAATAGGATAATGAAGATATAAGATAAATAAAATAGCTTCACTACAATCATTCAACTTGAATAATCCATTTCCAATTAAATGGTAGAAACCATGAATTATCAAGTGATATTCATATACCACATTTCAGAGGTGGGATTCTGAAAAATATGTTATCTTATATGTTAGTAAAACTACATGTATGTTAATTGTCATAACAAATCAAAAATAGGACAAGTCATTGGTTAATGTCTGAGCAAAGCTGGCTACGTTCACGTAAAGTTAAAAGAGACATCTGTGCAAGCACCAATGATAAGCATTTTAATTGGCACAAGTTCAATTAACATCTCCGTAACATAAAAGATAACACTACAAAGAATATGTTTTCAGAATATATTCCAGATTTTCATCGTTTAAAGAATTTTGACCCCTTCCATGCCGAGGGAAGCAGTAAGCAATATGCAGTGACTGAGATTGGCAACATTGTTCTGAAACAGAAAAGAGTACCTTCTTTATGACGTTTATTCTTTGGAAAATATTTCTTACCCATTTTAACAATGAATTAAAGTACTAGAAGCCAAAGTCAACTCCTGAAAGTTCATGTATGACAATTGTTCGAAAACTTCTTGGCACAGAAGGGGGGGGGGGGGGGTTATGTTTTTTGAAGTAGCCGTATGTATATGGGTTTCAGTGTTTTGAGATACATTACAAAGTTAAAGCCCACTGCACACTGTACGATCGGTCTGCAATCCGACTTCGGAAGGAAATGTAATAGCATTTGATGTGAACATTTAAACACAAAAAATCTTTTTGATTTAGGTTCTGAATAGTCATATAGATAGCAAAATCGAAATTACGGCCTGCTGCAAGCCTTCTAGTCAGAGGAAGGGCTAAATCAGCCCTGAATCAAAGGGACGTATAAGATTGTCTACAATTTGAAGCTTATTTGGCCTTTATTCTGGGTAGAAGGCTAATAATGCCCCCAAAAACTTTAGTATTCCTATTATTGTTCAGAACCTGAATCAGGAAGATTTTATTTGTTGAAATGTCCATATTCAATGTTGTTATTATCTCCCAAATGGGATCGCATTCGATCACTTAGTGTGCGATGGTCTTAACCCTTTCAGGACAGGAATTATTTAAGAGCTAAATTGATCACATTTTGTTCTTTAAATTGGCAACAATAATATTTTTCTTTTAGCGCTACATGGTTCTAATAAGCTGTAATGTCTTTGAAAACAATATACATGGTCACAAATTTTGTCAAAAAGTTTTGAAAATTGCCAATTTTGTTTAAAAACAATGATTTTGAACTTCTCAATGTGTTGCCAATTTGATGATTTTAAAGCTTAATCTCATTTTTTAAATTCCTGGCATGAAACGCAATCAGGTCATGCAACAAAAATGGACATAGAGTGCGCAGAAAATTTTGCTCTTTCTACTCATGCATCTGGTATATTTTTTAGAGCTCTGAATCGAAAGTTATTGAGCCAAACCACAAAATGTGGTCAGTTGTCACGAAAGGGGATGATAAAGACTTTCTGTAATATTTAACGCTACTCCAGGGCCCTGTCTTCATGAAGAGTTGCGATTGATCCGAATCAATCACAAGTCCTCCAATCAGCTGCAAAATGACAGTCTCCGATCTCATTAAGTACAGAGTTGTGATTGATATCAATTCCACATTAAGTTGCAATCAATCCCAACTCTATACAAGACAGGGCCCAGGTACTCCAAATTTCCATACGGTACATACTAGTTCAGCAACCTCTCCTTCAACGGTTGAACATAACAAGAGCATTATTCCTCATTTTGCTCAGTATCCTTGATGTACATGTAGGATAACCGAGTTGATCCTTTAAAGCCCCAGACTGCCATTGACTATATCCATGGTACATGTATTTATGCATGGTACTGATAGGACTTATGCTAGTAGCATGCTCTCTCTCAGCCAGGACAGGGTAGATTCCCCCCCCCCCCACCCCCCACCCGGGATCTCGGCCATGACTGACAAAATTTCTGAAACGTGGCATGTTTATAGAGCGTCTTGTAATGAACAAGCCTAAGTTGAAGTTTCATATCTATATCTCAAATTGGTTCAGTGGAATAAATAATTAAAATTGATACATATATACTGCATTTTGTACAATAGATAAGGGAAATGTTCATAATTTCTGTGTGTACCACTGTGATTTTTAGTGTTGTGTGTTACCCATTGGTTGAAATTGTATAAATATGGTTTCGAAAGATGTGTACATCAACATGTAGAGACTATGTTATGAAGTTACGAAAACTCCTACTCCACATGAACTCATCCTCTAAAATATTGCAATGAGCATCCAGATTCCTGAGGGCTATGCTGTTCTTAATATCCCAGCATTGCCAGGTACCTATTTGATACACCTGGGTCGAGAGGGACAAATGTGGGTAAAATGCCTTGTCCAAGGATGTACATACGGAGCAAGGATCAAACCCAGGACCTATCATATGAGAATCAAGAGCCTTCACCAATATACCACAGTGCTTTGCCAAGAAATTTTCAAACCCAACATCCCATTTTTTCTCTCTCTTGACAGGCACCTGCAGCTTTTGGACTTGTCACATTCCTATTGCACGAAAACTATGAGAGGAATAGGATACGAAAGCATCTCCTCATCTTCTCTTTAGCTGCTCCAGTTATGGCTATCTTCACATACTTTAGCCTCAGTCATGTAAGTATACACGGACCATCGCAGTGTATGAACATTTTCTTAGGTTAGAGAAGCTTAGAGGCTTGTCCACCACATTCTAGCCCATCGATGAAGTTATCAAGGTAGTCATTTTCTTTAATTATCATGATTGCCTTCAGCCCCCCAAGGGTAATCCAAGTAAATATCTACAATGATTTGATGAAAGTGTAACCTACATGTAGGAAGTATTCAGACATGAGGCATTAAAACCACCTGAAAAGGGAGCTTTATTTGCTGCACACTACGGAATAAAAATGTGCCTCTGACAGCATGCAACCATTTTTTTTTTATCCCCTCATTTCACAACAATGCTTTAAGCCATTCATATACATGTAATATGTTATTTGTATTTTTCTGTACTCTGCATTGCTTTTTGTTAAGGCAGTTTATTATGTTATGTGTGAACGAGGGTCGATAATAATGCACATGAATTCAATTAAGGAAATAAGTTTACATTTGATATTGGAATAAGACGTCAATATATCATAGGAATCATTTGGGCTTTTAATGTAAGAGTTCAAGTTTGTTAATTGTATTTGGATGTACACTGTACTTCCGTAATATACAAGACCTTACATTGCTTTCTGTCATGTTCACCTTTGATACTTAGAATCTGGAAACATGAAGTATATTTTTTTAATGATACACATGAATTTATATTGCTTCCTTCCTTCCTTCCTTCCTTCCATGTATTCCTTGTTTGTTTTCCTATCATTTTCTCGCCCACAGGCTAGTAAAGAGGCATTATTATCCGTCAATGCAACAGGCCTATCTATGCTATTCTCAGCGGGTACTTTCCTCTACGTAGCCACAGTACATGTATTACCTGAGATATCAGCACCTCGCCCATCCAGCACCCCTGCTCCAGACCCAGAGGGGGCGGTAGACATCAGGCAAGGATTCACATGCGGTGAATTAACGGCGCTTGTTCTCGGTTGCCTAGCTCCCCTTGTGTTAGCCATGGGGCATCATCATTAGCTGTTTCAAATTGGAATATTATTTTTTTAATATATTTTCAGGATAGTTGCTTCAGGCTTAACTGCAGAATACCCCACCTTGCATCAGTACAGTTTTTTGGGGTCAGTGTCCAGGGGCGGTATTCTGAAAACTGTTCTATCTCTAATATTGTTGTATCTTCATCATTATAATAAAATTAGTTGTCTGAAAATTGTTGTATCTATGTTTACTCTGCACATGATCCTAATTTACATATGCGCACTGAAGATAATATGAGATAATTGGTATTCTGAAAATTATTTTATCTTTTGTTGTATCTTGTCTTCCATGGTAATTACAACAAAACTTACAAAAGCACTCTGCTGTTGTATCTCCTTATGTCAGCAATTTTTTCTAGCTCAGAATCAGACAGTACATGCTCGAACAGCAAAATGGAGACTGTATGTGATTCAAGATCTCATAGAGGAGACATTTTGAAGAAATTATTTGATGATTTTAGATCAATATGTGACTTGGTTCGAGCAGAAGAGGGTGAGCCATTTTTTTTGTTCATTAATTTCAATCCAATAGTGCAAGGTGCATTCTAAAACACATAATTTAATTGAACTCTGCCCGAAATTGATATGTGCAAACTGCATCCTTATGTTTGACATAAGGGGTGCTCCTATTGGTTGACTTACCTGTATAAAATCCATCTTGATTGGTAAAGTGACAAAAAATGGGCGTGTCAAAGATAATATAAACTCCGTCCCTAGAGAGATAATTTCCTGCTAAAACAATTTTCAGAATACCAACTTACAACAATATTAGCGCTTTATTATCTCTGGAAGATACAACAGAAGTTGATACAACAAAAGTTAAACAATTTCAGAATACTACCCCAGGTTAGGATTTGGGTTAAGGTCAGGGGTAGGATTGGGGTTAAGGTCAGGGGTAGGGTCAGGGTTAAGGTCAAGGTCAGGGTCAGGGTTAGGCTGTAGGGTCAGGGGTAGGCTGTAGGGTTAAGGTTACCAGTGTGGTGTAGGGGTATTCTGCAGTTGTTTCTTTTTTTGTTAGTGTTGAGAAGGTGGCTCGCAAGTGTGTACGTTTATGTGTGTGGTTCAGTCAAATTATGAGAGGGTGTAAGTGTGAGAGTAAGCAGAGGAGAAGGAATTTTTGCTTTGTTTCTTGTTTTTAATTTGAGAAGGGGCATAGCTGTTATTGGGTGTTCAATTCAAAAAGTATTGGCCCATTTTCTTGAAAGCAGCCTAAATTAAACTTGGCTCAACTTAGTTCACGGTTTCATGGAAGGTCAAGTGTCAACTCTCAAGTTCCTTATAGATAACTCCAATTATGTTGCAAAATTAATTTTAAAAATTTAATTTGGTCATGGAATGAAAGTGAGAAATAATTTTGACATGACAAAATTTTTTCATTTCTTTACAGAATTATAGTAGTTTGTACAGAATGAAAAGTTTGACATTTGGCACTCCATATGGCAGTGGGCTAAATCTATGCACTTCGGTGGGGTTTTATGTTGGCCTAAATGTTAGGCGGCTTTCGAGAATAGATGCCAGTGACTTTCACTTACATGTCTTCCTTACATTCGTGTATGTGTTCACCCGAAGCTGGGGAGTTTAGAGCTTACAGAAAGTCACTTATGTTATTTGAATCGTCCTACATTTTCTTCACCGGAGGACTATTTCAGTGAAATACTATACTAGTATACTGGTCGTATTCCCTATATTAACAAGGTTTGTGCTGAATGAAGCTCTGTACAAGTAGGCCACATAGAATATAATATGAATGAAAAGAGGCAAATTATTGTGGACTTTGGCTGTGACTGGATAGGTCCTTCGGCCCGCCATGTTATTCCCAGACGTTCATTCTTGAATCTCCATATGTGCACTGATTTTACTCGCAACAATCCAAATGTGTTCCATGCCTCCACATTAAGGTACATGAGAAAAACGTGATTACGAAGGGGGGGGGGGGGGGAGGAGATGCGTGCGGGACAATGGACCTGGTGGTAGTCTTAATTCATTCTGAATTTTCTAAATGACTTTTGTTTATGACAAACCTTTTGCCCGAACATTGGTTTCCCGCTTCTGCTGCAATTTCATTGTTTCTAAAGGACAACAAGCAGTCTTCTTAAGACTTCATCATGTATGTTTTTGTCGGTTTGGGCTGATATCCAAAGGTGATGATAAATGAATACCTCATAGTATTTGTTATTCCATATTTGACTCATCCTTCTGTGGTAAAACTTTTGATAATTCTCACCATCAGTTTGGGTCGCTCGTGGAATAATTATTCATGTGCAGTAATATATCAAAGAGATGAGGTACTGTCAGCTTATTAGACCTCTTATTAGGGGCCCTACTGTCTCTGTCTCTTTATGATCAGTATTTATTTAATATTTTCCTTGTACCAGAACCATTTACATGTTATTGCTTATTCCAGTTTGTTTCTGTTGAAATTGAATACCGTGTACTGTACGTGTTTATATACATGTAGCTAAGGCTGTCAGTTTGCATGCATGCGTTTTATAGCTCATTTGGTATTATGCAACACAAATTGCAATGTGAGGCCAAAATAAATCAATGTCTTTGCTTTAATTGTACAACTTTGGTTGATATCTTTCAATCACCATAGCAACTGTTGAGAGCCAGAAGGGCATTAACTCTCTAATATGATATGAGTTAATGCCCTTTTGACTCTCACCATGATTCCTTCATTGTCGTCTATAACGTTCTAGATATTTTGGCTCATTTATGCAGTAAACTTGTTCACAGCTTACATCATGAATATGCATTTTTAATTTTTTTTGTCTGTTAAGAGCTTCTGTTCTAATCAGGGTTTTTTTTTTTTGTAAAGGACAACAGATCAAATTTAATTGCATACTACCAATATTTAAATGTGATTGACTGCACATTTTAACTCATTTTTTAAAATGTGATTGTCTTTTGATTCCCAATTGAGCAAGTTTATATATTTTTACTTTCGTTTATTATTTGATATGTACAGACATTATTTATAATTTTTTTTCTTAGTGCTGGCTCGTTAACTTCTAAAAATCCTTACCGGGTTCTGGACCGGTCCAGTAACTCATTAAGGAAAACATTTAAAAGCTATCATCAAAATTTCTTTTCCTCCGGCTCTTTAAAGGCTTTTGTAACATATGTTATAATACACTCTAGGCAGACATGAGCATGTACACACAATTAATATATGAGAAAAATACACTATCTGAGTGATAAAAGATGACAAAAAGTGAGCTTTTTCACAACTCTTTTCTACTGGACCTCTGTTACGGAGTTGACATGATTTGGGTTTTAGTCTGGTTCGTGTCTGGCTCGGCTAGAAACCTTCAGTCTGGCGAGTTTGAGACCAGTTCTGGTTCCAGGTTACAGCGCTAATTTTCTTTGTTTTTTTTAAAGCCCATATAGAGCTCTCTCGTTAGAAATTAGTCAGGTTTTAAATGATATATTTTAAAATAAAAATCTGATTATTTGCACCCCTCCCCCCTATAAGCACCTCCAGTTTAATGTCAAAGTGGCACTGTTAATTTGAAAGAAGATGAAATGCTGTACATGTTTGACAGTTTTCATTTTGATGACTCCTCTTAGTTGCATACATGTAGGCAACATTTTCTAGACTGAAATTATGCTCTATTCTGACCCCTAATATTATTTGATATGGTTGTGACAATTGGAGTCGAGTCATCATTCACTTGACTCTGTTGCTAATGCATACAAGTGCATACAAGTGCATAGGGACTGCATTATAGTGATATGTGCTATAAATATACAGTTTATTATTAGTAGTAGTATTATTATTACAATGCAGAGTTTGTTTACATATAACATGCGCTACAGGCCATGCATTTTAGCTAGAAATACAGAAAAACTTGCTTTTTTCAACAACTAAATGCAGTCCGTTCTCATAATTTTGCACATAAAAAACCCTTAACTTGCTTGGTTAATATCATTGAACATTCCATGATGTTCAGTGTGACATTGATTAATTTTGCCTAACATTTATTGTACTTGTGTAGCTACTAATCTAGTTCTCTCATTTAAAATATTTTTGTAAAACTTCCTGAACATTAAAGGGGAATGAAACCCTGGGGGAAAATCCATTTTAATAAAAATAGAGGATAGAGAGAAGTAATTTTAAAAAAGTCCCATCAAAATCAGTTAAGAAATGAGAAAGTTATGAAAGTTTGAAAGGTCTCAATTTACTTCCTATGGCAATCCTCAAATTGGATGTTGCTTCAAAGTGACAGGTAGAGTAGGACAACTCTCCGTGTGTTTTCTATACAAAATTTCATATTTTCTCCATTATCTCTAAAATTGATGCTTGTCTTTTTGTGAACTCAACATATGTTGTGTCAAATACATTTCTCCATGATATATCTTGAGCTAAGAAGACAAGCTGCACCTTAAGAGATAATGGGGAAAATATGAAATTTTGTGTACAAAACATAGGAGAGTTGTCCTACTAAAGCTGTCATTTTGAAGCAACATTGCCAATTTGAGGATCGCCATAGAAAATAAATTGAGACTTTTCAAACTTTCATAACTTTCTCATTTCTTAACTGATTTTGATGGAACTTTTTTAAGTTGCTTCTCTCTATCCTCTCTTTTCATTAAAAATGATTTTTTCCCCAGGGTTTCATTCTCCTTTAATGATAGAGTAATCAAATTTTGGTAAGGGCATGCTGGGTCAAGATTTGGATGGGGGAGAAGAGAATAAAATGTATGTTCTCTTCTCTTCATTGAATATGTATTGATAGAGATTAACGGTGAGATTTCTTAAATACTGGGCCCTGTAACATGAAAGAGTTGGTTGTACGACACATGCTCCAGTGACAGTTGCTCTGTGATAATTCATAAAAATAACCAATATCTTAACTTTAAACCTTACCCTAACCTTAAAGTGTACCAGTCACATACAAAAAAACATTTTGCTCTGTATAAAAATAGGGGTTCCATGTCGATATACCATATTCAAACTGTGAGTTTCAAATTTTGATTCTATAAAGAGATATTGCAAGTTGAAATACACTCCCAATAAACTATGCAGTGACTTATGAGGAGACTAGACAACGCACCCGTACGAGCTCGCATAGAATAATGGCCCGCACAGAACCCTATTCCGGGTTTTTTTTTTCATTTTCAGTTTCTTCATACTCCTTAACTGTAAACCTGTAGTGGGCCAGGTAAAGTGTTACGAGGTTGATTTTATACATACTAGCTGTACACATATTTTTTTTAAAAGTGGGTTGGTACACTTTAAACCAAATCATAACTCTTAACCCTAACCCTGTATCTTTGACGAAATAAAGCCTGGGGAGCGTTTCATCAAGCGTTTTGTCAGTGATTTTTACTGACAAATTTGCTCTCAGCCAATCAGATGCAAGGATTTCAGTAGCTTATAACAGTTGTCGGTAAAAATCACTGACAAAAACGCTTGATGAAACGCTCCCCAGGAATAATTGTCGCCGGAGCATATGTCAGAGCTCTGAGAAGTTGTATCTTTCCCAAATTAATTGTATCTCCTTCTATCAATGGTACATTCACAATCAATAGTAACTTGCAATCAATTTTAGGTTATGGAAAGATACAGTTCATTGTAAGTCGGTTTTAATGCTACAGGGCCTTCGTGCATATAGTGGAATGGAAAGAGCCCTCCTTGGGGTGTAGGATACATGCTCCAGTGACGATTGCTCTGCGTCATTTTTGTACTCTAACCGAATACTAAACTTCAATCCTGGACCAAGCACTATACCTAACCTAAAGCTCTATTTCAACCCTAACCCTAACCCTACAACTCTAAATAAAAGCCCGAGCAATTGTCGCTGGGGCACGATGTCTGAGCACCCTCCCTGGACCATGTAGCTACAGAAAGATTAATCCTGTGCAATATATATGTATATTACTTGGATACAGTTATTGACATTGATTTAGTTACCTTTGTTCACTAATACTGTTTGGACTAATTCTCTTTTAAAAAATTATTGTTCATGTAATCATGATTTAGATGTGATTTTATTGATTACAAAGTTTTTACAGTTAATTTGAAGCATTTAACAGTACATGTACATACAGTGCCATTTACATTCTTATATTACTTGATCAACAGTATTCATTTTCACATTAATGAATTCTTAATTTTGTTTTATAATGCTTGATGTTATTACTAGCAGTAAATGTAAACAAACTCTGAGGAAAGTCTTAAATCAAAAGAGAAATTTTGATTTTTACAATCTAATACTCAGAAATTACAAAGAAATAAGAAGTTATTAAAGAATAAAGGGTGTTAAGTGCAAAATGAATTGAATGGTGGCTCTGGATACATCTGATTTTACATAGACCTTGATATTTCTCAATTTTATGTGCTACTTTATGTTAAAAGTGACTGATAGGTTTGAAAAGCTGGTAAATGCTGGATGTATTAATTGTTTCACAAATGCCTGGCATTGTTCAAGTTTAACTTGATGCTGTGTTTAGCGCCCTTTTCCTTGGTTGATGCAGAGTTGTTAGACAACGTATGGACTAGCTACCCACCAGCCTGAAGACTGGATCAGAGCAAAAAGTCATAAAGGACCCGTTTGTTTAAAAACATGGATTGTATGTGTTTTATTGGCTCAACTCGCCATTTTCTAAGTAGAGTATTGTTTACGTGGCCCATTTTAAGTTGTGGAGCAAATTATGAATTGCTTTGTAACTGCAAGATTAAGGGGTTATAACAATTACATTTACAGCATGGATTGGATTTGTCTTGATCTCTTGAGATTGAGAAAGGTTAGTTGCCTGCAAACTACTGCAAACTTATTGACCTAATTGACAACAACATCGTAGATAAGGTTCTCCTCTTGTTAATAACTCCCCAAAATACATAAATGTGCAAATATCCAAAGCAAAACTGTTTTAACGGTAAAAACATTTGTCCTGTTAAAATCTTTTGAAGCTACAGGGGAGAATCCAAGGGGATCATTGCATTCCACCCCTTTTTTTTTGCTTGTATATTTTAGCGTAAGTCAACCAGATTTTTTGTGGTATTAATTTATACCCAAATAATCTAATGACCTTTTTTCTTCTGATTGTCTGCATTATTTGGGAAATTGGACCCCCCCCCCCTTATACAAAATCCTGGCTCCGCCCCTGAGCTAGTGTGCTGTCTCAGACATGTTTAAGCCAAAAATCTATTTGAATGAAATGATAACTTTTCTGATTTCCTATTACTGTACTTGGTAATGCTCTTACTGTACATAATTATGAGCTGTATATCTGGAATTTATGTATAATATTCACTATATAGCACCATGTGAGCTGAAAATTGTAATAAATTTGTTTACAGTAAAAGGTGAAGTAGTGAAATGCCTTTTGTTTCTCTCCATGTTTGTGTATTGAGCTGTGCATGGTTGTTATGTTGACCAAGCCTCGGGCAGGTTTAGGAGGGGCAACGACATGGTTATGGGCACAATTTTAGTGGGAAGGGAGAGGGTGGAGGCTAATGTCTATTTCCCAAATGTAAAATTTCCGTTTTCTTAAAATTTGTGACTGCAAGATGGCCCGTCCTCCCCTTCTCCCCTACCTTTTCATTGTGATCGTCTCCCTTCCTCGTCAGTTTCAGCATGCACCATCTCTTCTACGGTCTGTCTCCATGATCCCTGAACAAAAATACTGTTAACTTTGCATAAGTCAAATCTGTTGGGACCACAAAAATAGTTCGACTTATGCAAAATTTGACTTAAAGGGCAATCCAACCTTGGTAATAAGATGATTTGTGTGAAAGCAGAAAAATAAGAAAAACAGGATGGTGAAAATTTGAAAGAAATCAGACGAGGTCTAAGAAAGTTATGGATGTTTGAAAAATGAGATCACTACATCTATGCGAATCTCATATTGGCAATTTGGTGAGTCAATTGTGACATTTTTGTGGACAACTCTCCCATTCGTCGTACACAAAAATATTAATTTGCGGTTTTCTTCAAGGCGCTTTTACCCTCGGGGCAGTACTCAAAATATATTGGAGATAGCTTATTGTTATAGGTCCTCATGAATGAAAAGATCGTACTGAGTAATGCATTATGAAAAAAAGTGACATTTTAGTCATTTTGTGTGTTAGAGCGAATGGGGGAGTTGTCCACAGCTTCATCACAGTGACATTAACTATTCGGCCAATTTGAAATTCCCATATGCATAGTGATTACAACTTTCGAAAATTGCTTATTGCTTGTCCGATTTCGTTCAAACTTTCACCAGTCTGCTTCTCTGATTTTTCCTCTTTCTTTCAAAGCAACTTGCTATTAAGGTTGGAATTCCCTTTAAGAAATGTAAATAGCACATATTTTGCAGTTTGGTCAAAAAAATTGATTTGACTTGAGTAAAGTTCGAGTTATACGACTTCGAGTTATGCAAGGTTAACCGTATACGTCAAATAAATGATAGTCCTGAAATTTTCATAACTGTGCACAAAATATACAGCTGAATAGTATATGTACCCCTGTTAATGACAGCCTAAGTCATATAAAGGAGAAAATATCTGCTGAAAGCATGGGAGGCATGAACTCGTGTCAGTTTGAGTAGAGTTAACGCTCTTATTGCTCTCAGCTTGGCAGATGCACGCTGGACTAAGAAAGTAATATCTGCTTTATGAATAGATGAAAAGAGGGATGGAAGTCGGAGACTGAAAAAGATTTCATCAGGTTATGAAGGTCACTTTCAATGATCATATCGTTTTGAAACATGACAGAATGTTCAGGATTGCTCTCAGATTCAATAGTCTTTATTTAACATTCATAGTTATTGTAACATTTCCAACTTTCAATCACCAGCCTTCCCAGTTATTAAAACTTTTTTCGAACTCAGAATTGAAAGCACATTTTGGTGCCAATTACTTAAAAAACCTACCCTCCTGCACAAACTACCATGCATATTCATTGCTTCATTTGCTTACTTGTAATGCAGATGATATGTAAATTTACAATCTGCACAATGAATATGTATTATTCTAAATAAGATATTCAAATATCTACTCATGAATATGCAAAAGTTTCTAAGGGGTGATGCTTTTTTTTTTTTTTTTTTTTTAGTAACCGTCACTAAAATGTGCTATCAATACTGTATAATGTAAAGTTTTGGAGGTCAATCAAGGGATTAAAAGATCTGGGGAGGCATGAGCTCACAGCAGTTTTCAAAGAGATCACATCCATGATGATACTCTCAAGTCAGGCAGGAAGTCAAACAAATCTATTTAGTTTGATATATGATGTTTGATATATGATCATTGAAAATGAATATCTTTACATTCAGAAATCTCTTCACTGTCCAACTTCCATCCCTCTTTTCATAAGCAGATATTTCATACACAGAAAGAAGTTCATTTTCAATGATCATATATCAAATTAAATAGTTTTGAGGAATATGAAAGAATAGTTCTATGATTTGCTCTCTCTAATTCAGTAGTCTTTATTTAACATTGATCTTTATTTTGGATTCTTTCATTTTGTCAGCAATTGCCATCCCTCCCACCCAGCAGAACTTTTTTTGGAAGTCAAATAGAATTGAAAGCACATTTTGGTGCCAGTTATTTTAAAACCCCTACCCATCCTGCACAAACTGCATGCATATTCATTCCTGTATTTGCATACTGCATTAGCATACTTGTAATGCAGATGATATGTAAATTTACAAATATGTACAATGAATGTATTGTTATGCTAATTACTATATTCAAATATCTGCTCATGAATATGTTATATATTTATCCATAAATTTGAATAACTTAGTAAACCGGTCTATTCACTTACAATGATAAAAAGTTCATTCACAAGCACTCTCTTTCAGTAGTCTTTGTTTAACATTTCAGTTTCTCTCAGTGCTCTTTTCCAACATTGCTAATTGCAATGTGACATATCCAGCTTTCTGAAGGCTGGTATTCGCCATCCCTACCACCCATTAGACAGGTAATTTATTTCACCAATACTCCTATTCCCCCATATCCCGACACTCCAAATGCATTCCAGCTGTTATAGTATTTGTCGTTTTATTTAAATAAACCAATACTTTCCTTATCTTTTACCTGATTATGGCACTGTAGAAGGCTAGTAATAAATGTTAAAAATCAGGACATATTCTACACAGAAATATGAAAATCAGATTATTAAACAATTCTTATATGCTGCCGATAAAAGAAATTTTTAATATGTTGCATATACCGGTAATATAAACATGTACACAAATTTAGTATGATTTGCCTTAATAGGTACATGTATACGCACTTTTCAATTTTTTTATGCTGCTTTTATAAAATGAAAGTCCAAAAGTATAACATGTATCATTATACTTCATTCATTAAAATATTATCCTGTGTTATGGAAATTTTCATTAATTTCATCATACAATTTATAGTTCTAATTGATATTATCATGCAGATACATGTGATTTACGTATCTAAAATTGAACAATATTTTTTTTGTAGAATGACAACTTTAATGCCATTATTTCAGATCTGGAAAATTTAGATGTTATGTTTGTCTCCTTATAACATTTATCATATTTATTCAAATAATTAAACCATTCAATTCAACACTATCTGGTGTTCCTTCTCTGATATGATCATGACTAAATAATAACTGTTAAAAATCATGTCATTTACTACACAAAATATAAAAATCAGATCAGCAAACAATTCCATGTGATATAAGAAAGTTTTTAATATGTTGCATATCATACAAATATGTACACAATCCACTAGAGAAGAATAGTATGTACATCTTTTTAAAAAAGGACAAATTGACAGTAGTATAAAAGATTTTTTAAAGATACCATAGAATCACATAAGCCAATTGGAGGGACAGATTGCACTAATGATGTATTGTCTGTTTGGAGCCAGAAAGGTGTTAACTCATATACATAGAGTTAACGCCCTTCTGGCTCCAAGCAGACAATATGTCCTTGGTGTTTCAATATTCATGAATTTCACCATATGATTTGTTTTGTACATCAAATGTCTCCGTAATCATATTCAATATTAATTTATTCATTTTTCATATTTTTCAGAAATGTGGTCAAAAATTCTTATACTGATTATTTATTCATTTCTTAATCTTCAGGAGTGTGAAAATGTATAACTTTTCAGATTTGGAAACTTTGGATGTTTACATTTGATATCAACAGACTACTTTGAGACAATAAATACAGGTACATCGCATGTCACAACTGATTAACTGCCAACTTAAATTAATGAAAATTATAATGACTGAAACTTCGGACTAAATAATCAAGCATTAGTCTACTTTCATCATCTAAAATCTGTCTCAAAATGTGCTTTGTAGTGTAAAACCCACAAGGCTTTATACTTCTCTGTGCTAACACTGATTTTCAATATACATGTACATATAGTTTATACATATAGTTAAAAAATGCCTTATATGATACATACAAACATATAAATATATATTTTCTTTGGAATGAATTATGAGCAATCTTTATATCAAATATGGATGGAATCAGTTGGAACTCATGTTGGAAGGAGACTGCTGCATATCATTATCACCGATAAATTTCCACAAAATTTTCTTCAAAAATATTCATGATTATGATAAAATGTAATATAAAAATATCTAAATCCTAAACCTGATTCAAATTAAATATCTGATTATGGTGTTCTCATGGCTTCACAATCATCATATATTTGAATAATACCTGATTTCTATGAATACACAGTGGAATGTATATCAGAAGCTCTTTGTATTTTTATCTTTGGTACATAATTTGATTCCACGGAGAAAATAATCATCTCATCCATTTTTACATATAAAGAGTAAATAGACAACACTTTAATCGTAACTATGAAATAATATAGACATATAAAGAGAAAAAGTTTTCATGAGTAATAAATTGGAAATTAAATCCTTGCAAAAAGTTTGTTTTTTTTCAACTGTGAAGGAGTGAATTGACTATAAGGGTGTCTTATTAAATGGCAAATATATAATTTCAGAGCTTCAAAACTTTTTTTTTTTTACTACACATTCTGAAAATATTATATGTGTGAATAAACTTCATTTGGTAAAAACTTTTTCTCTCATTGATCAAGGTGCTCTAGGAACAAAATATTCACCAAATTACAGTAAAAATGGAACAGTTTGAAGAGTTAAAATCATTAAAAAGTTGAACTAAATCAAGCAAAGATGGTGAGAGATGGAAAGGTAGAAAGGAAGGATGGGATCTTCAAATAAAACAGTAAATGTAAGAATCCAAAAATGATAAATAAATAACAAGGCTTTAAGCTCCCAGACACCATCAAAGCATTTCCCCAAATGTCAAAACTTAAAGGTCATGGGTCGGTATTCAATTCAATACTTACATGTAAGGCAGAAATAAGAGTATTGTGCTAAGTTTTTGGCTTAGACAAAATACTTAGCCACCTTCCTTATCCAGTTGAATCTTATGGCTAAATATTTTACCCTATCAAGCCTAAGACAACTCCCTAGTAGACTTTTTACTTTTACTTAGCTGCTAAATGCTAACAAAAATACTGACTTCAGTCAAGTATTGAATTTAATACGGGCCCCAGACT
Organism: Heliocidaris tuberculata; assembly: GCA_025618425.1. Lineage (NCBI taxonomy): Eukaryota > Metazoa > Echinodermata > Echinoidea > Camarodonta > Echinometridae > Heliocidaris > Heliocidaris tuberculata. Next base: position 11,501,155 of record CM046834.1, read on the forward strand.
ATAACTGATAACTGTAGAACCACACAGACCCAGTGTACATGTAGGTCATAATACCAAATTTACAAGTCCTGGACTACGACTGATAGTCTTGGAACTAGGCTAACCCGGCTGGGTCTAGGTGGTGTCCCTACGGAGTCCAGGGACCTGGACAGGTTGTTCCTGTAGGGCTTCTGTTGCGAGGAACCAGGAGTGGAACTAGAATCTCTGGTGCTGGCCCTGGCACTACGAGGGACTTGGATCGAGCCCACTTCGCTGGCTGCGTCGTTCCCCTCATTCCCATCAAAGACCTGCAAATCAAGGGCAGACAAGAAAACATTAACTCGTTGACAACCGGTGACAACCGAAGAGGTTTACTACAGGAATCATCTGGTTCCCATAGGAAATGGCTTAAAAGAGCAGTGCACTGTGGCAACCTAATTAAAAAACTCCTGTTTTACAATAAAAATTGAAAAGTTTAACATCTTTTGGAAGATAATACATTACTGTATAAGCTAATATTTTCGTGTACAGATATTTACGCGAATGAGTGACTCCAAGACATATTCGTGCGTCGTTGCTTTCGCGAATGGCCGACCTAGGCCCAGGCCTGCGATCTGTCTATCTACTGATACACACTGGCACCGCCACTCTAGTCAGTCACACAGCGCTGCATGCGAACTGTACTTCACACTGCTACTATACCAGTAAATCATACACACCAATTTTGATGTGGCATTATATTCGTGTGGTGTTAAATTCGCGGTCGGCAGGTTACTCGCGAAATTCACGAAAATAAAACCCTCGTGAAAATTTCAGCTTATACAGTATTTGAAGCATTATTAAGTACACCCTTTTGTGTCTTCTAACTAATTATATCTTATGTCTTTGAAACCTCCTTTTAACTTTTTTTCTGAGTCATATATTGAATTTCAGAGTGTAGTGTTTGGGGCAATAGAAGCTTATTGAATTGAACTTCAGAACAGTGTTTTGTTATCAGGTTGATTACAATAATTCCACTGTTTTTCACATCTTCCTTGAACAATACATGATGTAGAGCAACTGGGTCGTTGTACAGTAGTGGTCTCTCTGATGAGTACTTTGAAATTCAGATATCATCAATCCTTCACTTTCTATTCAGGAAATGTACATGTTCCTGGGCACAAAGGCCCAAATTCACGAAAGAGGTTTATCTAACCCGTGGTTTAAACCTCCATAAGCGTAGTGCGTGCATGTCCTCATGTCCAATGGGAGGATAGTAATGAAAAAGTACGCGTATTTACGCTTATTTTAGTCCACGTCGGAGGTTTAAACCATGGTTTAGATCATGTTTAAGATAAACCTCTTTCGTGAATTCGGGCAAATGAGTGCAATATACTAGTAAATGAAATGCGACACGTAACGTTGGAAATAAAAGCCAATTGCATCTTTCTTATTTATGATGACTTCTACCAAAAAAATATAAAATAAAGTAAAATATATGGGTAGCTATTGTTTTCTCCAAAATAAAAAAATATATATATAACTACAACCACATAAAGTCTACATTATAAGGACCGATAACAAATTAAATAAAAAGTAAAATATGGGTAGCTATTGTATTCTCTAAAATAAAAAACATACAAATACAACCACATAAAGTCCAAATTACATGGAACAGGTATCCATCTGAATGACTATGACAATGCTTTTAACAGTGACCTTTAAAAGAGAACACATCAAATTCGTATCTACATAGAGAATGAAGAAATGAAATGCTAATGTGTAAAATAGCAATCATGTTCTGTATTACAACAGGACTCGACTAGCGCACAGTATGTGCCACACTCAGGAAGGTTAAGAATTTATCTGGGAGGACAAATGTGGGGAAGTGAAATAAGGACAAAAACTAAGACCTGTGTTTTGTGCTGACTACAATATTTGAAAAGTGCATCAAACTAAACCAATTCCTTGATTGTCAAATATTAAAACTTTGTGAAGTGATAAATCTAGTTAAATTATTTGTTTTTCTAATTAGACTGAAGGAGTTTAATCTTGTCAAAATTTCTCTCATAGAATAATCAAATAAAAAAATCAAACAGAACCACAACTAAAAATTGTGTGCTGGAAAAATCAAAACACCTGTCACAATAATTGTTTTATTCACCTGCTTCTTTCTTCATTAAAACAAATCATATAAATGTGCAATAGCAAATTCCAAAATGAGTAAAAAATAATATTGTCTTTGATACTACAGATTCAAGTGCTTCACAATATTACATATCACTTAATATGGAAAGATTACTGGAATGTTTTTGATGTATTCATGTGCTCCTTTAAACAAATTCTTTCAAAGCTCTGATTTTATCGCGTTAGGGTATTTATGAAAAGCTGAAAACTTTGACTAGTTAAATTCAATGTGGGTTCACCACGATTGTATGCCTGAATCCCACAATATCACAAATATTAAGCATTTCTTTTTATCTTTAGTAGTCCCTACTGAATCAATCTGTCACTAATTAATCTGTCACTAATACTGGCAAATAAATCAAAGACGGATATTATTTCTACAAAGTTTATTTTCATTCTGCACTGAAGCTGGCCTAATTTTCCTATTAAAAAGAAAACCATTTGTAACTTTAGGTGCTAGCTGTTGGAAAACAAATCAAGTTAAAACAAACACAAAAAGAACAATTGCAAAAAGTGAATATTGTGTGCACGGGGTTATGCTAAAAACCAGTTTCAAAGTGCTTGTGGTATGATATTAGTGCTATTAGCAGACACATTCACTCTTGTTAGCTGACCTCTACTACTGCTGTATTTCAAGTTGAGCCCATTCCTTTGTAAAGCATGAAATAACCCAGGGATACAAATGAATAAAATAAGGGTTACTGGTCAAAACAATCCAACAACAAAAACACAGAAAGCAAGAAAAATACAAACCCATAAAACAATGAACAAAATAGCAAGAAAACACCCATAAAAAAATAAATAGCAAAGAAAAGTAAAGGTAATCCCTGTATGTATGGGTGACTCCCATAAGGTGATGGAAACCATTAAAATGCAAATATGCACTCTGTGTATTCCCGCACCCTAACACACAAAGTGGTCCTAAATTTCCATCTTACTGTACTCACCCCTTTAGAGTTCTGAATTTTCAGTGTTAGAGAAATTGCTAAAATTAGTAAAATGTTAAATTCTTATCTCATAGCAATTTTTTTTTAAAATTTCTTCATGATGTATTTTGTATCTAACTAAGGTCACATTGAAAGATTTTACTATTCGTCTGTCATATAATTGATGAGCAATGATTAGAAAGATTTGCTAACATTGCTTCACCAATTTAAACTTTCTTTTTATGCATGCTATCACTGATATAAATTGAGTGGAGGCAAAGTAGAATTTTATCTCCTTTTCAGATTTATATACACGATCATTGCTCTTAAACTTTCCATTCCGAGAATGAAAAATTTGTCTTGAATGTCCAACCATCTTTCTGTGAAACACTAGTATTAGAAACATAAACAAGTACAATAAAAATCAACAAGTGTTATCAACTTACAAAATGCCATGAGAGTTACATATTTACCCATTTAACCTGTATTATATCACAGCACTTTCCAATACACAACTGTAAATCATCTTATTCCCATTCAATACATGGATATTACTAACCTGTTATTTTACCCCTTGCCCAAATACTCATATCACAGTAATTTTTTGAGTATTTATTCACGTCATATTTCTGTCTGAAAACGTTAGTGCAGCTTCCATCATTTCAATCAAACTCTTGTCTTGTTCTATACAAATATTTTTATCTTCATTTTTATCAAAATAAATATGCAATTTTATAAAAAAATGCACCATTAATTAGTAATGCAATCAATAAATCAATCAAATAAACATGAAATATGATGTACATGAGATACTGATTATTCCTGTTCAATCTTATTTTGGTGTTGAAGAAAATGAAATATGATCTTCGTCATATCATTATCATCACAAATTATTCACATCTTCATCAATAACATCACTAACAACATCAATATCATTACCATCATCATTACAATTATCATCGTCAACCATCATCATCACCATCATCATCATCATCATCATCATAATTATCATCATCATCATCATCATCACCACCATCATCATCATCATCACCATCATCATCACCATCATCACCACCATCATCATCATCACCATCATCATCCCCATTGCCATCATAACCTCTATTTTCAACTTCATCAGTACACCACTATCCTCCTTATAATCTTCCTACTTTCTTCAGAGAAAACACCAGGATTCCATTCATGTGCCAATTATTTGATGAAATGAATTAATGATTTTCTATATATGGATTTAATACATGATGAATGTGCACCCAAGCGAGACCCCAAAATCACTATACTAAAGCATTTACAGAAAGAGGTGCAATGTCATCTTACCTGTTTCTGAATCCACAAAAAGGGGAAATTTTAGAAGGATTTTACGATTTAAAATTTGGAACAAGTAAAATTCACACGTAAATTTCAATAATTCCCATAAATCCTCTCAAAGATATCATTCAACAATTTGGAGTTTACGACACAAAAAGTCAACCCCAAGACAGCAAGAGAACCAAGAAAACCAAACACTCCAAAAAAAAAATGAAATTTGAAGATAATTACAGCCACTTTTTTCTATGTGGGTTTGCCAAAAAGAATATAGTAAACAAAGAAAAAGAAAAGTAAAATTCTCTTTTGACACACTTTCAGATAATCACCCTGCTTCAGATATGGTAATATGTGCTTTAAAGCATGATGAGACTGAATTTCATTTCGTGTTGAAAACGTTAAATAATACCCTTCAAATTTTGAATCTTTGATTTCATAATTTATTGAAATATAATTCTTATAAGCTAACTGAAATGGTTTAACCAAATACTGAAATTTCAATGCTCCCTAAATTCAAAGAGAATATCATCATAGCAATCGCAAGGTTTGGTATTATCATGAATAAATGAATATAAGAGCAAGTAACATGTACTTGTAACTGATTATTTTGGTATCATGTTGATGAATACATTAAATAAAAAGGCTTTATTAAACAGAACAGAATGTACATGCATGAAATTCAAGATAAAGTATGTTATGTGAACAAACTTTAATAAACAAATGCATATATTCAAAGACAGATGGTGAAAATGAGCATGCATGCAATTTAAATGAAAGAATTAAAAGATTCACAATGATACATGCAACTATTGTGGCATGCTATAGGCTATAGAACTTGGATTTGACAAGATATCTAAAATGTAGCTTAGCGAAAGGTAGTGGCTCGTAAAGATGTGTATGGAATGCCAAAGGAAAGATTGAGGAAAAGCATTATTTCCTTGTAAGTTGTAAATACCAATAAAGATGTACATTGTAAATAGTAAGTAAATTTAAATGTCAAGTACAATTTTGTATACCATGTTTATGGGAGTAACCTCAATTAGCATAATGCTATTTGTTGGTTCCTTTTACCAAAATATGTCTATATATACATTTTATATGTTTGTTGCATCTATGTGACATCAATTTCAATATTAAGATATCAATTTTCATAGAGGCAGAACCATAATATCAGGATGTAGAGATTATATACAATGTGTAGCTAAATAACAAAACTCTCATTCAGATATAAAGTTGGATTATAATTTTAGATGCACCAAAATTGCTAACAATTACACATTTTTCATTCTGGACGCATCTTTTGGTGCCACTACATTTTGCTAAACTAACTTTACGTCATGACACATGAATTTCATTACTAGAATCTTTTTTGGCAAAACTTACCTTCCATTGCAAGCCATCGCCGATCGAGAAGGTTATCCCAGTCCCACCTGTGCGATTCTGTGGTGGGTTGTGGACTATGGGCAGTTTGAATTCAGTACTCGGCTCCTCCATGTCCATAAACTTTCTCAGCCGTTCTCTGGCGAGTTTCTCATACTTAGAGTCTAGAAGGCATAAAGCATGATAAATAAATATGAAATTCAAAGAATGTACAATGAACTTGAATGCAAATGTTTGAATGAATATACATGTACAATGTTATACATATATATGAGGATATCCTTTTGTTTTTACATGTACACATTCCCTAAATACGAATAGATATGAAAAATATAATTTTTCATTCTGCATGCACACAGATGCTGTTTGTAAAGTACATACAATTTATGATATTCATTACAAACCTGTTAGTCTTATTCAGCATTCCCATAGAGAATACAATAAAGAGAGTATCTTGAATTACAAAAACTAATAATTTACTGAAACTTTCCCTTATTTCTGATACAACATTCTATTACATTCATTCCATATTTACATGTAGTCCGATTGTATGAGTTGCTATGTTTCTTTTTCAACATGTCTCCTTGTGTGCATAGACCCTACATTGTAACTCTTTTTAGTGCCAGAATAATTCACAACAGACTGAAATTTGACTGGAATTCTTTTTTTTATGACCATTATTATTAATGATTTGGTGTTGCCTGTGCCTGGGAGGGGAAAAGCAAACTGAATCACTGTAACCCTTAGGTCTTTCCTCCCGATATAACTGATTGGGATGTGCAGGTGAACCACTACACCACAGTTTCCCCCTTTACTCTTCTACGAATAGTGCAGTGGGTTCTTAACCTGCAAAGGTGGTGACTCTCCTCTACACGCAGCCTCCATTTAACGTCCTATCCGAGGGACGGAGTGTTTTCCACTGTAACATAGCCTGTGTCTATGAAACAGGGGAGGGGCACATTGACACACAACGCAGGCTTCAGTCATCCACCCAGGGTGGATTCGAACCAACGATCTTTGGTACGACAGGCAGACGCTTTGCCGGCAGTGCAAGGGTTTATCATTAGAAACTTACATGGCAGTCTGTCTTGCTGGTAAGAAGGCTGCTGGTAGCGTTTACTGAAGGCTGCAAAGTAAGGCAGCATCTCCTTAAACAAGGCATACTGGGCGTCGTCAAAGAAGTTTGGGTTGTGAGGATCTTTGCCGGTATCCTTCAAGAAGATGTCTGCTTTCTTCATCACCTTGCTGGCCATCTCAGTAGATATGTCAATCTAGATATTTTTTGTGCAAGGCAGAATCAATGGTTACAAATCATTTCTGTTCCCTCAAGGATGTTTTTTGTCTACTGCAAAGGTTAGGTGATCAAAATGGATTTCATATAAAAATAATGACTGTTTTTGTATACTTTCACAGACTTTCACAGATAACTTTAAGTGAGTAAGTGAGACTTTCATTTTCACCCTTTCAATCTTGTATTTTTGATGTACTACAGGGTAGAGGCAATTTTCAGCTCCGTTTCATAAAACTTGTTATCAATAACAACTGGCACATTTCTATGACACATTTGTTCTCAGCCAATCAGATGCCAGGATTTCAATAACTTATAACAGTTATTGCAACTTCTTATGGATAACAAGTTTTATGAAACAGGGCCCTGTAATCGCAGCTCTTTTGCTATACAAAATGAAGGCAAATAAAGTGCATTTAATATGCAAATGACTGCTCTTTTTCTCGATTTAGACATTTTAAACTTAACTTGGTGTTTTTTCTATTATTCTGCGTGTTTAAACAAAGACATAAAACCTGTCAACAAAAAGCATTACTTTTTAAAGAGACTGATCATTACTTATAAACATTACAGCGACTTGTGAGGAGACTAGTTGATGGCCCCGTATGTGCTCGCAGAGAATAAGTGCCCGCGCAGAACCAAACTTGGAATTGGGTACCGCGTGAAGGGGTTTTAATATGTTTTCATTTATTTTCTTCTTACTCTGTGACCGTTAATCCATTGAAGGCCAGGTAAAGCATTTTGAGGTTGATTTTATACATTCTAACTTTTCAAAAATGATTGATACACTTTGACACCCTTCTGGCTCTCGGCATCCAATTTTCAAATAATACACCTCAAATGATGACACTCAGAAGTAAAAAGAAAAGTCAAGAGAACTTACGAGAATTCCCGAGTTGGACAGAGGAGAATCAATGAAGCAATCCAGGATGACTTCCACCTTTCTCTTCAGGAGAGCCATGTCCATGTGGGAGTGGCAGGCTTCCTGTATGAAGATATTAAAAAGACGAGATGAGAGTCTCTATAAAGAAACATTGTGCTCTAGGGCAATTCCACGCAAGTATTCCATACAGCATATGACTTTTATCCATTTATTTCATCCAAAAATTTAAAATCACTTTATACATGTAGGACCATTAATTGATTCATCTGTCTGTATCACTACCATTAGTCAATGGTTTGATCGAGAAACTTTTTTAAAAATTTTAAATGAAATAAACGAATCAAAGACATATGTCGCACGGGACGAAATTTCAGAGAATTGCTGTTTAAATATCAGTCACTGGATAAAGGAATTTCCTATCTCACTTAGTTTATAAAAATTAAAAAGGAACCTTTCAAGAGTCAAATTTTAAGTTCTAATTCTCTGTGTTATTGGTGAATTAAGAATAAAATATCTTCCATGGAAATACATGTATATTCCATAATCCTTGCATGTGCATCAGGAAAGAAAAGTTAGCTCTCCACATTGACCTATTCTTGGAGAAAGTAGACCTTCTTAATTCCTGGGTTGGATTAGCTGCTAACAGCATGATGAAGGCTAAGTTTTGCCCTAAAGGTTCAACTCCACTACAGAATACAGGTTGCAAAAACATAGATGCTTTGTCTTGCTCGCCCGTTTTTTCATTATTCATCTTATCTGCATACAAAATAAATATTCAGACAAATTCTGAATACATGAAAGGCAAGAAAGGCCCAACTCCATCAAAACAGAATGGACATAAAAGACTAATACTTTGATGACTCCAAGAGACATAATATTTTAATCTTTATATATCAATGTACATCTATCAATTAAAAGTTCTAAGAAGAAAACATTGTCTCTAAAATATATCTTGAAATATGATTTTTTACTCTTAATTACAAAAACTGTTTTGAAGGAGTTGGGCTCATGTATTCCATTCTTTCTTTACTTTGAATCTCTGTGCCTCCAGGTAAAAGACGAGATCCTTGTCCAGAAACTCCGCTCCGCCATCCTTTCCGTTGTAGTCCATGAGGTAACGATGAAAGTACATGAGTTTATGAGATGGTATCCCACGGGCGGACTTGATCAGCATCGTCTGGAACTCATTCTTGTCCTGGGCCGTGGGCATCTGTTGGCCAGATTGCTGCAGGGGTCAAAGATGAAGAGAATAGGGTGTTATCATGGAAACAGTGAAAAGTTGATGGGGGAATTTTTGTTTAAACATAGTTGAAAATATTTAGTTGAAAATATTTAGTTGAAAATATTTGGAAAGAAATCCTAATTCAGTTATATCATTACCATGGAAAAGTGACAAGTTGATAGGAAATGTTTAAAAAAGTCGCAAACATAGCCAAAGAAATCTAGATTCAGTTATATCGTTAGCATGGAAACAGTGAAAAGTTGATAGGAAATGGTTTAACACAGTCCCACACATAAACAAAGAAATCTAGATCTTTTTTTGTCATTACCATTATGCAATATATTTTAAAACACTGTTCAGAATGTATGAGCATGCTTGAGGCTTTTGTAATGTCCGCACATTTCAATAAGTGATACACGTGGTGTTGCATGACTGCTGATACAATGTTTATCTTACTTATGTTGGCTATCATGTTGTTAATGGACAATAAAATGGGCTTGTCTGGGTAAACATAACCCAGAATGGTCTTTACAGAAAGAATATCAGTCTAGATTTATGTTCATCACCTTGTCACTGGACACTGGGTACAAAGGCAGGACAACCAATAATTGGCTTTAATATGGATTGACAAGATCTATCATAAGCAAATTCAAAACTTACAAAAATTGCAAGATGATTAGATTTATTCCATTTGGTAACTAATGTGGTATTTACATTTGTGTATTGTAAACTTTTGAATAAAAAATAAATGAATATACATCACAAGTGTAGCAAATTCTCACAAATACCAAGCTGCAAGTACTGCAAGTGCAAATGAATCACCCATTTAAAGACTTCAGTGCATTTCTGTGCCACTAAAACGCTGTTTTGAAAACCGTATAATTTTATTGCAATGAAAACTGGACCCATTTTGTGCGGTGATTTGTGTCCTTTTACTAGTGCATGTTTAACCTTTAGTATTCATCAAAATATAATGCATAGCACCATATAGCAACACATCTTTTTTTAAGGACAGATATGGAAGCAAACACAAGATGGAGCTTATAAAGCTTTTTTTTTTTAAATTTCACCACATAAAAAAGAAAAAAATACTCTAAAAGGAATATAAAACCAGCACTCCCTCAAACTACATGTATATTCACAGAAAACAAATAGTATCGCAGTAGGATTGCTGTGTACAGAATTCATGGGTGCCGTGCAATTTGTTCATATCGAAGAGCACTTAGTTAGATTATAAAATCATGGTGATCAAACTGATCATTAAATCACTATGATGATGATTTTTTACATCCACATGTATAAAAGAGATTATTTAAAACATATATTTGCAGTGACAAGTGCCATTAATCTATAACTACTACATTTGATGTATTATAGACCCCCTGATCCTCCCGTGGAACAATGTGCCTATGCGGCAAATCCAGTGCTATTGATCACTACAGTCCTTTACCCTTTCATATACAACACACTCCCAATAATAAAAAGAAAACAAAAACAAAGAAATAACATGATAAACCTGTCACACACTTTATCCTTACTGACAGATGTAAAAGTATACACTAAGACAGGATTCTTTGAGTAATTAGAGCACAAACATAAACATAAATGATAAATAATGACATCATTTACATGTACACAGGTGTTATTGGCAGTCCAGGGGGACGAACATCCAACATTTGGTAAAGCAATACATTTCAACAAGAAAAGCAAACATTTTTAAAAGTTAGTGTTATTCAAAACAAGAAAACACACAATAATTCAATTAATGAATTAAAAATTTGGACGAACATCCAACATTTGGCAAAGCAATACATTTTAACAACAAAAGCAAACATATTTTCAAAAATTAGAGTTATTTTTCTTTAATTTGGACAAACATCCAACATTTAGCAAAGCAATACATTTCAACAAAAAATTTTTTTTCTTTTCAAATGTTAAGGTCATTCAAAAGAAGAAAACACACAATAATTCAATTAAAAGTTTGATGAATATGTAACATTTGATAAAGTACGACATTTCAACCAGAAAAGCAAACATTTATAAAAGTTTAATAGGATTATTCAAAACAAGAAAACACACAACAAATGAATTAACAAATTAGAATTTAATACATAAAATAACCACTATTGCTTAGTAAAACACTTTACTTACTCTATGCTGTTATCACAATGAAATACAGTGACGGCGCAGTTAGGAACAATACATTACACAGTATGAGTTAGGGTTTGATGAAATGAGAGGACAATAAAGATTAAAATAAAATATCCTTTTAACGTAAAAATTCTTTCATAGAATAAATTGAAGTATGAGTTTAGAAATGGATGACATTATATGAAAGCAATGCAATGAAATTTTAGAATGAATATTCAGAAAATACATAATGACACATTCTTCTTTTAGGTACTTCATAGAAAAATAAAAGCATTTTATGAGCACAATCGGAATGAGTTAGAAACACTGATGAAATTATGCAACAATGGTAAATTCAAGTTGAAATTAATATTAATATTAAAAGGCCTACAAGGAAGTATGGAAGGATAGGAAGAAAAATGATAGACATAATTTGCATAAAGGTAAAGAGAAGTATAGAAAGTTAGAAAAACAGAAAAACAGCTAAATCAGAAGACCTGAGGCTCTGTCACATGCAATCACTTTTGTTCAAAATTTTCACAAACTATATCAGACTACCATAGGAAAGACCTTAAAAAAATCAATGCAGACATTTGTATGAAGAAATGAACACATGAATTGTGGAAAACAATATTTTCACCTTAACTGAATTTTTGCAATAGAATTCACAGAGACATTTAATTAACAATTGTAAATCTTGCTTTCACATCAGACTGGCGGATACACACAAAACTTCGGAAGATGATTTAGAAAAAGAAAGCAACTAAACAAGAATAATTGTTAACTATTTACCGGTAGTCCCTGAACAACCAAGGAACACCCAAACTCTGATGTGCTGTAGTAGTAAAAGTAGGGGACTGTGGGCAATTAAATTTGGATGCTTTGAATGTCAAATCCACATTGAAAATGATGTGTTACTGTGGATTCTTGGGGGTACAGTATGGTATTGATATTGCAAGATGGCTTTCTAAGATAGATTCAATAAAATAGCTGCACCCATGCTTTCTCGGTAGTTGAGGCTTGATGTACTGTATGATGATGGCTTTTTACAATCTCTGGATGTTTTTCAGTCATTTACTAGTAAATCATTACACAATTAGGACAAAATATTGGGAGTTTTTAAAATAAAGTAAACCCAACTTTGATAAATTCCTGTAAATAGACAATATCAGACCTGTCAACCCTGAAACCCAAGAAATAGGGACATATGACAAGGCAGAGGCTGAAAATAGGGACATTTCTGAGTTTCCTATACTTTACTACAGACAGATTTTTGCAAAAATTGGGACACAGTGGTAGAAGTGGTTCTTTCTTTTACCAAAAATCGGGATTGTCCCTGTTAAATAGGGACAGTTGGCAGGTATGCAATATTTTTTTTACCGGCAATGAAATTCATATTATCTAAAAGAATGATTAATGAATAATAATCGATGCTGCTCGGTAAAGCATGTATGGATGGATGCCATTAAAAAATAATTTGAAAGCATATTTCTTCTTTATGTATAAAGATAACTATTGTCAGTCACAGAGCACATAGTTTGGTCACAATAACCCTTTGTTTTAGTTTTTTGTTTTTCTGGGATGCATGGTATATTTCACATTTAAAGAAGAAAGAAAATAGCAGAAGGTGCATGATTATCATTTGAAGAATATTTTGTACAGTTTGGAAATTTTGGTTAGTTTGTGCAGTCAAGAATGAAGACAAAAGAGTTTAATGTGTTTCTGGCATATCTCCATTTTACAATATTAAACAATGATCAACTGAGATATTACAGGAAAAAGTAAGAGAAATAGAGCAATACAAAATGAACACATCATACTTCACATACAAACAGAATACAAATGTAGCAGAATAAATGGTGCATGGTGATTTAATGATTTTTTTTTTTTTTTCATTTTTGTTATTGTGTATCATTTTTGTTAGTTTGGGCAGTCAGGCAGGGAGAGAAAATTCTATGCCTTTCTCATAATGATCAAATTTCAAAATTTAGTACAAAATAAATTAAAACACTGCAGATATGATTAATTATTTCAAACAGAGTATACAAATATCATGATTATATCAAATTATATATTCAAAAAAGCAGAAGTGCATGGTTATTTGATGGTTATTTATTTTTAATTTTGTCATTTCTGTTAGTTGGTGCAGGCAGGAGGCAGACAGGTAGTCTTCACTCAGAAGAAATTCCTTTCTTACCGGTCCCTTTCCTCGGCGTCTTCTTTTGTATGCTAGAACCATACTCTGTGTGCTCTCCGTCCTGCTCGTAGCCGTTCCTTCTATTCTTTCGGCTCCTGGTTCCTCTCCAGATTCCATGTAACTCTACAATTTTATTTTTTTAATGAAGTGTGGAATGTATTATGGGATATGCCCTCAAAGCTTTGTCACTGAACAGATTTTCATGAATATTCCACAGCTGTAAGTGCATATTTGTATTTCACACAGTTTAAACTGGTTGTTCTTTAGGTATGACAGTGTCTTTAAAACTAGATTTTAAAAAAACATTTGCACAAGCTCTATCTGAGGTATGATAATACAACAAGGACACAAAGTACATCATTAATCTCACTCACAGTTTACATCAAATCAATCATAGTTGACCTGGAAGTACACTCTTCACTAAAAATCATACTTGTGTATCTCTATTAAAACAAAAGTGGTTTATCTCAGTTCAAAATAAGGCTTCATTTGTGCGAATATATGATATAGTGAAATTGAATCGGGATGGGGGTGTCTCAGTAAAATACTTATATATTTGGTTGATATTGACTGGCACATGTACATGAACATGGAAATAAATACTGATAATGAGTTGTTTAATACTCAGTCACAATGAAAATGTATATATGAAGCCTACATCATTTCATGCACATGTACATGTATAACAGAATTTGAGTTTGTCCCAAATGATGATTCCGGTTTGTGTACTTATGTCTCGATTCATCAACTTTAACCCTTTCTGTGACGCAAAGTCTTTGGACAATTATCAGAAATGAACTTTTCAAGAGTAAAATTAGGACTAATAATGTTTTGTTTCATTGATAAATTGTGCACAGAATATCAGCAATGGCATAGAACATCATAATGAATGAAGGTAAATGTTTCTGTTTCAGCAAGAAAAAAAACCCCAACCAATCGTTAGTCCCAAAATAATGTTGGAAACTCATATTCTTTTTTTTTTTTGGGGGGGGGGGGATTTGCAGCCCATAGCACAAAATGGTTTAAATTAGGATTATATCAGAGAGAATAAGAGAAATTTGACTCACTGCCCAGAAGTTCTGAAAAGCCTCTTCTATCTGAGGCAGAACAGATTTGGAAGCCATGTCCATGGTCTTGTTGGAGAGACGATCTCCTTCACTGTTCTGTCTGGCCATTACATCTCGACTCAAGGAAATGGCCCTTGTGGTAGAAAGAATATGAAGGGGGATATAAGGAGGCGGAAGAAGAAGAGAGAGGGAGAAGGGGAGAGAGAGTTGAAGGAAGAAAACAAGAGCAATACAATTTTGAGAAGAGAGAGAGTGAGAGAGAAAGAAATGGATCATAAAGCAGGAAAATAGGCCAAAGAGAAAAAGAGAGGGAGAAAGAGAGAGAGAGAGAAAGCAGATGACAGAGGTGGAAAATAAAGAGGCCAGAGAGAAGGATAGAGAGAAATGGGAGAGGAAAACCATGGTGAAGGAGAGAAGAGAGAAGAGAGAAGTAAAGAGGAAGAGAAGAGAAAGAAAGGGGAAAGGTAACAGTTCAGAAAAAGTGAGTGTAACAGAATATAAATGAAAGAGAGAGAGAGAGAGAGAGAGCGAGAAAGTAATTGTAAAGAGAGAGAGAGCAAGAAAGTAATTGTACAGAGAGAAAGAGAACAATAAAATGAGAAATACCACATGAGGAGATAAAATTTCATGAATAAAGTTCCATAATATCAATATCACTTCTTATTTTGCATGCAAATGGACCAAATTTTCATAATAAATGCCTAAAAATAGAAAGCATTCAACCTTAATCCAATAAACATGATTTTTTTTCCTTCTAAGTATGCTACAATAGGAGTTGAACATTTCTTGCAACTTTACACATTACCCATGAATAAGGATTTGGAAGTACATATAAATGAAGTAATGAACAATGCAATATTTCAAGAAATCTGCTAAAAAAGATATTGTATTAAGGAAATAACTATCCCAAAATCAGAACTGAATCAACAAACACATTCACATCTACACAGCAATCATGTCTTATTCAGGTTGCATTTTCAGATGCTATTCTCTAACAGTTCAACATACAAAGCCAAATAGAAGCACAGAAAACATACGTGTACATGAAGTACCCAAAACCCCCAAAAACCTGAAAGTACATTACCCCTCTCATGAAAATAAACTTTAAAAAAAAGAAGGAAAGAAAGAAAAGCACTAGTCAACTAAATAGAGAGAAAGGTGAAAACAATTAAATGAAAGATCAAAGAAGTTCATATTTCACTTCAGAGAACCTATTTACAATTTCAATTCCAAAACCCATACCAAGAACATACATGTAGACAAATCAGTGTGCATGAGCAAACATCAACTGTTAAAACACAAAGCAAAGAAAACCAGTCAGGCAGTCACCCACAAAGCTACCCTCTTTATTTAGAAATCATTTATCTATGACGATTTAAAACTGATTCAAATTCAGCGGCTTCCCTTTTGACCTCCAAATGCTCGTTTGTTTTGTGAGGTGCCTCCGCTCTCCTGAGAGCGTTGCACATCTCACCTACATTTTTCTACGATTAAGTTGCCTTTCACCCACATCCTACCCATCCCTACGACCCTCGACCTACATCTGGCTGCACAATTCCGAGAGATGTGTGACTAAAGGTTGCAAAGCGGACATGAATGCCCTTTGTCACGACATTTTATGGAATGCAACACCACTTATCACCTAATTTATCCTCTTCTGCTATAATGATTGCACAAAATCAGTGATAAAGTTCATTTCATTTGTATGAGCAAAAGGCAATATCTTACCAATTGCTCTCCTCCTTACCCCCCTCCCCTACTCTCTCTCCCCCTTCCCCCCCTCTCTCTCTCTCTCTCTCTCTCCCTCTTCTCTCTCTCTCCCTCTTCTCTCTCTCTCTATCTCTTCATGTTCTAACATGTTAATTGTAATAACTCTTCTGTTTTTACATAGCAAAGTACGGTCATTCGTGTTTTTTAAACAGCTTTACAAATAAATGTACAGGTACCACATTTTATCGGCAAACTTACAGAAAAAAAAAAGGTTATCAACGACATGTTCACATGATAAACTGAGTAACATTGACAAAATAATTGATACTGCAATAGAGAATGATAATGCACTACCACATTCAGTATACCAAATACAAACAAATGTGATATTCATATAAACACAGATTTATATCACGCTTCAGTCAAATATTGAGGCAAGCAGACTGAATGTTGGTTGCATTTTTGACCTATCGAAGCAAACATCACTCCAAAATAAACATATTGTCTAGCCTTGGCATTGAGCTCACTGTCGATAACTGTAAAATGAATAGGTCGACACACTTTCATGAAATAATGTTTATCTTTCCCCTTTCGGCTTGAATGATTTGTCAGGTTGAGACCTGTACTTGTTTCTATAAATAAATTTGATTAGTTCATTCTATGAGTAGGGGTGCACGGAAGCAATTAAAAAATGTTGTCTACTATAATCATATTTTTTTCTCATTGATTTAGATTTGGAGGATATTTCAGAGATATAAGATATCTCAATGTTTCACATAAAATACAATATCATTTATCACAAATCTTTCACAACTCTTTAATTCAATCTTACAGACAACTATACCCCTTCACTATATCTAAGTAGCACTCGTTCTGTGGAACAGTATTCCGGTACTCCCTACATTCATCATTCTCCTAATACATGTATTTGACTTCCACCGTTTGTGCAACCCAAACTGAACAAAAAGCGATTTTATCTTACACCACATATAGTATAATATACCTTCCTTTTGTCCTCGTGTGGTGAGTGCTAAATGGATAATGACAGAGATATTGGTAACATATTTGCTACAATTGTAATTCATTGGCATATATTCATAAAGGTGGACTATTCAGTTAAACCTCGTTTGAGACCACTGATTTATGGAGCATCAAAAGTCAAGCAATTTACACGTTATTGTAATTCTGTAGAAAAGTAGAATAAAATGGATATCATGAAATAAATGGATCCAGTCATAGAATAAACAATCAATTTCATGTTCACACAATTTTCGTCTGTACCTTTCGTTAGAGAATTATGGTGATTTGAAAAGGATGAGATTGATACTTGGTGCTCAATAGATCAGTCAACTAAATCTACCCTCTTTCATGGCCCTGTTGCATAAAACTTAGTGAATCGTGACATAAATCTCGATCGTGACATAAATCTCCGCATAAGCTATGTCATTGACATTTATGTTTATGTCGTGATTCTGGGATTTAAATCATGAATCATGACATAAGTCTTGACATAAAAGTCTAATAATTATTAGAATGCTCTTATAAATACTGGCCAATAAAATTAATGGTGGTTGTACATGTAAATGTACATCTAATAAATGACAAGTACAGAATAAACTACTTGTGTTGATAGAAAAGAGTAATACAAAGTGAACCAAAATGGATGGATGTTTTGTAGCTAATTTTTACAATCCCATTTGGGGAATCTCATAATTGCTTTTAAGATGAAGGGGAAGATTTCATCCAAGCTCATATCCACCCTGGCAATCTTCATGTTTTCAAATAAGATTTCTTGTTCAGGTAGTAAAATAATACTCTTGGTTTAAAAAAAAAAATATAATGGAAATAAAAAGATTCACAGAATAATGGTATGGAATTGTCAAATATAATCTGATACTTATAGTAATTTGCCAGTATTTTCAATTAAAATTATGCATAATCCATCGGCCATCGAAATTGATTGGTGACTCAAACTTGATTAAAAATAAAAACAGTACAAAAATTGTCCGCTTGTCAAGTTGGCAGCCCCCTTATTTTGACTACTCCTTATCCAAACCGTTTGGTAGAGAAACTGTTAAATTTCAGCTAGGAATTCAAAGATCTGTTTTAATCCTGTGTTAGAATGCTAAATTCTGGATTGTTTTGCAAATTTCTTAAACTGACTTTAAATTACAGCAAGCATAAAGGCTTAACAATAAAAGATTGTTTTGCAAACTTTTAATTTCAATATACAGCAAGCAGAGAGAAATTCAAGATTGACATTAAAAGATTTTTTTTGCAATCTTTTCATACTAATTTAAATTTAAATACACAGCATGAATAGAGGCATTTACGATTGACATAAGACTTACCTTCTAGAATTTGGATCAAAGAAGTTACTGTAGATTTGCTTGGAGATTGATGTTCGTTTGTCGGCATGGTTTTCAGGGATTCGCCAGCAGATATCCACGTCAAAGTACATCTGAACCATGTTGTTCACATCCTTGCTCTCAAAGTCTTGCACGTAAGTCTTGAAGAGATTCATTACGCTGAAAAGAAAAGTTGAAATGCCAGTAATAATCACAGGAAAACTGATGTTGTAATTTGTGATCTGCATGGAAGTTAGCCTTTGAGTTATAATAAATTTGATGAGCTTGTTTGATGAGGTACTCTGTCCCAATATTAAAGATCTTGCTTTCTTGAAAAGTAAAGGAAAATAGCAATACTCTCTTATAGTTTTGACACCATAGTAACTCTACAAATTCAGATAGACGATTGCCTCCAATCCTTTTATTTTCTCATTGTATGGTAAATTTATATATTGGGTTATTAGTTTAATAAGGACATGTACAATATGGACTCCAAAATTACTCTAGACTTTATTTCATGTGTGTGTAAATGTAATGGGTATATGTTTCTGTTTACTTTCCTGGATTTTCATGGTATACTATATATATCCTGACCCAGTTCATTTTATTTTATTGTTCAATGAATATATCATGGTGAACATTTTTCAAAATTACGATGAAATAATCTATACACAATGTAATTTTTGTTTATTTTTCATATACAGCCTTTTATAACAGTCTTTTAATATACAGTGCAATTTGTACACCGTGATATTTAACTTTTATCAAATCACCTCTTGTTCTTGAACATCTTCTTGAAAGTGACTTCTTTCTCATCCTCCGGCTTTTTGTCTCCTTTCGCATCTCCTCCACCTGCTCCTCCTCCAGCTTTCCCTTGATCCTTGGCATCTTTCCCTTCAAACTTCACCCCTTGCTTGGTGGTCTTAGCCCCCTTCTGAGCAGCCTGTTGCCTGGCCCTGGCCTGCCGGACCAGCTTCCGTTGCATGGCGATCTGTTTCTTCTTCTTGGCCTCCCGTTGTTTCCTGAGGGCTTCCTTTTCAGCCTGGCTGGTGCCGTCGTCCTTGCCGGCTTTGCCACCTTTCTTGTTCTTCTTTTTCATGGCAGCTGCTGCTGCTGCTGCTGCTGCTGCTTCTTCGGGGTCACTGTGTAAAGGATGATAATTATTATAAAGGTGATGATGATGGTGGTGTTGTTGGTGGTGATGATGATGAAAATGATGATGATTGTTGTAGTAGCATTGATGATGATAATGATGACTGATAAAGATAATGATGGTGATGATGGTGATGATAATGATGAAGATGAGGATGAGAATGATGATATTGATATCAATGATGATAATGAAAATGATAATGGTGGTAATGATGATAAGGCTGAGAAGGATGATGATGATGATGATGACGGAGATGATTATGATGAAGATGAAGATGAAGATGATAATGATGATGGTAGAATGATGTTGATGAGGAATGATGATGATGGTGACGATGATGAGATTGATAATGATAATGATACTGATAATTGTAATGGTAACAATAATGGTAAAACAATAATCATTTAAACAATATAAGTAAAAATATATAGGTCATCAGTCCACTAAAGCCTTTGGGTAAGGCATCAACATTCAATTACTTGGTTCCTCAGATAGAACATACAGCCACAAGTCCCATGCTGCTTACTTATGTGCATACTCACCTCCTGAACACTTCGGTACGATAAAGACTAATTTCTCGATCAATATCAATCAAAAAAAATAATTAAACTTCAAGCCAAGTTCTACGTTTCACTAGATTGGAAATGCTGAGGTTTATAATAAAATACATCCTTGTAGTTAACAAAATCTCAACTCTCTGTTTCCTTTCAACTATCATTCAAAATGCTATTAAAATGTTTGTATAAATGCCTCCAGATATATTCATTAGGACTGATTCTAATTATTTGCAAATGATAATATTTCATAAATGCGTATGAAAACAGAATGGTCTTCTACTCTACTAATAGTAAAACACAATTAAATCTATTAGTGATTCACTTTTTACGCACACAGACGGTGGTGCTTTCTAAATCCAGCTAGATTAGTAAAGTGACATACAGCAATGTATGTTAATAGGTAATCTACATGTAAATACTCATACTGTGTGAATATGAATATCAAAAGTGTTCTCTATTAATATCAAAACAACAACTCTATCAAACATTGTATAAATTATACAATAGATTAGGAAAAATCCAAGTAATGCATACACTGTGCTCTTGCAATCAGATTTACAGACAGATGATGATCTGGAAATGTGATACATGTATAAGGTAGATTAGCAAGACGTCATGGCGCGTAAGAACGCGGGAAAGACGCATATGACAAAATTATTCGAAACCAAAATTTTATTCTATAGAGACAGAATCAAGATATGACACTGTAGAATTAGTATTCAAATCTTTGAACACTTTTAAGCAAAATAATATGACAAATTTTATTCAGATATGTCTAATTCTAATTTTAGAAGCACATACAAAACTTGCATTATTCCTCTATGCATCTTTCCCGCGTCTTTATGCGCTATTGCATTTCGCTAAGCTACCTAACAACAAGATACATCAGCTGTATCCTAAATACTAGTTTCTCAACCTTTTCTCCCTCCTTCCTCTGCATGTTTATATCATTTTGTTGAAATAATCAGTGAATTTCCTCAAAAAAATATAGATCTGTTTGTTAATTTTGGAAGGAACCAAGTTTGGGGGGAATCAGCATGTACCACAAAGTACATCAGGGTCTCATATTATAAGAAGTTGCGAAATAATGATTGCAACTCAATTTGATATTGATATCAATCGCAACTCTGTACATAATGAGATAAAAAGTCTGTAAATATGCGGTTGATTGGGGGATTTGCAATTTATTCGGCTCAGTCACAAGTCTTTATAAGACGGAGCCCAGATATATCCTAAATACTAGATTTCTTAACCTTTCTCCCTACTTCCTCTGCGGGTACATATTATTTTGTTGAAGTAATCAGTGAATTTCCTATTAAACAAACTGCTTTTTGGTGGAATTATACAGGAATCAGCTTTTACTTTTCCATACCATGAGAGAACAAACAGATAAATCGATTGATGAAAACCAGAAAATTTTATCTGGATTATGGAAAGGCATGATAATTCCAGAGTGGAAAATAAGAAAGTTTAGAAATTATAAAAACACTTGTATCATGTTCTATTTTTTTTTCATCAAGAAAAAAATGGTTCTGCTGAAAAACAAAACAAAATAAAAATAACGATAGAAGACATAAAAATAAATAAATAGCGAAAGCTATCAAATAGGGAATATGTTGTTAATAGTGGCAGTAAGTGGTAATGTGACATTAGAGTAAGCACTGTGTGAACATATAATATACATGTATGGAATGTGCTTGCTACATTAATTGTTCTAAAACATAAAAACAACAGATTATATCAAATCTTAGAATGGGTGAACATACATACATGTACATGTACATGTATGTGTTTGCATAATAACTACACAGTGTAACATCAAAACAGAAATGTTATATTAAAATTGAGATGATAAAAGAGATAAAGAAAAAAACTGGGGGAGAAGAATATTTCTTTTAAAGATATTACATATGCATAGAAAAAGAATGCAAAAGACAAATAGTTAAGGGAGGGGGGGGGGAATTTTGAATAAATTAAACTGTATGTGCGAAAAAGTATGTGAGATTTTCAAATCAATGTACAACGTTGTAGATCGTCATCTGGTATTACAAGTGCTATGTGTGGATCACAGCAATAGGGCCTGCTGTATTAATTTGCAATTGAACATGAGCTACGATCAACTCCAACTCTCCAAACCAGCTAATCCATACTCCCCTTCTTAAAATCTAAGAGTAGTAATTGCATATGACAATATCATTGAAAGACAGGAGGAAATATATTGCAATTCTGCTCATCATTTAGAAGAAAAAAAAACTTGTGAAAATATGCTTATTGAAAACCAGTGATAAAAAGACTTGAAAAGGATGACAAATGTAGGATAAAACAAACTTTAGATGGCAGCTACATAATTTAAACCATATCTTCCTCTTTTGTTTTTCTCTTGTAGACACACTGCAGTGTAGGCTTTGAGAAATTACAATTTATATAGCTTTAAATTTCATGAATAAGATGGTTATCTTTTTATTTAAAGAGTAAAATCTGACAAATTGGTTTCACGCAATTGTAAACATAGGCTTGAAATCAAGTACTCTAAAAAGGGAGAAGCTTTAATACGATTGTCTGACATTGAAAATGCTGTATTTGATCGTAGCTTGGATTCAATCACATCTGTTAGAGGATGGAGGCCCTCAAGGCGACATTGTATCACCTGTCGTTATCACTTGATTCAATGCTGGTCTCACTACTCTCATCGCTATGACAACCAAGAAGGAACAAGAGTGGCAGGTGTAACAAAGAAAAGTTTCTGAATTCATACCATGTGTGACAGAGTGTGATGAACCTATAACAGTAACTCTAATTTTAGCAGTTTCAACTATCAAAATTTAAAAGAAATCATTCTAACATTATAATAATTATTCTATCACTAGTCTATCATTATTCTGTAATTGTCAATATATAGGGTTTCTTTTCAAAGGATTTGTATAATTCATACTTGCGTTACATGTACTCCTCACATTTAAAGGTCAAATAAGTTCAAAAGAAACAGCAATCACCAGAATTTAAATTAACTAAAAATAAGGAGTTGACTTTATTACAGCCAAACTCCAAGTAAACAATATGATATGCTCCTTTCTCCAGTTTTTGTTTTCTATCTGAAATTGAAGAATCTAATAATAGAATATTCAGGCACCATGGACCCAGTAACCATGGAAAGATACAGTAAACCATACACAATGTGATAGGAATGCAACATATCATAACCGATGAAGAAAGAGGCACAGATGCAAACACAAAGTCACAAAAAAAAAAAAAAATTATATCATCTCATTTCTGTTTACAAGTTTTCATTAGGTACATCTTGAGGTGAAACTACATTTTGAAATTATTTTTGAAAATGAAATATGACATACTATATATATGCTACAGTAAAAAATAAATTATTGAGAATAAATCAACAATTTCTGAAATGATTTTTTTAACTTCCTTTCAACTGAGAAAGAAATCTACGAATAAAAAGAAAAAAAAAAGAAAGAAAAAAAAAAAAACCTAAACTGTCATCAAAAGCATTTCTATTCATTGAAAGAAGTGAATTCAAGAGGGATTTCTAAAAATGAGCCTTTTCAAATGAAAGTAAGCGGCATTCCAGAAAAATTAGCAATAAAGAAGAGTCATTATTTAAGCATATTTGAATGAATGTAAAGTAAAATAAGCCTGTCTGATATATATTTTAGCACACTTTAATAAAGTGCACTAAATTTGAACCTGAATATACAATTAGAACAAGAGATGACATGTTTCACTTTTTATTCTTTTCCAGTCAAAATTAACACAACGAATCACAGCAAACTGATTTACCTGGGCTTAAAACGGCGAGTGACTGGAATTGCATGTACGGAGGGCCTTTGTAGCATTAAAGGTTGAATAGTCATAAAATATTTGTTTAACATCCATACCATTCATACCCAGCAAAATAATTACAAGATTTACAATATAAATGTCATAACTTTTATCACCAATTTAAGCTCAATTAATCAGTATGCACAACAGATTATCTCCCATAAAATTTCAAAACTGGATGAACCGAAAGAGGAAAAATATTAAAAGATGTCAAAGATAATTTTGCAGTTCACGATAAACCTATTTGACCAATAGTAAATAATGAGTTAGGATAATAAAAAGTCCCAGAAACATGATGATGGAATGGGAATAATAATGAAATACATCTATAGATTAAAGAAAAAGACATTACAAAATTTTATATGCATTAGTATGAAATGTGGAAATCAACTCTGTAAAGATGAAGGGAAACCTTTCTTTAACATGCAATAGAGAATTTAAAAAAACAAAAAAAACAAAACAAACCGATATTATGTGACACCACTAAATTCATTTGGCAAGATCAGAGACATATCCTCATATCTTCTTTGTTTTTCATTCATGTTCATTCAGAAGCTATACCCATTATTCTGCTTCAGGATGACTACCCCCTGGAAAATATTGTATGACACCTGGAACAACTACCCTTGGACAACTAATCCTGGACAACTACTTCCTTGGGCTATTTTCCCCAAAACAACTACCTCCTAGGGGAATTACCTGTAGATATTAATCTACATGTGGCAATCTCTATCCAGGTCAAGTAAACGGGTACCCAGTCTGCAGAAATTTTTGGAAAGGCTTTAATATCTGGGTAGCTTGGCTAAAGCTGGGGTAATAATAGTATTCAGTATTTTGTATCCTCAGGAAAAAAAGCACTTTCTAATTTCAAATACAATCATAATCATCATTACTTACAGTTTTCCTAGAAGTGATTCCTGCCTTGCTACTGCTGATCTCTCAGAGTAAGAGGAGCGATGAGAGCTGGCTGACAGGATGCGGTCCTCGGGTCTTGCTCTGCAGCTGCAAGAAAAAGAGGCAAACAGATAACAATCACAAACAGAAGCACTCAATCTTGTAAAAGATTTAAAGGGGAATAATCACCCAAAATGTTTTGCTCTTTTTTCAAGGGGTTCCAGATTGTGGATCACATTGTTCGTGATTCGATTCAGAGCGGTTGCACTAATGTCCTTTGGCAAAACATTAATCTACATTTGCCACTCTCCACCCAGGGGTAGTAAATGGGTACCTGGTACATGTAGGAAGTTATTCCTTGAATGCTTTTGGTGCCTTAGAGCAGCTGTGCTAATAGCCAGGGTAATGATTGTACTTTGCAGCTATGTAGCTACTATTATCATTATCATTATCGGTTCAATTCAGGCTAACTTACTCCAAAAATACTTTGAGATCCTCCTTCAGAAAGTGGAGCCATTCTCTCTGGAGCATTCTGACAGCGTGCTCTTTGGCCCGGTCAAAGGTCGCAGCCTCGGCAAAGTCACTGGTCAAGAGGAGAGTGCTGTGGATGAAGTCCCTTTCTCCTGGAGGTAGATCTTCAGTTGAGACAAGACAAGACAAGACATATAGACAAGTTTACACAGATCAGTGAATACTATTAAAATGATTATTATCAACATCATTAATATTATGATTACTATTACTACTACTATTACTACTATTATTACTATTACTACTATTATTACTATTACTACTACTATTACTATTACTATTACTATTACTATCACTATTACTATTACTACATGTACATGTATTACTATTACAAGTACTATTACTATTGCTATCAATATTATTGTTACTATTACTATGAAGGAGCATTACCTATGTTCCATATTCCTCCATCCATGATGTATTTATTGAAGATTGACCATGCTTGACCCATGAGTAGGAGGCGGTCCGCTGATCGGTCTTCGGCAAGGACATAGTCTGACACATCTTGCCAGAAGAGTAGGTTTGCAAGGAGAAGCCGATCAGAGTGTCTGAAACAAAGAATGAAATTTATGATTTAAAAAAAATGCTTCTATTTTAAAAAGTAAACATGTAAAAAACAATTAAATACAGTAAAAATGTGTATCTAGAATTTAATTTCTACAAGAGAAATAATTGTATAATGCTACACTTTTCAAAAAGATACAAATAAACAATCAGTTACAGGAAAATTGATAACTTGAAATTAATTTCACAAACAGAAATATTTGATAAAGAAAGCAGCTCCTATGATAAATTTTGAAATAACTTTGGAATAATACTTTGGAAATAACTTTGGATATAACTTTTAACATGGAACTTCTTTTTGTTTGATCTATGCTAAGTATCAATTAACTCCTATGAATATGACTTTTTTTTTCTTTTCGGATGATCTTATTTTGTAAGCTAGAACCAACATATCGCCAGTTGCTTGATATCTTAAGGGGTTCAACCACAAATCGAAATGAGAAATGTACTTTTCAAGTTCATGAACCACACTGAAACTGACAGAAAAAGATGCATACTTCTCTAGATATCTCTGGAATGGTCTCCCCGCATCCCTGTCACAGGCTAGTCCCACATGAAACCTTGCCGACATCGGTCTCGGGATGTACTTGGTATCGTCCAACCCCATCAGCTGCCCAGGCCTGATGTATTCCTCCATCTGGCGCCCTCCATGGGCAACGATCGACCAGTCCTTCTGGGTGGTGGCCAGTCGGAAGCAGGATGAAGGCCTGACCGGTAGGGAGTTGACCAGTGAGATGGATGGCAGGAAGGTGTCCATGGGCTTCTTAGCGTCCTCCATCATCCGCTGATGGCGCTCTCTCAGTCGCTCGTAGCTGAGGGGATGAAATCAGGAACATAAGGAGCATATATTCAATCTTTCACTGCTTTAAAACACTAGAATTTATAAAGTAATAGCTGTTTCTCTTTCTCCTTTCCACACTCTGCCTTCCTTTTTTTTTTCATCTCTCTGTACCATCTTTCTTTCTATTTGTTCTTGTTTATGTATTTTTTATTGGGGTGGGGGAAGGGGAGGTTGTGTGTATTGTTTGATACTATTAGCTTTCATATTACCCCTTAAGCCTCATACATATTAAGTTGTGGTAAACCATTACAGCAAAATGTAATGTGTGTAACAAAAAGGATCGTTGTTGCTCAAAGCTACTTCTTTTCATCCCAACTATGTGAATGACGTTTCAGTCCTGTACCTATACTCTCCTGTCCTTTCCTGGTGTATGAGAAACCTCGCCACCCAGTATGACCGAAGCCTCCTAAGGACATCGTACTGGGTCCTGGTAAAGACGGAGTCACTCAGACCAATGTTCCCCTGGGCTTGCTTGATCTGCTTCTGGGCATCAGGTGTCAGCTTGAATCGGTACTTGTCTTGAATGTCTCTGCAATTACAGAAAGAAAAAAAACAACTCAAAAGCGTTAAACATGCATCTGTTCTACCAAAGGTCCTTTTTCTATACATCAGTGAAGTACTGTGGTATATTGGTGAAGTTGGTGAAGGCTGTTGACTCTCACATTAGGTGTCATGTGTTTGATCCTTGCTTAGTGCTTACATCCTTGGACAGGGTAATTTACCCACATTTGTCCCTCTGGACCCTGGTGTATTTAGTGAGTAACATGACAATGCTGAAGATGTAATAACTGCAGGGCCTTTGAAATATTTTGAAAGTCAATATAAACGGACGGTTTGGATGCTTTGTGGGAGTTTCTTAAAAGAAGTCATTCTGCAAAGACGTAAAAAAACTACTCATTTCTTACTTGAACAGTCTTGTCCTTGTTATATCTGCACCGCTCTCCATACTCTGTACATTGTCTCGGTACATCTCACAGTCAAGCCAGAAGTTCAGCATATCCTCTCCCAGAGTGCCAGCCAGGAAGGCTTTGAACAGCTCCATACCAACCAGCTGTATCAATATGAAACATGTTTCAACAGTAATCAGACATTGTAATAGTAAATCACAAACCCAGTTATAGATGTATTTATACTGCTTAATAGTACAGGTTTCTTTCCTGATGTTATTTTTCCTCATGTATTACATTTTTTATGAGCTGTGTATGTTGCATATGTTGACATTTTCTGTCTGTTGTATATGATATATATATATCTATATATATTTGTATAACTTTTTGGCTTTGAACAAAATGCTTTTCAATTCAGCCCATGAGCAGCAATACAATATTTTTCTTTAACAAAACATACCATTATCATCATCAGACATTGAGAGTAACAAAGAAGCATAATGGAATCCAGTGACAGATTTAATACATTGTAAGCACTGATCTGAGATACTTACACTACCCAGGATTTCTTCCTTGAGTTGATGAAAGGTGACCCGATGCTTGACCTCTACTTGTCTTATTTCAGACTCTGTTCTCTCATCATCGACAGCTGTCAGATCCTCTTCATAATCGATGATGCTGTGCTCTGGCTCTGCCTCACCATCTCCCTCAACCTGCAATAAAGGCAATTCGCAAGATATCTTAGGGATCTTCAAACATCAACTGTACTTAATAATCTTCTGTATTATGTAGAAGCATCTTGTATAGTGGTTTGATTCACTTGACTTTCAATCTAAAGGTTGACGATTTAAATCCCAGCCTGGCACTCAAGTCCTTTGGCAAAACAATAATTCACTCCCCACCCAGGCGCAAATGGGTACCTGGGATGCTTAAGCACTACAGATTTTAAATATAACCAAACTTTTTGATACATATTACAAATACCATGGATAAAGCATACCTTGGCATGCTGACATGCATTCAAATATTTAGAAATGTGAATATGTTTTTTGACACTTGGTGCATATAAAACTC
Organism: Heliocidaris tuberculata; assembly: GCA_025618425.1. Lineage (NCBI taxonomy): Eukaryota > Metazoa > Echinodermata > Echinoidea > Camarodonta > Echinometridae > Heliocidaris > Heliocidaris tuberculata. The sequence continues at coordinate 11,530,112 of CM046834.1, forward strand.
AGCGTCAAATCACCCTTCAATCATTCAAGATTATTCTTCCTTTCCTATTTGTACTATACGTTTCTTTCACAATGCTTTATCTTTATATTGGGGACAAAATAATGTAACCATCTGGCGTAATGTTGAGAAATGCACATCCAATCCAGAAGAAAATTGAGTCACTATAAAGTAATTTCAACTTCCCCTTCCCATGGTGTTGTCAGATTATCTAAATAGGGCGGTGTTTCACAAAGAATTAAGTTGGACTTAGAGTCATGCGTAAGCGCCAATGCGCATTCGGTATTTAACGCGTAATCTCACTGATAGACTTCCCAATAGCCCGCGTCCTCTGAGCATGAACTGACCAATGCAGTGATGCGTAATATACAGCACGCAACTGGGAATTTAAGTGCGACTTTAAGTCCAACTTAACTCTTTGTGAAACACCCCCCCCCAGTATTAGAGATTGGTCTCCACCCTATTACCTACCCTCAGATCCTGATCAATGAGGACATCCTCTTTCAGGTCGTCAACATTCACTATCACCTGCTCCTCATACAGCACGCAACTAGGAATCTAAGCGCGACTTTAAGTCCAACTTAACTCTTTGTGAAACACCCCCACAATTAGAGATTGGTCTCCTCCCTATTACCTACCCTCAGATCCTGATCTACAAGGACATCCTCTTTTAGGTCGTCAACATTCACTATCACTTGCTCCTCATCGACCACTTCTTGGGGTAGAGCGATGCTGGCTCCATCTTCACCATCATCCTCCTCCTCCTCCTCCTCTTCTTCCTCTTCCTTGCTATAGCTGTCATCGTCGCTCTCCGTTTCTTCATCATCCTCATCACTGCCATCTTCTGTCTTTTCTTTGGAAGGAGTTTTTTGCTGCTCGGCCCCATCTGGTGCAGGCCTAATGTAAAGAATATAGGAATCGCTGGGATAGTAAAAGGATATTATTTTCATTGAAGCTTATTTCATTCTGTTTCAAAATATTGATAAGTATAGGTCCAAGAAGACTACTTTAAGTCAAATTTCTACTATTCAATCATTTCTTTCAATAGAGGGGGATAGTTTATCTAACTCTATTGAAACCTAATACATGTACTTAATACCTAAAACTGATTTCCAAACAATGCAAAAGAGGTATTTTGACAGTATTGGTTTTTTTTTTGTATAACCATGTTTGTCTGATCTGGAGTTGGTTGTATACATTTTTGATGACCATGGCTACCTGTTTCATTTTGTCTGAGATAGAATGAGGTACTGATACTTGGACATAATAGGTAAGTGCGAAAATTTATAGGACCATCTGATAATCATTTCACAAAAATTCTATCAGGTTCTAATCCTCATTTTCTGCCCTTGCATAATACCTTCCAAGTCCAAGTGCTTCAATACACATCCGACTTTAAACACCTTTTTCTCTATAAGTAACATTCTTTGGGACTGGGCATTCTTTTTCTTCTTTGAGTGGGTTAGGAATCCAATTCTAATAAGTTAAATATAAAATTTTAAAGCCAAGAATTTCTTCTTGCAGTATCAAACCTGAACAAAAAACATTTATGTCTGGGGGGCGTTTCATCAAGTGCCTTGTCGGCAGTGGTTTAGCCAGCCGGGCGTCTGGGCGTCTTTTGGACGCCCATTTCTTCTGGAAGACGCCCAGCAAAATTTGCAAGACGCCTTGATCAAAATCATTTGATGGACGCCCTTTTAATAGTTAAAGATCAATTTGCAAGACGCCTTTTAAAAATCATTTGATGGACGCCCTTTCAGTTTTTGTAAAGATGTTTTGTATTCACGATAATTTATATCCTCGGCTTCTCAGCAGAAGTCGAAGTCGTAAACGCTCCCACAAACAAGTACCGTACGTGCGTACGGGTCTAGGCTGTAGCTACTTAGTCTTTGCGCGACACCTTTTGTGAAAATTTTCTTTCCGAAACGCATTATCACTGTTACAATGAGAGGTCTAAAAATTATCATCATCCGTGTAATGAGACTATCGCTAGATCTACGACCGGATACACCACACAGAGAAATTGTTCCTTACCACATTAAGTCCATAGTCACCTCAAAAAATCAATCTGTAAAGCCAAAGCCTGCCTCAAAAATACGGAATTAGTGCCATTTTTTAAAGTCACGCGGCGCTTAAGTCGGGTTGTGAGGAACAGAGTCACCGAAAACGCGCTAAAACTCAAGAAATCGGTGGATTTATGACAGGGTTTTGTACTTATCGCGCGCGAGAGCGATGTTCATCAAGTGAAATGGTCTCCGCGAAAAACAAATTAGAAAAGAAAAATCGCCCGGAACTGTGCGCATTCAGTGTATTTATATACGTACGTACATATACGCAGTGGCGGATTTAGGGGGGGGGGGGCAATCCCGGCCCGTGCCCCCCCCCTTTTGAGGGAAAACAATGCATTGTCCCCCCCCTATTTGTGATTGTGCCCCCCCCCCCCCTTTCGACCAGGAAACCTTTTTTTTTTTTTTTTTTTTTTTTGCTTGTCAGAGAATTATGGAGGGGAACTGGACCCCATAACACCCCCCCCCCCCCACTGAGCAACTTTTGGAGGGCTGGCGAAAAAAAATTTTTTGGTCGACATTGGTACAGTGTTAACTTGGTGGTAAAGTAATACTTACATTAATACATGTATAATGAAAACTTACATTCATGTAGGGAAAACAAATCATCAGAATGTGTAACTTCAACATTTTTTTCCTTAAACACTGAGGGGATAATTCCAGCAAGCTAGGAGTAAACAAGCAAGGAAACTGTGTCTTTTTAGATAGAAATAATGAAAAATTTCCAGCGGAAAGGGGGCGCTACCCCCTGGACCCCCTGAACGGCTCGCTGCGCTCGCCCAATTTTTTGGACACCCTGCTTTTTAATTTGGACACCCAATTTTAAAATCCTGGCTAAAGCCCTGCTTGTCGGTGATTTTCACTGACAAATTTGTTCTCAGCCAATCAAATGCAAGGATTTCAGTAGCTTATAACAGTTATTGCAACTTGTCATTAATGACAAGTTTTATGATACAGGGCCCTGGTGACTTTTCGTTGGTTTTGTGGTGTTGGGTCACATATATTAGTATGTTTTATTGGGGTTATATATAAAATACTTATCCTTGAAAATTAAGTTCCTTACCTTTCATTAGTTTGTTCTGTGAGTGGCTTTCTTCCCGAGTCACCTCTGTTAGGAGTCTGGATGGTAGCTCTTTTCTTTGGAGTGTTCTCTTTGCTGCTTTCAGTTTTCAATGCACTCTTTCTTGCTGCACAACAGATATACAGAATTATGTAGTGATTCATAAATATTCAATTGATATGAATAAGATGGTAAAACTTTATCATGAGGTGAAAGATGCATCTGTTATATACTACAAATCATTTCTGTGTTAATAGTAAGCTGCACCTTTCATCAAATTAGTTTTTCCATCTCATGAATGAAAATCACAAAATATTGGTTAAACACAACACAAATAATCATCATCACAAGTATGAAGTATATTTCAATGCAATTTAAGGTGAAATTTTACAGTTTCAGTTTAACTCTGGTACAAGCTGAATCACACTTACACATTTGTGCATCCCTGCTCTTGATAGTCAACTGTGTTTCTTCCCGACTAACATGAGGTAATGTGACCTTTGACCCAGCATCTCCGCCTGCCCCTGTCTCTATCCCCTGTCCTAGTTTGGTCTTCTCTCGCGATGGCTTGGATTTCCCTGTCAATTTTCGGCTTTCTCGCGATGAGTTTTTGGTAGGAGATAGCTTACGGGCATGATAGGCATCTATAGGACTCCATAAGGCACCATTGACAGCTGAAAAATGAAAGAGAGGAATTATTTTAACTCATTATTCAGGAGGGGAATTTATAAAGGATGAATTAATCACCTTTCATTTTCAAATTGGAAACATAGCTAAATTTTTTTTCATACATAAACCCACAAAAAGTGAGGTAAAAATCAAGAAACTTTTGACGGTACATGGATTTTCTTGAGGACATGGGTTGCTTTTTATGTGTAGGATAATAAACCAATAGAAGGAGATTGTCTCAGTGTTAGTGCATGAATGTGATGATGCAGTATAATTGTGATTGACATTATTAATCTATATGGGCCGTTGGCCATGGGTGGTATTCCTAAAACCATGTTACCTTTTTATGTTGGTGAAAGTATGTCAGCTACCATAACAAATTGTGTTATGAAAATTAACATATTTCTTGATAAAACAGAAGTTAATATAGCTTTCAGAATACAGCCCCTGGAGAAACATGTATATTATTTTCAACTTACTTAGCCCAAGCATGGGAGGCATACTGATACACCTTGATCCTGGCCGCATGTGTTTGAACAAGAAGAGTCTATCAGCATCTCCGGGCCAGCTGAAGTCGCTGTCGTTCTCGTACGCCGATGCCTCATGGCTCTGGGCAAGGCTCATGGAAGTACTGGAGTAGCTGGCCGTCTCTCGGCTGTAACCCCTCAGGCCTCGGCTGCTGGGACGGCTGGTTGATCGGCGCTCGTCGAGTGGACGGATGAGTAGCTTGCATAGTTTGTATTCTAAGAAGAGCTTTGTCCTGTGTTTTGGTGAGAGGGGGAAAGGTGGTTTGAAGGAGTATAACTGACTGAACAAACTTAGATATTGCTTCTAATAATATAATGAACAGATAGTCTAAATTTTTCATTTTGTGAAACTTGAAACACATTTTAATGTTAGTCTGGGAAAGAGCAGAAAGATAACCCATACCAAAAAAAATCAAAAAAATCTAAATGGCTAAATACTTGACTTGTGTTTTCAAACCGAAACAAAGTGAAAAAAAAAACATGTACACAAATAACCTTTAGTATGAAAATGGTATATTTTTCTACATTTGAAAAAGATAAAAGGCAAATTTGCTCTTTAGATGGCTCATACATATTTTCAAAGAGAACTCAGTTTGCTTCTGATAGTTGCAGATGTCAAAAAAGGATTGCAATAAATGAAGAAGCTAAAGCTAATGTAATCAGATTAAAATCTTAGGTATATCCAAAGAGCAATTACATGTATTTTTACATGCCTGTACATCTTATTAGTATAGATCTTTGAAAGTTCTCTCTAGTATACCTGAGAAATAGGGGTAATCTTTCTCTCCTCGCCCAATCCATGATCCTCTCCCTCTCAGCATCCCCGGGGCCATAGAACCTCCTCCTAGGGTCTCTACCCGAGGAATGCACCCCTCCTCCATAAGGGGAGTCATCCTCGACCTCCTGGAAGGACCCAGTCAGACGGTTGTAGTACAGGGGCTGGGGAAAGGCCTGAAAATACGAAATGCAGAGTATCATTATGAAAACAAGAATCTATCTTGTAACTGTATTGCTCAAAAGTTAAGAACTTACTTCAGGCAGAAATAGAAAAATGTTGTAAGGGCTACTCTATTACAGGGCTACTTTGAGGCCAAATTAGACTTAAAATTATCTTTGACAGGAGATCTATTACGGATCTCGGGAGGAAGTCTTTCCTATGCATAATTTCTGTCACACTCTCTCCAACTTGATCCCGTCATGTAAAAATACAAAAGTGCTGGGTCACAATGATTAATTCATTTATGACTTAACAAAATGGACTATTAAATTCTCAATATATTCTATGAGATTCGGCATTGCAATGTCTAGTGATTTTATGAAAAGTAGAAATTACAAGAAAAACAAAAACAAAAACAAAAAAAGTTAGACAAAGAAAAAGAAGACAAAGAAGAGGACAAAGAATACAAGGAGAAAAAGAAGAACAAGAACAAAACAAGGACAAGAGGAAGAAGAACAAAAAGAAAGAGAAATAAGGGGTAGAAAAAGGAGAAGGAAAAGGAGAAGGAAAAGGAGGAGAATGAGAAGGAAAAGGAGGAGAATGAGAAGAAGAAGAAGAAGAAGAAGAAGAAGAAGAAGAAGAAGAAGAAGAAGAAGAAGAAAAGAAGAAGAAGAAAAAAAAAGAAAAGAAGAAAAGAAGGAGAAGGAGAAGAAGGAGAAGAAGAAGGAGAAGAGGGAGAAGAAGAAGAAGGAGAAGAGGGAGAAGGAGAAGAGGGAGAAGAAGAAGAAGGAGAAGAGGGAGAAGAAGAAGAAGAAGAAGAAATTTTTTTGACTTACTGGATACTGAAGAAATGCATTGAAGTAATCTAAGAAGAGGTCATCGTAGGCAAGAAGGGAGTCAAAATTGTCTTCATTTACTTCAATTGCTGTTCAGGAAAAAAAACACAAAAAAACATGGTAATTACAAATTATTAGTTGTCATTACAGGATGATTATCACAACAATAAAATAGGAAAAATTAACGAAAATAATTAGGTCTCTTCATACTGCCCAGGTTTTGGAGAGAAAAAGGGCAAATCAAAGTTTCAACTAAGCTCACCTCAGCCAGGACCCAGCCAAGGTAACCCAATTCTGAACGAGTGGGACTACATCCCGATTCACTAGATTCAAAAGTTCATACAACAAACACACGCTAAACATTGCACTAAAAACATTGTAAATATAAAACTTACGCTTCATTGTGTACTTTGTTTCAGTCCCATATTTCTCAACATCATTTAGGATGCATTCATGGTTTGGAAGACAAGAAATTCATGAATTAATACTGACATTCTGTTCAATTTTGACAATATTATCGTGTTATCAGCCGTGTTTGATTAGACTCTTCACACTGCGTTTTTGCATTTATCTTCTTAAGAGAGCGTTACAGACGATCGAGCCGAACCGACAATCAATAAACTAACGACTGGTATCAATTAACTAATTGACCGCGGAGTATACTGTATCCATGGATGCAAGCTATTCTTTCTTCTAAACATGCCCAAATTGAGCGTTATGATCCTCTCTTCAATTTTTTTTTTCTTTTTTTTTTTTATTATTTAGATGATTTAAGCGTTAAAATCTGGTTATTGGCAGTAACGACAAGAAAATGAATAAAATACAAGCAAATGGATAAAGGTTTTGTGTAGAGATCAACTTCTATTAAATTTCTATGTACATAATCCTCACTGGCCCCCTTTTCTGGGCCACAAAATGGATAATTCTAGTTTGGTACACACAAAACATAGCCTGCTAATGTATCATCTATTTTATCATTTTTTAAGATTATATTGATTGATATAGCCATTCATAATAAATTATCAATTCGCAACTTTTAAACAGAAAGGTGCACAAAGTTCTAAAGCATAAACTACATAAACTAAATTGTTTGATTTGATTTGATTTGATTTGAATTGAATTTACTTTACTTGGGTAATGTATTTATTATACTACTTGGTATAGTTATGTTGTTATAATTTTGTAAAGTATGTTTGAAAAAGATCATAGAGAGAAATAGATCAATCATATCAAATCAAAATTGTTTATTTCATACTTCATATCACATAAATGGAACCTAAACAATGACAAGTGCATTAATACAATAGTATATAAGAATATCGTTAATACTTTCAAAACAAACCATAAATTCAAGTGAACATACAGAGATTTAGATCAATATTCTGTTATTTTAAAGTGGAATAATACAAACAAATGTGGTGTGAAATATTAGGAAACCTAGTAAAAAGCTAGGCTTTTAATTGCACATTCCCTTAGGATTTTTATTTTGTTTTATATGATTACATGTATAATATGAGAGATGATCTCAAGAAAACATTTTTTTTTAAAGAAGAAGTTGAGGAAAGTAATACGTAAGGCTGGTAAGTGTCTTTGAGACTTTTCAAACAATCCTACTATCTAATACAGAATTATTTCTTCAATAGTCAGGCCCTATTTTGCTCTTAGGTTACTTTCAGCTTCTCCTACACTCTATAAGAGCCTAGACAGATTATATTTTATTGTCATTTTATTGGTTGCAAATTGGCCAACAATTCCTTTCATAGAGTATTTCAGACAGTTCAATTATCATGAAAAAACTATACTAATTATACATTTTTGTATGTTATTTGTCTTAAAATGTTTTTCGCTGCAGTAGATTTTGCACATGAGTTTGGAATGTCGAAGTACGACAGGTAATGATGTAGGGATACGTGACGTCTTCATTTATCTTATATTTTCAGACGATCAAAGACTGTTACCATGGTTACTTAGCAGTGAAGGGGAGAAAGCCGCAAGTAAGGAAGAGGAAATGGAAAGAAAGAAAGAGGGAGAGATAGAGAGAGAAAGAAAGAGAGAGAGAGGGGGGGGGGGGGAGGGGGGGATGGAGGAAGAGAGTGGGAGGTCGAGGGAGCGAGAACGGGGTAGACAGGCATTATGCCGTCATATAGACCTAGATGTAAGAGGGATCAATAAAGAGGAATGAGAGAAAGAAAAAAAGATATAAAAAGAGAGAGGAGAGAGACGTAGCCGCAGGGAGGGAGAGAGGAGGAGGAGGAGGAGGAGAGAGAGAGGGAGGGAGAGAGGGGGGGGGGGGGGGGGGGGGGGGAGACAGGAGAGATCTAGAGGAGGAAGAGCGAGGGAGAGATGGATGCATAGGACTTGTAAATTCAACGTGCTATCACCCTTCAAAATCAATGGCGCCACCATCCCCCTTGCAGCATTCTCTTTCCTGCACGACTCCCCTCATCATACTAGTCTAGCTGCGCCGTATAGGATGGCGGACCTATCTAATCAATAACCGTCGATGCTGGCATAACAGACAGACAATGCAGGAGGGGAAAGAGGTAAGAATAAATGGGTACACGTTTAATCGATCACCTCCATACCGCACAGTATATCGGTATTTATCGGTCGTCAGCTACAAAAATACTTCAGTCATGCACTTCATTCCATCGCTCGCTCCCGCCTGAGGAGAAATATTAGGTCGGCTTTCTTCTATGTTCCATGCGATTCAGAGAGAAACGTACATCTATTCATTTTTGGAGGGACGTTCCAACTGTGGCACAAAAATGGTTGCCCTGTTAATCGGCATGTAATTTTGGATGCCTTCTGTGGATGATAATTCATTTGTTTACTGGCCATCTATGCATTGGAATATATAAGTTTGTTTGTGTAGACTGTGTAAACAGACTCACTTCACGGATGAATGGCAAGTTCATGGTATGTAGATTGGTGTAGTAGAGAGAGTATAAATCTAATAGTATATTTATATGTCCTTATTTTCTTTTATCTATTTACTATTCATTCATTAGTTTATCATCTATATATTTGTATATATTGGAGATCACTTTTGAGGAGTACATATCAAGATTTGTTTCGAGAATTACAGTATTCATGAAGTGTAAAGATTATTATTCATTATAATAATCCATACACTTCATGAATAGAGTATTATATACATTATTCAAAGGGAATGTTTGTACAACTCCCTGTATTGTAAACAAACAAACAAACAGAGAGACAACATCAATAACAACAACTCCAAAATCAGGACCATTATTCTGTCTCGAATATGACTGGGAACACAGAAATAAATTTTACCTCTGCTGTTTATTGAAGGTATGTTAATTTGGTTTGGGCGGGGGAGGGGACACGTATCTCTTGTGCCCCCCTGGATCCACCACTGATAACAATGATTTCACATGAGTGGTGTAGAGTCAACCAGTCATATTGGGGCGGGGCAGTGGTCTATAAGGCTAGATGGGTGCGGATTGACGGAGTGGTATAATGGTCAATCTGGGAGGGGGTTCTTCGGTAAGTTCTCCCCTTCTCTTCCTCCCCCTCCCCTCCCCTCCCCCTCTCTCTCTCTATCTCTCTCTCTTTCGCCATCTCTCCCTCTTTCCTACATTCTCTTCTTCCTTTTCAGGCAGTTGTTTTGCACTTGGCGGAAGAAATGCCTCCGTTCCCCTCTTCTGATAAAATAACATTTTGTTAGTAATAATAATATTGTATGTTAACAGGTTAAGCAATGATATCCAATTAACCGTGATGCCATAAATACCTTGGTATAGTTTGAAATTCGCAAAGTGGGCTTCAAACATAACACATTCAGCAAAATATGATGTCTGCATGAGTGTGGGTCTATGTCATGCGCCGATTGTAAACCTCATAACAATCATATTCGATTCATGAAAGGAATTCCAGAAATGATAAATAAGTTATCATATAACGGGCAGGACGGGGATGCTTGATACTAATTATACATCCATGTCCTCATCTCAATCAGGCATCGATTACAGTTTACAACCAACCCTGAATTAGAACCGTACTGAAAGTTAGACGACCCCAACCATGGCCTGTTTTCATGAATGACGTTCGTACAACACAGTGACGTAGCTTGGGTCCAGATAGGAGGGGACACTGGCATCATGGGTGGGGGGGGGGGGGATAGGGAGGGGGGCAGGTCTTACTTGGTGAAAGTGGATGAAATGCGAATTAACAAGATCATTGAGGGGAGAATGTGGAAAGGGTTATCATGGTTATGTCATTTGCTTTTCACGTTCCCTTCTCATCTCGGTATTTTCATTTCCCCCTTTTTTTTCCACCAATAGATTTAAGGGGCATGCCCTGCGTCCCCTGTAGCTAATGCTACTGGTCTAATATAGAGCATTCTAAAAATGTCACTGTAACAGAATAGCCTACACGGTGAAGTCGGGGTATACCCTATTAGTTCTCTCCGATGATGACAGCTTAGCTTTTGACATTTCCATCGCCCATTACCGTCGAGCGCCGAGAAGCCTGATGACAGGCAAGCCTTATATTGTCGTCAATCCAGAGAGGCAGGGACGGATACAGAATTTTGTAAAGGATGGGGGCACAACCCCCTCCCCTCCAAAAAAAAAACACAATAAAAGGGACATTTTGGGAGGGAGGGAGGAGGGTTGTTTACTTAAGGGGTTATGAGCCGGTTGTGCCCCTCTTCAACTGAAAATGAGGAAAGTCTCATGCAAGAGAGACTATTCTTCACTTTTCTTGCTTTAAAAAAAATATCTTAAATTGATACTTTACAATTTAATTGGAAGCTTCCATGAAACAAAGATACTCCGCGAAAACCATGGTGTTGGTATAACACCATCACGATATCTGTTTTCGTCATGACACACAAAATGTTTAAACCACACCAACAACGAAAACAAAAGAAATGGTTATTGGTGGCTTTCTAACACTAGATACCAAGGGGGTATAAAACAAACCCTGGTTTAAAGAAGGAATATGTTTTTATGAAAAGTGGATTCGTCTCTCCTTATCAACTACACTCGGACTTTCTGTTTGTGTTTATTAACGACGGGGATTCTACTGGTTGTCACTGAAGTGTCAGGAACCGTCTCTTTTATAGTAGGCCTATATAACTTACAGCATCTTACTGTCCATACGTTGTGAACTGCCATCTCTCTGAAGTCGCCCCCCCCCCCCTTGCGAGTTTACCAAAAACCTATACCGAAATAGCCTAGGTCGAAAGCGAAACGAGGAATTCCTAAAATAGGTTATACGTCCTGTACAAATTCAATTGAGAAAGCTACGTCTACTTGAGTGAAGATGACAATATATTATGCTATAATGCCATTAAATTGGATTAATATGATGTACAGAGAGAGAGAGAGAGAGGGGGGGGGGCGGGAGGAGGGAGAGAGATAACTAGATAGATGATAGATAAATAGTTAGCTAGATAGATTATGCAAAATATTACACCAATAATTGGTAGGTGCAATATTTACCTGTCAAAATAATGGGCTTGAATAATCGACAGAGAAGCCTACAAGTTACCACTTCATTGAATGGTGTAACCACAGGCAAATTTCAGTTACGGACGGAATTTTATGATTATGATTTCAATATTTTAGTACTTCACGTCCTTGACATCCATTTCGGATGCTGATGACATCGCTCTCTATCTATGCCTCCCAATCTCTCTCTCTCTCTCTCTCTCTCTCTCTCTCTCTCTCTCTCTCTCGCTCTCTATCTATGCCTCCCAATCTCTCTCTCCCTCTCTCTCTCTTCCACCCTCCCCATCTACATGATTGTATATCCCTTCCTCTCCTCATATCTCTTTTTCTATCTCTCCTCTCTATTTCATCTGTCTTCATTCCTTCTCTATCTCTCTCTCTCTTTCCCTCCTCCTCTCTCCCTTCCTCTCCCCGTCTCTTTCTCTCTTTCTCTAATCTTTTTTCTCCCTCTCTCTTCCTCTCCTCTGTCTCTCTCAATCTCTCTCTCTCTCCCCTCTTTTCTCTTCCTCAATCTCTCTCTCTTTCTTTCCTGTTTTCTCTCTACTCCACCCCCTCTTTCTCTCTCTCTCTCTCTCTCTCTCTCTCTCTCTCTCTCTCTCTCTCTATTTCTGTGTTTGTGTGAGTGTGTGTGTGTGTGTGTGTGTATCGAGTGCATCGTCTGTTGGACCAATGGCATAATAATTACAGCAGAAGACGCGGGAACCAGATCCCACACGGCGGGATTCCAGAGATGCCTCTCGTTTCCCGCATCCTTGAAACACGGTTGCTAAGAGGGAGAGGTTGATGGTCGTGATGATGATGACAGAGGTGAGCTTGAAAGCAGGCCAGTGAGATCTATGGAGAATGTCTAAAGGAAGGGGTCGTGGGCATCACGTCAAGATAAAGTGCAAAACTCTGAGCCACACCCTTCACCTTATCAACACGCTATACTCAGTGCATGCTCAGAGAGGGGTTCCTCTTTCTTCATCTCTGTTTTCTATCTCTCATTTCTCTTTCTCTCTCTTTGTTTCACCACCCTAACCATCTCTCTCTTTTTTTTACACACTATCCATTTTTACCTTCTCTCTCTGTCTTCCACCCCACTCTCTCTCCACACATACCCAACACCCCCCCCCTCTCTCTCTCTCTCTCTCTCTCTCTCTCTCTCTCTCTCTGTCTCCCCGTCTGTGCATGTCTCTGTCTCTGTCTCCGTCTCTCTCTCTCTCTCATTCTCAATTTATCAGTCTACCTAATGATGTACTGTCGTTATTATCGGTAAAACATGCATCTTATCATTGACTGTCATAATGTCCATAGCCATATCCATTCATATTACGGCATAATAGGACATCGAGTCGAAAAAATGAAACATTCCCTTCATTTCTTCACTCGACAAAAAGTCTACTACATAATTCTATTTTTGTAATTCGCTTTCGTTACCCGCATATTGCGAACAATGCCCAATATATTTTTTTCAAGCTCGTGAATTATTGCTTCCATCAGCGTTGCATTTATGAGGGATGCGAACGAGGACAATACCTATATGTATATATATGTTTATTGTCATATTTTTGTTAAAAATACATGTACATTATTTTTGCTCATTTGTTACTCTGTATATTGAAATGTTGGAAATAAATGTCTTTAAATTGAATTGAAATTGAAAAATTGTTCTCCTGAAGAAGTCGCCAGGGAGCGTCGAAAATTTGAGTCGAAAAATAAAATTGGCCACAATGCATTAAAGACGCTTTTAGCAGTTTTCGTTCGATTTGTTTGAGCCAATACATGAATATATATATATATATATATATATATATATATACATATAATTATATAATATTTCGAGATAACCTAACAACATATATGTAAATTTAATGAAGTTTTACTTTAGCTGCGCAAAAGAATTTCAACAGGAGACCTTGAAATACTATAATTAATATCCGGTTTAACTATCCCCCCCCCCCCCCCCCCCCCCCCCCATTTCCGCTCTCCTGTCAAAATATAAAAGTGCATTGGATTTCGCAAGAGAGTCATCAGTCACCACTAATCCGGTAGCAAATGAAATGTAGTTAAAGCATGATACAGTGACGGATTAGCAGAGGATCTAGTATGATGGATAATGCTTCATTACTTTACTTGATTTAATCCGTGACGCTTTTGTTATGGCTGCACAAGGGTGTGATGCGTTATTACGTACACTAGTAGATTATGACGAAATATTTTATTGACAACAGATAAAAATGGTAGACTATTAAGAAGGATCGGTTCGAGGTCATCATATTCCCCAAAATCCTCATGGGTAAACTGAATAGAAACCAATTTAAGTTCGGACATTTGCAGCTATACAGGATTTTTATCATTTAATTTGATTGTTGTATACAAATTCAACTATATTGCATGTGTAAAGCGTATATAGATGTTCAATATTATGCGCCGTGTACAAGGAAGACTGTCTCTGTTATAATGATTATCATTATTTTGTAATCATTATTATTAATATTGATATTGTTGTTTTGTTTTTGTTATCATTATCATTACTATTATTATGATTATTATTATTATTATTATTATTATTATTATTATTATTATTATTATTATTATTATTATTATTATTAATATTATTATGATTATTATTATTATTATTATTATTATTATTATTATTATTATTATTATTATTAATATTATTATGATTATTATTATTATTATTATTATTATTATTATTATTATCTTCAGCATCATCATTATCAACATTATTATTATTATACGACTATTCAAAAGGGGCTCTACATGCAACGAAACGAATATTCTCTTTAATGTGGGGAAACCAAGAGTGAAAACAAAAATCTAAATTGGATTATTCAGAGCGGACATATACTGTAAGATAAGATAACTTTGGCCTACCTGTCTTATGGAATATAAATCATTATCGCTTGGAAATTAAAAGATAAGCCTGAAAAATAATATCTTTTTATGAAAGCTCGTGTTCACTGGAGGAAGGATGTCGTAACTGCGAAAGTTCTCTAATTCATGATTTTCTGCTGGTTTGATTGAGTTATTGATACAGCCAGGTTTACAACAAATATGAAGTTATATATTGCTATACGTCGTTTTCGACGCGATAGCACGATTAAATCGATACCCCAGTTACACCGACGAGATCGACACGAGACCGACAACAGACCGAACAAAAAATTATAGTATCTTGAATGGTGAAGAATCGGTCGGTTTGAAGTCTGCTTGACGATGTGACTGAGCTATACAGGATCGTACAAGTTCATTTTGAATGAGGTGCAGTGAGGGACTCGATGAAAGGGTGACTTACTTTATTAGTCTGTTTTCGCTTTATAATTGCATTTCTGAAGCAATTTTGTAGCAGACATGTCGCTTTGTAGATATTATATTCAGCTGTCGACAGGGTCATGTGATCATGGTGATATTCATGCAACATGTGATGTAATTAATCAGTGTTGTACATCAATCGACCCCCTTCCCAGTTCCACAGTGTTTAGTAACCATTAGTAACCGTGAGTGAGTGACATTCACTCACTGCAGCTGTGCACATATTAAGGTTTACTCATTGGTCAATATGGATATGTGTGTCATTAGAGAGAGAGAGAGAGAGAGAGAGAGAGAGAGAGAGAGAGAGAGAGAGAGAGAGAGAGAGAGAGAGAAACATGATAATCATTCTACGCGAGAGATTCTAACATCATGCGATCTAAACGAATGATGATATGAGATGTACGGTATACTCTTTCAAGATATCTGTTTATTTGTTGGTTTCTTTCCTTTTCTTAACAGATGTCGAAGAAAACCAGGTTGCCTGCACTGGATGGCAGCAAACGCGATGCGAAGTCATCGACAACGACCACGGGGGTGCCGTCGAAACAGATCAATAATAAGATGATCGACCCATCAGATCCGAGGCGCGGTCACATGAGCAAGATGAAGTTTCCTAACATCAGTGATACATACCAATATAGTCAACAGGTACAGTAAATACTAATTATGTATGTTATACCCAGAGTAGCCTCAACAGTGTGAATACTGTTCTCCCTGAGAACCCTACAGTTACATTATTATCCCCGGCTTTAGCCGAGCTACCCTGAAAGGGTGCTCAATCATTCAATTTATAGCTTTCTACCGTTTACTCATTTACTACACCTGGGTGAAGAGTGGCTAATGTAGATTAATATCTTGCTGAAGCCGCGGAGGGACTCGAACCGCGAACCATGTGATCTACAGTCCGGTGACATATCCTCTAGACCATGACAAATCTGTTGGAAGACGACACTGAATTGTTCATAATCTTTCTTCGCTCATGAACCAAATATTTTGAAATTTCTACCAACTTCGTTAGGCATAATAGCACATCATTCATTTGTACAATCTTGAATGTTTCGTGTAAGGCTCGTTTGATTCTGTAAGAATCCATTTCCGTAACAATGACCAGAATTCAAGATCAACGACGTGGTTTGCACCCACTCAACATCAATCTAATAACTGCTAACCCTTCCACTTCTCAGAGTAATGTTGAGTGGGTGCGAAAAAATTGTACATTAATATAATCCGTTCAGATTATGATGATTTCCTTGTGTTTTGTTCCTTCTTGTTCTGACTGGATCCATGCAGCTCCTGGTGGATACCTGCATCGCCCTCCATGGCATCATTCTCCAGGATCTGAGCATGGGCAAGCGGGAGCTCCTGAAAGATTCTTTCTTCATCCAGGGAAGATTCTATGAGACAATCACATACATCATGAAACAACAGGACAAAACATTAGACCAGGTACAAATTGAAATTCAGATCGTCTGCGTGTTTTTCATTCAAATATTATTGGTTCTGATAATGTAATTAAGATAATCTATATATTTCAAATACAATTAATGTTTGAACTGAACTCAGGGGCGTCGCTAAGGGTTTTCAAACCTGCACAAAATCTGTGATTTCTTTCTGTAATCTTATAATAGCGTTGACAAGCCTGTAATTTGGGGGCACTTATAATATGAACCCCATCGGCGAATTTGACGTTCAGAATCATTTTAATCCCTTTCCGCAAACTTAAAACATTTGTCGACATTTTAATTTTCCATATTTCTCTTCTTGGGGAAAAATACTTTGGCAGTTTTGACAGATTTAGTCTGACAACTGACAACCACCCCATACTCCTCAATGTAAAAAGTCCCAACGACGGGCCCATCCAAACCAAGAAGTAAAAGATGGAGGAGCGGAGCGAAAGAAGAGGAAGAGGGGAAGATACAGAGTTAGACTTTTTTTTTTGGGGGGGGGGGGGTTGAACATAACATCCATCTAATTTTTACACAAAAAAACTTCGAGAATTAGAGGAAAACATATTGCTCATGTTGATGATATACTTATTTTTTAAAGGTTATGATGGAGTACGAACATCCCAGGTTAAAATACCTTCGAGGTCGCGTCGTCATCCAGCCCAAGATCGACCTCGTGCTCGCCCGTCGGAAACCCGAGCTCGTCTTCGTATCTTCGCTCATGCTCCGAAAACGAACGGCCGGCTACGAACCCGACTCGCGAAGCGTCCGGTCGGACATGGCCCGCGTCGCATACCTCGTCCTCGAGCGAGCCTGCCAGTGGGGGTTCTACCTTTGGATTGGACCCATAGAGGAACTAAGACATTTTGAAATGATCAATAGTTATTCGGCTTTATGTGAGGCCGACGGACAGAAAAAGAACTATATCGTTCTGCAGAAGCACACTTTGGTGTTGCCTCGTCTTGGGAAACCTATCCCGTCGACGTTTCAGACGACGCTGTTGTTGAACCGTATAGCACCGGACTTTTGCCTTAGGTTGTACCGTGTCGAACCCGAAATGACCATGTGGGATGACAAAGACGATGATGTCGCTAGGTAAGTTGTTATCTCGACGACCGGGACATCTTGTGTAAAAAGTTGCAATTACCATAATCTAAACTGATTATATTATCTACTAATGGTCCGCACCCATTCAACATTAATAAGGTCAGCTACCGAATCGATTTTCCTTTTTCTTCCATTGGCATGGATAGATGTTGAAGTTGTAGAGCCAGCACTTTTTACATAAATGTTGAGTGGGTTCGAACCACGTCGTAGTTTAACCGTTACTCCCAAAAAACAAACGAAACTTGACTTTCAACCAATCAGCATCGATTATTTAGGAGGTTTGGGGGCATTTTTATGCAAGAGGTCAAAGTGTCATCGTTTTAGAATAGTTTTTCTTTTCAGTCAGAGATTATGTATTTCACTGTGATATGTTTTCGTCCCCCAACTATGAAATGAAATCAGTGTTTTATCGTTTTAACTTTATGCTTCAAAATAGGTAAAATAATCATATCTCTTCGCGGATAAGAAATCTCCATATTATGGAAGCATGTCAAATATTACAATGTCATTCTGTAAAAAAAAAAAAAAGAAAAGAAAGCTGATTAGAACAATACTAGGTTTGAATCAAAGCAATCGTTAACATTTCAATCAAATGAAGTGCAGACTTCACCAAATAACTTTGTTGATTTTCCCTCCATAGGTTATACGATTTCTACAGCGGCAGTGGAAGCATTCACACAGGTCTTGGGATGTGGGGAATCAGTGACCAAATCAAGAATGTGAGAACACAGCTCATGAAAATCAGAGACTATGTAGAGGTAAGCTAATTATACCAAGTCAATTCTTTATTTTCCATAAAACTAGTTGCATATGTACGTAAACATTTTAATACAAGAGAAGTGCTTTCGTTTCATTAAACATTATCATGAAATTGTATCACTGGAGCCTCTTCATAAGGTTTGGCTGACGCTTTCTCTTTAAGAATGTCTTTGGATATAGACCCTTGTCATCATCTAAACAGTAATATTGTCTTATAATAATCATGTATAGACAGAAAGAGGGAGAGAGAGAGATAGCAAGAAATAGAGAGAGAGAGAAAAGGGGGTTATGGGGAGTGATTCGAACATTCTCAAATTTTTAAAAACATGGGATGCGTATAACAAAATAATGAGAAAGGGGAGGGAAGTGTTGTCGAGTAGATGTGCCCATATTCCCTCCTGAAAATATAAACAAACACAAAACAAAACAAAACAACAAACAAACACCTAGAAAAAAGGCGGGCATTAGGTTCATTTCCTCTCAAAATTGATACCCCTCAATCGTTTTATTGTTTCTCTATTTTTTTAACTTGATACCATGATCAAACTGAAAACACAGAACGTCTGTTTTTCACCTTGTTCAGGCCAGCCTGTTCGACCGTGCTCGTGCGATGCTGATGATGGCCCGGGTGATGTTCACGGACCTGGTGGTCGTAAAGAACCTGGAGCGGGAGGAGATCGAAGAGACCAATTACCTCAAGCACCACATGGACGAGTTGAAGCTTAGGATAGAGGAAGGTCTGAAACAAGGCGCGTGGGACTCCTCAACAGAAGACGATATCTACAGTGACGACGGAAAATAACGACGCGATTTGCATAGACATGATACATGAAGTGCAATAGTGGGCGCTTTACGTCAGTCACACCGCCAGACCGACTGATACGCGCCGATTCCAAACCGACCGTTTCATGTCTATTCCACTGGCGTAGCCAGGGGGGGGGGGCACAAGGGGGCCATGGCCCCCCCTGTTGATCGGAGAGCAAAAAAAAAAAAAAAAAAAAAAAAAAAAAAAAAAAAAACTAATTTCCTTTTCACATGCTGGTCTTACTAGGACTTACCCTACCCCTACCTTACAATCGAAATAAGGAAAAATAAAATGGAAATATTACCAAAAAAGTAAACAAAATAAACACTGCTTTCATTTCCAGCAAAAACTGTTCCTTTCCAAATCATAACCCCGAAACTTTGTTAACAACATTGACTAAGTAGATTGGTAACAGAACATTTATATTTCTTTTAGTTTGTCGAGAGTTGAAAGAAATTGTACTCAGAATGATGAAGAGGCGTATCAGTTATTCTTGCCGAATATAAACCTTTCTTTGTGAATGGGTATATGTCCGATGGAGGCAATAACCATTTTCTTCGTTTTGTAAATCTTGAGTTTGTTTAAGAGTTATCATTGTGGTAGCCAACATTGCTTTTATACGAAAACAATGTCACCGTTATATCATTTTTATGGTCTTCATCCGAGGAGAAGCAAAACACTGTTTTTCAAGGTAGAGTTCGATTTTATAGAGGAATATTCAAAAAAGATACAATTTCATTCTTTGTTCAAGTCGTATTTTATATACTAGTAAGTCATCGGACGAGATGCTTTCTACTTTGATGTTTACAGTTTTGAGTCAAATCTATTATCACTAAATTGAATGACAAAAACGGCCTTCACATGTGGCAAATCATGTGCGCTTGACTTGGTTGTATGAAGACTTTGTTTAGCCCGTTCTCTATGTGTAATTACATTATTTCCATATGTTTTTATTACAAATTGTGATCTCTATACTCTTTACACGATGTAATTCTAATATTTTTCCGTGCTAAATACTCACATTGATGTTCATTTTGGTTACAAAAATTAATCAAACTATATAATTCCTCAGTACTTAAATGAAGGAGTACGTAGCTGGATTCGTGTAGTATATACGAATTAGGCAACTAATGAACAACCTCTAACCGAGAAAATGAGATAAAGAGCTAAACAAGGCAGCTAAATAAATTGCTAAAGTCTTTTACATACACCTAATAAAGATGTTGCATGTGTTTTCAAATGAGACTACCGCTTGAGATGAGATATAAATTCCACTCCATGAGAAAGGGCGTCCTCTTAGTCATATGTTAGTCAATAGTCAGTGTGTCTGTGTGTGGGTTTTTGGTTGTTAGTCTGTATATTTTCCTATCCGAAAACACGGGTTTCAACGTTTCGTATGTACACTGGTACAGCTATTTATACACACCAACTACATGTAATTTTGCGTATTGCTTGGAATTCTGGAGCCCCAAGGAGTGGTAATCCTTCCACTACAATTCATTCCAGCGGAGTAGAGAAAAAAAAAATCCTATTTCATCTGTCACTTCTCAAGTAGGTTACACCAGAATAGAATTTTAGGGTGCAGAAAATGCCATTTTCATGACCTGGTTTTAAAAAATTTTCCTACCGTGGGAGGGGGATACCCCCTCCCACACCCTCCCCCGCTCGGTCGCTTCGCTCCCTCGCCTTGGCCCCCCTCTTGAAAAATCCTGGCTACGCCAGTGGTCTATTCGATGTAATGTGCGGTCTATATTGTCGGCCTGGTGTCGGTATATATCTACGGTGTGACTGCGGTATTGGTTACACTGTATACTTTAAATGATGCTGCAATGACGACAATCGAATCATTAGCAAACGGGTTTTATGAAATAGTCAAGAAGCTTCAGAAGAGAAGACCACTATCAATAATTTTCTCATGAAATGTACTAGATCTAGCAAAGAGGCAGCTTTCATTTGGGTGACCGCGAATAAAGTTACAAAGCTGAACGGTAAAAAGAACGTGGAGAGATGA
This sequence comes from Heliocidaris tuberculata, assembly GCA_025618425.1. Lineage (NCBI taxonomy): Eukaryota > Metazoa > Echinodermata > Echinoidea > Camarodonta > Echinometridae > Heliocidaris > Heliocidaris tuberculata. Next base: position 11,551,132 of record CM046834.1, read on the forward strand.
GGATACCATGATGATAACGGCAAGGGAGTGGAATTTTAACATTGTCAACTGAAAAGCAACAACGCAATGACTTTAGATAAATGCAAAATATCTCGTTGATAATTTGTATCAACATTCGTGGAGTTTTTTTCCTAGAGTCCGTGTGACGATATATTTATTTCAAATGGCATCTCCATGTAATCCGTCTTCATTATGTGTAGTGATGTATCTGACTAACTCGAGTCGACGAGAACACATTTCTTTGTAAAGTATGCATTAATTTACATACATAAGTCTGCGAACTGATAATTATAATTATTGATACGGCTTTCACAAGACCATGCCATTATAACTATGTCATGGGGTCTACTCCATGTATATATATTGGATCTACAGTCTGCTATTGTAATCGTGATAACAGCGAGAAAGATGGCCGACGCTACGAAAGACTTTGTATGAAAGGACATTTTTCGTGATAGAAATGACATGAGGCCCACTGGCCCAGTAAAATAGACTCCTAGTTTCTCGTCTGGATTTTCAGTAAAGGAGGAAGGGGGTCCAATCTCTTTCATATTTGATATTTTACTGTAGATACAAATGCTTCTGGGCAGTCATGGATTCGAGACCAGGGATTCCGAGACCAAGACAAGAAGGACGCCTTTGATTACATTCATTTTATATTAGGTCGGGGTAGAGACCAAGACCAGCCTGGGAGTCGATCCGGGGGGGGGGGGGGGGGGGATAGGGGGGTATATACCCCCCCAAAAAAAAATTTTGAGGTGGGGGGATGGCCTGTATTATCATCCCCCCCCCCAATATTTTTGGATAAATTAAATAAGAATTATGATATATTAGCTTAAAACTAATAATTATCCAAACTCATTATATTTGATCTTGAAATACCATCACATTCTTTAATGATTAGATGTAAGGAAATAAGAAATGCCATAATTTCAATGCGAAAATATCGAAGAAAATTCGTTCGCTCGCATTGTTATTCTCAATTAAGGGGTTCCGTCCATTGGCGTAAATCCGTGCATTCCTTCTTTTCATTAAAGGCCATTTTGGGATGCTCTAAAATGCAAGTTTTATAGACAGATTTCTGAAAAAGTCCCTGGTGTGGGAGGGGGATACCCCCTTCCCACACCCTCCCCCGCTCGGTCGCTTCGCTCCCTCGCCGGTCATTCCCCCCCCCCCCCAATCATGAACACGGATCGACACCCCTGAAGACCAGATACAAAGACACCGAATATTCGAGAACGAGATTGGTCTCGGACCCATAACTGCTACTGGGTCAAACGCAACACAGTTTTGTTTAATTTTTGCTTATGAGTTCATGTAGAAATGAATTCATTGGAACATGCAATGCTTAATGTGTTTTGTTATTGTTGTTGTTGTTGTTGTTGTTGTTGTTTGTTTGTTTGTTTGTTTGTTTGTTTGTTTGTTTTGTTTTGTTGTTTTTTGGGGGGTTACTTCATTCATTGTCTTGGTGTCATCAGACTCTTCTTTATTTCATTTCAAAGAAAAGTATCGAGTAATAAAAAGAAGGCGGGCCGAAAAGAAGAAAGGATGAGAGGCGTGAAACTAGGAATTCATTTTGATTCGCTTCAATGTCATTGAGACAACAATGAACATTACTGACCATGCTGACCAAGCTACGTGTACCTAAAAAACGATTCGTCCAGACTCGATATAGTGCCAATGAAATGAAAAAAATGAATGTACATGGTGTATATGTCGATTTTGGTTTGATGAATTTATGACTTGATTTACAGGAAGATAATGTATAAATTGTGATTTCACTGCTTAATCAATTCGATGCTCCAGTATATGCTGATGGTTCTATTTTTTTTTTTAAGAGAATGACAAATGAAAACAAATAATATTGTTTCAAAGGTTACGAATGAAAACAAGATTCATTCAAATCGCAATGTTTTTATCTTAACCAATCAGGATCGAGGTTCCCATGTTTCTAGTTTAAAATGAATCTCATGATAGAATACCTGAAGAATTGTATTTTGATTATACTGTACTACAGTTACGAATCAGTTACAGTTATGATTGCACTATTGCACTGTACTGTACATTATTCTGATACAATATGCAGGTAGTGACCAAAATGACTTATGTCAGTTGTTTATACCACATGTGTTGCCAAAGAGCATATAAATATGTACAAGTATATTGAAGAAGCATATTATGCTAATTCACTGTATTAAAGAAAACGAATGACTTGTATTCCTTTCTGAAATGAAATATTAAATAACCATCATGTAATGCTTTGTATCACTATTCAAAGACTTATAATGTGTTTTGATCCAGTCATTTTAATCAACATAGTATAAAGCACATATATACTTTGTACAATGATACCGCAGTGTTGCAGGAAGTATATAGTAATAGCCAACTTTAATCGGAAATGATCATCTTTTTTGCCTTTTTCTCAGACATCTTTTGAAGTAAAGCATTATGAGTTACTACTTACGTGCATGCCTTTATGCAGCTTTATAGTATTTTATTACTGTGAAAGATTGTAACAATCTTATTCCTGGAAATGAACCACTTTTCATCAATATCTGACGAATTGTTGTGTTTTGTATTTCGTTTGACTTATTATCACAATTATGTTAGTATCATGGCAGTAAAGTCCTTGTTCCGGCAAGAATCTTATGTGAAAATTTCCTGTGTATCTAATCTCCCCCTAATCATAATTTGATGCGTGACCATGCACATGCTACTCAGGTAATTTAGATGAATGGCGTTGGGTTCTATACGATGTGAAAATTTTATGATTAATTAACACCCCCGTAATATTGTAATTTATACAGGAATATGCAAACATTAATCGCGGGTAATTAGATGAATGACATTAGGTTCTATACATACGGTTTAAAATTCATGCGCAATATTAATACCCCGTTAACATCGTGATTTTATGTAAGATCACGCAAATGTTACTCAGTTAATTAATTGAATGACACTATAGGTTCTAAACGCCCTTGCCCTTGGTACTTCTTGCCAGACTGTCATCATCACGTCACCTTATTAGTTCTCGTTTTCCTCAAATGATAAAGGCACTATAATAGAACTGTTGTTTTATGAACTTGATATGAGTAAATAGATAGCGAGTGTTAATCCCTAAGTATAAGAAGGGACTTCGAAATTAGAAAATCGCTCACATATTCAGGGGGCATCTACTTGTACATGTCGCGTGCCTCCTTCTCCCCCTCCGCCAAAACGTAATTCGTGTGCTCCTGTCATATTTGTAACCCTCTATCTGGTTCACCCCCTTGTTTCGAGAGAATCGTTGTTTCAACGATTTTGGACACATTGCCCCTGCCACGAAATGGCCATTTGAATTAAAGGGAAATCCAACCTTTATAGCGAGTTGCTTTGAAAGAAAGAGGAAAAGTCAGAGAAGCAGATTGGTGAAAGTTTGAACGAAATCGGACAAGTAATAAGAAAGTTATGATTTTTTTGAAAGTTGTAATCACTATGCATATGGGAATTTCAAATTGGCCGAATAGGTAATGTCACTGTGATGTAGCTGTGGACAACTCCCCCATTCGCTCTAACACACAAAATGACTAAAATGTCACTTTTTTCAAAATGCATTACTCAGTAGGATCTTTTCGTTCATGAGGACCTATAACAATATGCTATCTCCAATATATTTTTAGTATTGCCCCGAGGGTAAAAGCGCCTCGAAGAAAACCGCAAATTAATGATATTTTTGTGTAAAAGCGACAAATGAGAGTTGTCCACAAAAATGTCACAATTGACTCACCAAATTGCCAATTTGAGATTTGCATAGATGTAGTGATCTCATTTTTCAAACACCCATAACTTTCTTATTCCTTGTCCGAATTCTTTCAAACTTTCACCATGCTGTTTTTCTTATTTTTCTGCTTTCACACAAATCATCTTATTATCAAGGTTGAATCATAATTCCAAACAAACAAAGGACGGGATATTAAGCATTGATTTAACATTTAAAAATGTAGATGTAATACAGTCTTTACGCCGTGCATGCATATGGTCAAATATGGATTTGGGACAATAATACTTTCATTTCTCGTAATATGTAAGAGCGTTGAAAAGACCTTTATTCCCCTGAGTCGTATAGCCAATATAGCATTTTTTTTCTCACAAATTTGGTCCCCACTTAGCAGTGAAATAGCGAACTACAGAGGTATTGCATTCTGACCGTACCTCTAATTGATGCATTTTTCCAGCAAGGACAAAATGATTTGCTTACGAAGCGTGCAATCCTGAAGGACCTTGTCAAATGAATCATATTGTAATGAGGACAAAGACAAAATAACAGAGGATGTATTATTGCCTGTTTGAATTAAACTGCAAGGAAATGAGGGGAATATCGTACTAAGTTTATACGGTAATATTGTAGTTCAAGGTGTAATTCTAAACTGTAGAATCTACACCGACGAATGGAGATGCAGTTATTGATATTATGCATTTACATATTTCAGTATGTCATTTTTACGATTGCAAACAGACTTCTTTATCTACTAATGTGTCGAATTCATGGAGTTTCGTTTCAAGAACCCTCGGTGACGAACTATTTATTTCAGTTGTTCCGAAAGATATAATCTCTGTGGATAAAATTAATTGTCAATCGGTTGTTGTACATTGGTTGCTGTATTCGGAAAGTCTCGGGCAAGCTTTTAAGTCGTCGGGAGGACAGGAGCAATTTTCATTTTTTCAAGAAGTATCCAGAGAAGTTCGAATACATTAGTAAACTGGTTTATTCCAATTTTCTTTTTTCATCCAACATTTTCATGAAATCCTGAAATCCTGAATGTCGAAAGTTTGACATTACTATGCAATGATATACAGTTGAATTATTGAGCCATGTTAAATATAAATTGTGGCAGTGAACATAATCATGTGAATTATCGATGCACTGCAACATCTTTTCGAATGGAAATTCCCAGCCAATAGACCTGCAAGGCCAAACTTCAGTGCAATGCAATTTATTCGAAAATCCTATTCTCTAAATGTACAGGAAATGGAAATCAACTCCTTTGGGAGTCATGGTAAGGATCACTTTTTTTGAGTGGGAATCCACTCTAAAAGAGTAATTGAACATCTATTTTGAAGTGGATTCCACCATAATTTGGAGTGGATTCCACTCCAATGGCAGTGATCCCTAAAATGACTCCTAAACAAGTGGATTTCCGCCCCTCTGCTCTCGGAGAGTATTGTGAGTTAGAAGAATTCCTTTGTCTACCATGCAGTTTATAATATGAATGATTGATGACTTTTGTGTTAGTGCTCTTCGTCATAGCAACACCGGTTGCCGGACCGGTTGATTCTCCTAAATTAATTTTCCACCTCATTTTCCATTCTCGTCTCAATGCATGCCTTCGTGATTCTTTGATGAACAATTTCGACGTGCGCCGTGCCAACAAAACGGAGCTAATTGCATTAATCAAATATACACGTGGTCGTAAGAGAAAAACCAGCGGAAATAATGGTTTCTTGTAATAAACCGTAGTCAAGTATATGATTACCAGCATTATAGTGAAAGATCGTTTGTACGTGCGTTCATTGGGAAATTTACGGGGGGGGGGGGGGGGGGAGGGGGCACAATCGGCTAGTGACCGTCCTTTCAAAATTAAGTCGGTTATATCTTAAGAAGACAACAGAAAAAAAAATAATGTGCCCCTTCAAATCTTAGACCCAAAGGGCACCAAAAAAAAAATGAAACAAACCTTCTTTTTTGCTTGTCAGAACATTGTCGGAATTGCAACCCCCTTTTTCTTACTTTTTCTTTTTCTTTTTTCTTTCTTTTTTTTTGGGGGGGGGCGGGGGGTTGTTGCTCAGAATCCTGATGAAATACAATGATTAATGAAGATTATGGATATGCCAATAACTTAATCAGTTTTATGATAATATTCATTGTATGCACGACAGATGAAGAACCATAATGTATTGTGCTAATGTTCATAATGTATTTACATGTATATCAAGAATAAAAATCTATTTATCAAACTATAGTGTTAATTGTTAATGACTTGTGTGTGCGCTCTTGTGCATGGGTAGCCTATACACATAACGTAAAAGAGAGAGAGGGGGGGGGGGATGGGATGAGAAAGAGAGAGGGAGAGAGAGGGAGAGAGAGAGAGAGAGAGAGAAAGATGGGGGAGAAGAACACAATGTTCCATTTGTAAAACTTTTCTTCTTCAGAGTCCAATTAGAGTGCCCCTCTCGTTATGCCCCCGACTTTAAATATCTTCCTTTCCTGATGTGTTGTGCCCAGCACTGTATCCATCTCCCCTCCCCCCCTCTCTCTCTCTCTACTCTGTTTTTCTTTCTGTCTCTCTGTCCCTTTCCCTCTTTCCATCTCCCTCTCTCCAGGCCCCTGGGAGCCGGGGGTGCTGGTTGTGCTGCAGCACCCCCAAAATTTTTTGAGGGGGTACACAGCACCCCCTAGAAGGCTGAAGATGCTGGGGGAGCTGTAGGGGGTGCTGGGGTGCCTGGGGTGCTGTAGGAAGGAAAATGATGACCTTTTTGGGGGGCTTTGTTTTGTTTTCATTTTTTTTTTTTTTATTTTTTTTTTTGCTTGTCAGAGATTTTTGGAGTTAAAAAGAGATTTTTTTAAAAAAACGCTGCGGAACTTTTTTTTTTTTTTTTCTTTTTTTTTTCCCGCTTGTCAGAGATTTTTGTCAGAAAATTTTGTGAATATTTAGCCCCTCCCTCACAAAATACTGGATCCGCTACTGGCTGTAGAACCCCAAGTTTTCTTTAGGGGACACTTGCACTTAAAGCAACTTCATTGTTTGCCCCGGGCGCCATTCATAGATAAGCAACTGCATATTAAAAAAAAAAAGAAATAAAAATCTGCTCACAGCACCCCCAGCAACAAAATCGTTCCCAGGGGCCTGCCTCTCTCTTACTGTCTGTCATTATATTTGTATCACGTGAACTTCATGTAACATTTAAACTTGCATGTGGCAAAACCATCACCAAATTTGGTTAAAGCTCAACGACAAAAATTTTATTTTGAACAAGGTTAAATGATACCATTGAAAATTTGCTGTCGCCTTTGCCGATATCAATTACAGATTTGAATAATGCTGGATAAGTATTGATACTTCCCTCGTTTGTCTATATAACGCATAAATACTGGACTCATTTTACACAGTAATCTTGGTATATTGTTGTTTCCCTACAGTCTGCACATCATTTAGAAAATCCGCCATTTTGTAGATTGACCCTTAACCTCGCGTACCAAATCGATACACACGACAATAAAATAGAATAGAATAGAAGGTAAGAAAAGAGACGTCAAAGAACCAAAGGAGAAATATTGATTATTGATCATTCCTTACTTCTAAGATCAACCTTTCACCTTTTGCAACTGTTTCAGGGGTTGCTTTCCAATTAGGTTGATTTGTGTTGTGTTTTTTTTAGTTGGAGGAATTTCATATTCTCGCTTACAGTTGTGTACAAACTTTGGAAGATTTTGGGTTTATTTATCAGAGATATAACGGGTTGTGAAAATGACGAGATTCGTGGGATAAACAGTGTTGTTGCTTGCCAGTAAACATTGGAATCAAATTTACCATTAGGTGAGTATATCATACTGGAGCCACTGTGGATGATATGACTTGCGCAGACTCTTGTGTATTATAGTTGAGATGTTAAAGGTATGATTAAAATGTTGTGTTTGTTTTAAACTGTTTACTCGTACAAATTTCAAGCTCTTTCTGAGAAAAAAGATAAACAAAACAAAATGAGCCTTTTTCTCAAATTTTTTAGGGTGTGACTGTATGTTATTATTGGAATATCGACTCTTATTTTATGGGCGTATATTTGTCACAAGTGTAGCCTATTCAATCATACTTCAAGCGTCAGGATCAAGAAATTATTGCAGAGGACTTAGATTCCGGCTCCCGCTGCCGCTTTCTGCTGCTGATGAAAATTGTAAGATTCCCGAACATAATTATACTCAGCGCATTTTTTTTTTTTTTTTTTTTTTTTTTTTTTTTTTTTAATGGGAGAGGATGGGGACATTGGACCAAATTTTACGAAAAGTTTAGTAAACAAGCATTTTCCGACAAGCCGAAAAATTCTTTGCCGAAAAGAATAAATTCTGGTCCCCAAATTTTAACCCCCCCCCCCCCCCCCAAAAAGGGGGTAGCATCTATTGAAGGGATTTGCCAACAAGGCTTGGAAGAATTCAAATTTGCCCAAAACGACGATGCACGCACTAGCTGGGCAGGCTTTCAGAAGCGCATTCAAATGAATTACTATCATCTCAAGACTCTTGCTTAATACATAAAGGACTTGGCAACAGTATCCAAATCGGATTTATGATCTACCAATCTTCCCAACATATAACAAAGGTCATGCCGGGAAAAAATTTATTTATGGCATCGTCCTTCGTACAATATAATGTCAGTGCCACGACAGACAGTGACGTACATGTAATTGGGTCCAGTTATTGAGGGGGGGCACTTGGGTCATAGGGGGGGGGGGCACTGAGGATATCAGGTGGATAAAATGCGAGTGGGGGTAGGGTGTGGGAGGGGTCTTCACTGCCCTTGCCCTTTCTCTCTTTCTCTCTTTGTTTCGCCATTCCACAAGGGGGGGGGGGGCATGGGGGCGCGTTAAACACGCCACTGATGACTGGCAACCATGTTAATTATCTTCTAATTAAACCACTATCATTCAATCCCAGACGACCATGAAAACAAATTGCCTTCCTGTATCAATACATAACAGCCTAGGCTCCGTTCACATACACATGTATTTCAGTGGTAACTGTAATTGACAAGGTGTCTTTCCAGGCCCTTGTACACATACACATGCGTGTGATTATCACTACAGAGAGAGATGGTTAAATGTATGAGAGGGCGAGAAAGAGAGAGAGAGGCAAGTAACCTAGACCATACATTGAGAAGAATAGAGAGAGAGAGAGAGAGAGGGGGGGGGGGGGGAGAACACCACTTCAAAGATATAAAAAGTTGGGGTTTTTTTGTGGGTTTTTTTTTTGGGGGGTGGGGGGTAAAGAAAAAGGGGTTGCTATAGAGCTAGGGAGCCTGTGTGCTGCTCTAGTGATGCACTCAATGGCTAAGAGATAATGAATGAGAAAGATATGAGTAGAGAGAGAGAGAGAGAGAGAGAGTTAAAGATATAGGATTAGAGGAATTGAGAGAAAGAGTGATAGAGAGTCAGAGAGAGTGTCAAAGAGAGAGAGAGAGAAAAATAGAAAGAGAGAGAGAGAGAGAGCGAGATATTAATATTAAAGAGACAGTTTTATGAACTACATTAAAATGGAGCCACATCGCTTTTTTTTCTTTTTTTTTTTTTTTTTTTTGGGGGGGGGGGGTGTTGTTGTCAATTGTGATTACGGAAGAAGCTCAGTTTCCTACAAGACTACACTGTTTGCAACGGACGGTTATAATTTCAGATGTGAAAGGGTCCGTTATGATAACTGATGAGGTATTTCAGTAATGCTATCTGTGTCATGTCGACCGGAGATGTAGAGTTATGATAGGTATGTGCACCGTGTGTAATGCGAATGGAAATAATTAACGCACTTTCTTTTTACACAAATTTCAATGGCAATTCTACTTCTCCTTTACACAAGAGAAATTATAGCAACCTTTAGACCTTCTTACTACTACTTCTACTTCTACTGCTACTACTACTACTACTACTACTACTACTACTACTACTACTACTACTACTACTACTACTACTACTACTACTACTACTACTACTACTACTACTACTACTACTTCTAGTACTACTACTACTACTACGACGACGACGACCACTAGGATACTATGCTACTACTCTTAGTTCAACAACTATTACTGCCCATAGTATAAATGTTTTCAATAATATTATTGTAGAAGAATGAAGTATATCAATACTGACAACTGCACAACTATTGATAATTAATCACTACTATCATGGCTTGTTCTATATCTGCGCTTAATATTCTACTTCAACTGTTACTGAAGATGTGTTTGCCTTGTTTTTGACTTTTTGTACCATAATTCATACAAGAAGCTGGTGGTATTAACGACTTTATCATGATACTCAGCAGTGATGCTGCTTCCACCAGCGATGATGATGATGAAAGCTGTGATGAAATCAATTATCTCCCGCGCTCCAACTATGTCAGCAATTTGCCGCTCAAACAGTAGGGTATAAATATCTGATGGGACGGGGGCATCTATAAATAGATCCAACAATGAAATTAAAAAAAACGTTAGTGGTGCTTCTGCCAAGATTTTTAGGGCACCACTTAATACTGCTGCTGCTGCTGCTGCTGTCATAAAAAATATTGCTTATTTTACAACCCGATTTACCACAACTGCTAACTACATCTACTACCTCTTCTACTCCAAATATAATTATGCTGCTGCTAAAGCAACAAGAACAACAACAACTACTACTACTACTACTATACTACTACTACTACTACTACTACTACTACTACTACTACTACTACTACTACTACTACTACTATACTACTACTACTACTACTACTACTACTACTACTACTACTACTACTACTACTACTACTACTACTACTACTACTACTACTACTACTACTACTACTACTACTACTACTATACTACTACTACTACTACTACTACTACTACTACTACTACTACTACTACTACTACTACTACCACTACTATACTACTACTACTACTACTACTACTACTACTACTACTACTACTACTACTACTACTACTTCTTTTGTTACTGTTCTAACTTGCTTTTTAACCACAATTTCTCTCAAACATGTATACATTTTGCTAATTATTCAAATTATGAACGCGTCAAGCAGCCGAATGGTATGATTACCACTTCTACTATAACTTGCATTTTTGTACAAGTCTTACAAGGGTACAAAGTTTATTTATATTATAGTAACGACACAGGAGCTTTCATTTAGCAGTCTAAAATATAAAAATACGATTTTTTTTTCTCGATTATATCATATAAAGACGATTATTATTCCATTTCCTTCCTACACGAGTCATTAAGAGTGTTTTAATCAAGGATTACCGATACCCTCTAAAATTCTACTTTTTCTTTGGTCTCTACTTTACTCAGTTTTCGCTCTGGGGAAAGGGGGAGGGGTAGGAGGTTAGGTGCCAGAGTATGATCAAACTGATAGTTGTTGTTTTTTAGTTAATTGTTTAATTCCTGTCAGGCTATTTTGGATTAGGAATACACTTTTTGAAGTTATTTGGTAGGCTAGACAGGATGACATCGTCTTGTATTGAATGTCAACAGCCTGGAAATAGAAGAACTTGAAGCAGATGATAGAATCCCCTTCTGCACCCTCCTCCTTATCAATGGCCTTGTTAATTCACCGAATAAGATGGATCGCCCTCACGATTCAAGTGCCATCCCCCTTAATGTCTGGACCATAGGTCTGGAGGTCTGGACCCACGTTACGCAATTGTATCCTCGGTTGCAAAATGTATGATCGTATGTATAAAGATTGAAAGTCGACACGTTTTTTGTGCTCTGGGGTGTGATGATTCAGGTTCAAAATCATGTCAGTGTGCTGGTGTCATTGGAAAGGCATCCATTTTTAATAAACGTGTCCTTTTGATAGTAATTGAAACTGTAGGTTACGTGATTGCATAATGCAACATATACTAAATGATACTGATGATAATGACAATAATAATGAAGTTGATGATTGTTTGGGGGTAACCAGGGGCGGCGCCAGGGTATTTTGATAGGAGGGGCAAGACGACCTAAAGATGACGTCATATTTTTTCTCCATTAAATAACAGGGGTAATATAGAGTTATATGTTTAAGACCTTTCTTTTTAATACTCCGCTTTCTTCTTTCTTCCCTTTTCTTCCTCCTTTTCATCTTTTCAGTCTTCTTTTTTTTTCTTTTTTCACTACTTGACAAATCATAGGGGGGGGCGGTCGCCCCCTCTGCCCCCCCCCCCTGTAGCGCCGCCCCTGGGGGTAACTGATGGTGATTGGGTAGTTGGTGACGATGATGAGGATGATAACGATGGTGATGGAAGTGACAGTGAAGATGATGATGAAAATGACAATGTTGACGACAGTGACGATAATGATGATGTTGATGTTGATTGTGGCAGTGACGATGATTGTAAGGATCACAATGAAACGCTTCGTCTTAAAAATATTGTTTAGCTTCTGATCCGGTCGTTTCCTCCAAAGAATCACCCGAACGATGGCAGCATCACAGTACGACAAACTACGGGAGAAAAACAAGAAGTACCCGAACATCGACAACCACTACAAGTACAACCGACTGGTTCTAGAGGATACATGTGCAGCTCTCTATGGCATCCTTCTCCAGGATATGAAGATGGGCAAGACAGAACTCCTCAAGGAGTCCAAGTTTATCCAGGGACGTCTCTACGAAACACTCACCTACATCCTTGAGCGACAGGGCAAGAATCTTGACCAGGTAGGCTGTGGTACAGTGTAATATTTAAGGCACAAACTCTCAAGGACAACCCTTTGACCTCCAAGGCCAAAGCCAAGGCCAAGACATGGAAAAATTTAGCCTGAAGGCCGAGCATCAAAGCACCACTACACTGCTATGGTAGGACAGGCCTGCATCTGGACAACTCCCCATCTAGAATAATAACCTACTGATCAGTTATCGCCTTGACGAGCAGGGATGGATCCAGGTTATTCTAAGAGGGGGGGGGGGGGGGGGAGCTTCATTATGAAAATTTTTAACAAGCAAAATAACAAGAAAAAGGGTAAGTATGTTTTTAGGTGATACCCCAAGATGGTAAATGGCAATGAACTGTACTTGTGATGGATAAAAGTTTCAATAAAATAGTGAATGTTAGTAATGCCTTATAACCACACTCTGTCCTGAAAACGTAGATTCAAAAGATGGGCCTACAAAATATAATGAGTGTACAAGTTTCTCCAAGCAGTCATAAATCATGCCATATTTTCTAAACAATTTCGTCTATCTAAGGTCATGATGGAGTTCGAGCACTCGAAGATGAAGTACCTCCGAAGTCGTACCATCGTTCAACCTCGGGTTGACATGGTTCTTGCCCAACAGGAGCCCCAACAGCAGCTGATCTCCGCCATCATGATCCGCAAACAGACAGCAGGCTACGAACCCGATGTCCGGAGCGTCCGCTCTGACATGGCCAGGTAATTCCTTTAATAATACTCCTCTATAATGCCCGTTGCACATGAGGCATCATCCTTGACGTAGGGCTGCGTCCATGACTGGCATGGTATTTCAAGTGTCAGGTTCGATTAACGCAGGGAATAACGTGATCGAAAAGACGCCGAGTGTGAAACGGGAATGACATATCCTAAATCAGTTTTCTCTTAAGATTATCATTAGGGGCATTATACCCATTTTACACGATGCGCCATTATTTTTCTGACGTAAGCCGTCGTCAGTAAATGGTGCGGTCTTTTATCACGCCATCTGAGGGTGAACTTGTACACAAATTAAATGGGAAATGGACAATGCAAACAATACCGGTATGTTATAAAGTGCTGGTGTATGGAACCAATATGCCTTCACGGGGTTGAATAGCGTATGTAATGAAATGACACCCTGGGTGCAAGATGCAGTCGGCTTTCAACATCGTAAATCTCAACTCCCCTCCTGTCAGGTTAGCGTACCTCGTCCTCGAGAAGGTCTTCCGCTTTGCCTTCTTCATCTGGGTCGGCACGCTGGACGAGCTACGGCACCAGGAGATGACCAGGAACCTGACCACGCTGTGCGAAGCCGAGGGCGAGATCAAGAATCACCTCGTCCTCCGTAAGCACACCCTGGTCATGCCCCGGATCGGTAAACCCATCCCGTCGACGTTCATGACCACGCTGCTCGTCAACAAGATCTCGCCGGATTTCTGTATCCGACTCTACCGGGTTGAACCCGAGTCGTCTATGTGGGATGACAGGGAGGATGACGTCACGAGGTAACGTTATTTAGAAGTCTTTAAACGAGAGTAACCTTAAAACACAAACACATACATAAACGTATTTCTTTTCGTTCACAAATGTGATTTTGGGGTCTTTGAATAACTATTGTCCCATGCCGTTCAACCTTCTCCTTTTGATGATTGTAGTGGTGGGGAAATTACTTATATTAGGTATACCCTGTCTTCCATCGGGACATTAATCACTGGTCACCATCATTGGTCAAATCTAAATCATTTGAAACTTTTTGCAAAAAAAAAAAAATTATTTGTTTTTCTCAGGTGCCTCTATATACAAAATGTACTATATAACATGAAATTTTGAAAATAACACATGGGCTATTAATTTGAATTGTGTATTTTTGTCTTGAATGACTCGCGTTTTATATATTACATTTTAAAAAAATAATGGATTTGTCTATTTGCATAATAATGATATAAGAACGCCGTTACATAAACATAAAAACTCGCTTTCGTGGCGCAAAAAGAAGGAGAAAAAAGATAGAACTCCCTCCCCCCAAAAGAAACATGCATCTACTCTATGTAATTTTTGAATATCTTTAGGTATAATTGCTTGCTGATAACACAAGTCTATGTTTCTATTACTGTATGTTTGTCCTGCAGATTACATGATTTCTATAGCAGTAGTGCTCAGCTTAATACAGGCTATGGCATGTGGGGTATAAGCGGTCAGATCTGCAACGTTAGAAACCAACTCAAGAAAGTTCGAGACTATGTCGAGGTAATCAGAAGTTTCTTATGTCTAGGCAGTGGGGTAGGAAGGGGATTATGGCGCCTGGGGCGAACAATAAAACTGCCCCCTCCCCCAATCCCACTGCTCAAAAATAATGATTGACTCAAATGAAATATATACCAGATTACTTTCAGCATTAATTCAGAAATTATAGCACAACATAAAACAATGATTTTTGTTAAGTTAGATGAATAAGAACAGTTCTCTTCCTTTCTCTCCTTTCCCTTTCTCTCTCTCTCCTTTTTTAATCTGAAAGAATATCAATATTCGAGATATATGTTACGACCGTAAATGATACCTTGATTGCAGCCCCCACTCCCTAAACACGTAAAAATCTGATGAATGAAGTTGAATTCTTTTCATCACCTAGGCCTATTATATACATGTACCTTCTAAATTTGAACGGAAACCAGTTTTCCTTTCGTATTTTTACATGTACAATACAACTCATTTTGAAAATGCAAAAGATTTTTGCTACATCAACCGAGAAGAATTGATTGCGTTCTGTTACAAAAAAAAAATTGTCTGTCACAAACAAAAGACCCCCTTTGTTAATAACCAAGCCACGGGAGCACATCATCAGGCAATAAAATATTGAGATCGGCAAATAATGGCGTTTGCTAATACAACCACAAAACATCACGTGACAAAAAACATAGCAACGGACTGAAATACTTTTAATATCCTATGGTGAATGCTATCGGAATTGACAAATTTATAAGTCAATTTATCATGTTTATATATGCTATGCCCATGGACGAGAGAGGCTCAGGTGTCTGGAGCACTCATATTTGGAGGAGGGGGTAATTTAATGGTAGGATGGGAAAATCGGAATTTTATATTTTGGTCTTTCTTGCTTCATTGCAATCCTAGATCCGTCCCTTCTTGTGGTTATACAGATATTTCAAAACGTTTAAATACCACGCGTTACATTTAAGACCTTGCTTTAAAACTACATACATGTATCAGCTGTTTCCAAACAATTGACTTTGGGGTTCAAAATAACACCTTTCAACGCAAAGTTCAACATCATCTTAAAAACTACGTTAAATTAAATGCCATTGCACGCATCTTTAACAATGTGCTATATATCTGAGACCTTGTGTTAAAAAATATCGTCAATTTGAGTCGAACAATTGGTTTTCAAAGTTGGCTAAAAAAAAAAAAAAACAATAGTGACCGCGAAGTCACAACATCATCTGAAATAATGGGTTTCATTGCCATGCGTTTTTTAATAATGTGCATTTTATGTTTGGCTTTCTAATAAGAAACTGAATATACATATCAGCAATTTTCAAGGTTGGCTAAAAAATACAACAATTTAGCGCAAAGTCATAGTATCGTCTGAATGTCGTTCGTGCCAATGAAATTTAATTATTATCAGTGACTGACTGCTCTCGATCGATAAAGCACACATTAAAGGGAATTCCAACCTTAATAGCAAGTTGCTTTGAAAGAAAGAGGAAAAATCAGAGAAGCAGATTGGTGAAAGTTTGAACGAAATCGGACAAGCAATAAGAAAGTTATGAATTTTTGAAAGTTGTAATCACTATACATATGGGAATTTCAAATTGGCCGAATAGGTAATGTCACTGTGATGTAGCTGTGGACAACTCCCCCATTCACTCCAACACACAAAATGACTAAAATGTCACTTTTGTCAAAATGTATTACTCAGTAGGATCTCATTCTTTCATGAGGAGCTATAACAATATGCTATCTCCAATACGTTTTGAGTACTGCCCCGAGGGTAAAAGCGCCTCAAAGAAAACTGCAAATTAGTGATATTTTTGTGTACGACAAATGGGAGAGTTGTCCACAAACATGTCACAATTGAATCACCAAATTGCCAATTTGAGATTCGCATAGATGTAGTGATCTCATTTTTCAAACATCCATTACTTTCTTATTCCTTGTCTGATTTCTTTCGAACTTTCACCATCCACTTTTTTTTATTTTTCTGCTTTCACACAAATCATCTCATTACCAAGGTTGGATTGCCCTTTAAGATAAAACCCAGACGAATGGTACAGACATACTGACAGTGTTAATGGAACGTAACCTTTCAGTTTATGTTCTGGCATAATAAAAGCATGAGGTATGCAATTTTAGTCATGAACCTGGACAAAGGGCCTACTTTTTGCTTTATTTATTCGAAAAAATAATTATCATGGTTTCTTCTTCTTTTTATTATTATCATTATCAATAATAATATCATTTTTAAATACCATTATAATTATTATTAGAAGTAGTATGTAATAGTAGTATAGTATCATTATTATTATCATTATTATTATTATTGTTATCATTATTATTAATAATTATCATCGTCATCATCATCATCATCATCATCATCATCATCATCATCATCATCATCATCATTATACAACGATGGCACGGTTTATAACATCCATAGATAAATATTGAGTTATTTATTTCTGTTATTTGTTTTTCTACCTGTCTGTCTATGAATTTCATTTCTTTTCCTTCAGAGTGGTGTCATTTCAAGTTCCATTTCTGGGCCTGCTCTTCCAGAGAGCCCAGCATTCACATAAAAAGTACATATTTCATACTTAAAAACAAGCTTCATCTTTTTTTGAAAGAAATCTGTTTTGTTTGTAACCTCCAAGGCGAGTCTATCCGATTGTGCTCGAGCCATGCTGATGGTCATGATGGCGATGATGATAGTGGTGATGATGATAAATATGGCTATTAGCATCATTATCATCATCATTATTATCAATATCATTTTTCATTACTTTCATCATCATCATCATCACCATCATCATCCTCATTATCATCATTATCATATTTATCATCATTATCATTTTCATCATTTTCATCATTATCATCATTATCATCATCATCATAATTATCATCATCATCATCATCACCATCATTATCATCATCTTATCATTATCATCATTATCATCATCTTATCATTATCATCATTATCATCATCATCATCATCATTATCATCATCATCATTACCATCATCATCATTATCATCATCATTATCATCATTATCATCATCATCATCATTATCACCATCATCACCACCATCATCTTCATCGCCATCATCACCATCATCATTATTATACAAACATGACACGGCTTATAGTATCCATAACATACATAAGAGACAAAGGATTATTGTTAATTGTTCAATTTTAATCTATTTTGTTTTCCCCTCTCCCATGCATGCAGGCGAATCTGTTCGACCGTGCCCGGGCCATGCTGATGATGGCGAGGGTGATGTTCACCGATCTCCTGGTCGTGAAAAACCTCGAGAAGGACGACGCGGAGGAGACTGACTACCTCAAGCACCTCCTGGATGAGCTCAAAGTCGAGATCCAACAGGAGTTGGAGAAAAGAGAAGGACTGTCGTCGTCGGATTCGGATGAGAGCGATGACTAACAAAGAGGAATATTTCTTAAAAACTGATTTAGACTATGTACGTCGAACGAGAGTGCATATGCATGAAGATAGCCAAATATTATGGAACAAAAATAAAAGCAGTATTACATATTGCATCAGCGTCCTTATATATGTGTAGATAGAGGGAACATCAGCGCTTCAGAATAGCCCTTTTGGATAGCTGGATTGGGTCCCGGTTTAATTTTATGGAGACCTATATTTAAAAAAACAGACTTTGAACTGCTTTTGAGCACATTCTTCAGGTGCTGAAGAATGTTCCTGCTTGTACTATCAGTGGGACAAAGACAACATAATCTAGTGTAATATAAACATTAACTGTCCCATCCTCAACAATGATTTTTCATGAAATTTTTCTTTCTCATTACTAATACAAGACACCAGGGGGAAATAATTAGCGCGTTATAATTTTAACACTTTCACGTGAATTACATAGCGCCATCTTCCAATATACATCCGTTCTGAGGCAGTTCAAGCAACCACCCAGCCAAGAATGGAGAGATGCAATTATTAATTTTTTCAATTTCTTTTTACCTGTTGAAAATCGACGTCAAATTAACGGTCTTTTCGATTATTTATCTCGTACTGTCTTCTGAGGGATTGGGAGAAAAGTACATGTAGAAGTAAAGCACCTTATAATTAGTGGCATATCCTGTTCGCACCCCCCCCCCTCGTTTTCCACAAAACTTAAATATAAATTGCAGTGGATCTTGTACAGAAGGGGATGCCAAAATACACTCCGTATCATTCCAAAGATAGTTTGAATAGAAAAAGGAATGAGAGAGAGAGAGAGAGGGGGGGGGGGGGGGGGAGAGAACGAGAGAGCGAGCGAGTCGCCCTATACGTGTACAAGCCAAAGTGTTATTAAATTGTTGATTAAAATTATTGATTAAAAAACAAATTCTTTGCCAGTGTATTTTGTAGAAAATCAGCTTGTATTTCGGTTATGAATACACATTCTGATCGATACTTCTATGAAATAAGCGAGTAGAAATGGCTCTTAACATATGCACAATGGTAATCCTTTATGCAGGATGAGATGTATGTATGAAGTTGACAGTTTTTCCCTGACACTTGATCATTTTAGCGACATTTCCCCCTGTACATATTTAACAGTGTCAGTTTGACGTTTGGACAAAAAAATCCAAGGCAGGCAAAGCAACTTGTATCACTGCCTTTGTCGCTTGTATCTTCCACTTTGCTCCACCTTCCCTATATAGATACCCTTAAACCCCTGTCTGCGGAAACCGGATGGACCCTGTATTAATCCTATATGCGAATAAGATAATTCAGTTGTCAACAGGTTAAAACGTGAATACGATGTTATAATTAGGAAACACTCTATATATATATATAGGCTTGGCGGAAAATGTTGATGTTATCAAGAGTGAGATGGAGAGACAGAAAGGCTAGTAAGGCGATGGAAGGATAAGAAGGAGACAGAGAGAGAAAGAGAGAAGAAGAGGGCGAGAGAGAAAATTTGACAGAAGGAAGACGAAAGGGAAAAAGTGATAGAGGGAATAAGAATCTGAGGGGATGGAGACACTGGAAGCAGGGGCGTCACTTTTGAAGAGGGGGGGGGGGGGTATGACACAAATTTGCTGCCAAAAATTCTTATCTCCCCCCCACACACACACATATAATAATAAACGGAAATCGCAGTTGCAGCAATCTTTATCAATCGGGCTATTCGCAAGGGGACGGGGCTGAGGCCTTTTGCCCGAATATCAACTTTTCAATTTCTAATTTTTTTTACTTTTCGTATTGAAAATGTACAGAAGTCACATACAGAAGTTACATAATTATCAGGGAACCTCGCTGCGCAAATATGAAGTGGTGGTTACCCGAATATTGGAACTTTGAAAATCCTAGGGGGGGGGGGGTGCATCCCATTGCCTAATATATTAACTTTCCAGAGTTTTTGCGAGTGAGCGAAGCGAGCGAGCAATTAAATTTACCACTTTTTCCTCTTTTAAAAAAAAAAACCTTTCTTAGCAAAAATGTACAAAAGTTACATAATTATCAGGAGACCTCGCTGCCCCAAAATGTGGATATTTTGGCACCTCGCTGCCCGAATATGAAGTAGTGGTTGCCCGAATATCGGAATTCTGAAAATCCTCAGGGGGAGGGGGGGGGGGGGGTGCTCCAGCCCATTGCCTGAATATTAACTTTCCGATCACAAAAATTGCATTTTTTTTCCTTCTTTTCTTTGTTTTATTTTCCTTTCCCTTTCATTTCTTTTTTCTTTTCCTTTTTCCTTCTCCTTTCTCTTTTCTCCTTTTCCTTTTGTCTTCCCTCTTTCCTCTCCCTTTTTTTGCCGACAAAGATGGCGCATTTGCCGACACCAGTTTTGAGCGGGGTGTGACACCCCACCCCCCCCCCCTCTAGCGACGCCCCTGCATGAGTGGAAGAGAGAAGAGAGAAGAAAGGCAAGGGGTTGTGATGGAGTAGAAGAGTGAGAGAGAGAAGGAGGGGGAGGGCAGCGGGAAAGGATTAAAATGTTATCAAAAATTTTGTAAAAATGCAGTGGTACACTCGAAAAACTCAATAATACACACTGATCACACTGATTCATTAATCATATTATATCATGTTGTATTTTACTTATAAATACAAATGAAATAGAAATTAATATATATTTTTCCAAGAGAAAAGGATGTTCCATCATGTGAAAGAAACTTTCCAGAACTTTTTCCCGGTCAGCAAGAATTCCAAGATCTTCTGTTCATATCTGTATAGGAAACACTGAAGGAATTGCCGTGTATACAGCATGAGTCAATAAAAAGGAAACCCATATTCAAGCCCTAATATTAAAAAAAAACCAAGTGAAATAACTGAAATATATTATATTGGTATGATAGTTGATAATGTTTTCTTTATTTTGATACGCTGCTCACCAAAATGGGATCATGGATGACTGAGCAGTGGCCATTTTCAAAAAGCATTTCAGAATCGTCTTTGCCCAAGTTCGGGCTGAATGGTGTTCAGGAGTTACTTTTATTCATTTTGTAATGCATTCAACTGGAATGGAGATCATTCAGCAAACCTTGGGTTGACCGTTCATTTCATTCCAAACTTGGGCAGAGGCATATTTGACATATATCGGAAAAAATGTTACTGTTCAGCTGTTCATGGTCAGATTTTATTGATCAAGGTGTCAAAGTAAAGGAAACATAATAGGTTACAATATGAGTATCATTGATTGAATTTATATGCACTGATTGCAACGACATTTAGGGTTGGATCTGGGTTTCCTTTTTTATTGACTCACAGTGTACATGTCCCACACGGTCACAAATGGTCCGCTCGCTAGTCACAAGGACTGCTATCCATAACGACAACTAATAATGGATGAATAGCCTCCTTATGAATAATGGTCCTTATGACTCTATGAATAGTGACCCCCTTTCCGTTTTATGAATTTCGGACCTTCAGGTGTAGGAACTTACACGTTATGAATAGCGGTCCTTATGACTAGCAAGGTTACCCCGTTCAAAATGCTCCTTTTAGAACTCACTGAAGTAAAGTGTGATATTAAACTATGGAAAATACATGTACAACAAAGTGAAGATACATGTAGTCTCTTGAAATATTCTGCCAAAAATATGAAGTTTAAAAGGACGAGACTGAACCTTAAAATCCTCTTCTTAAAATATATTGCCAGTTTAATTTACATAAGTTCTTGATCGGTTTTAAGAAGTAAATTTTTTACCCTTGCTCCCTAAATAATCATTATCTAACGCTATTATAGATAATTTAGGTTTTGATAATATCAGGCTAACAAATGTATCTGCACTGCGTTTTGAATAATTTTAAAACAAAATAGTGAAAGAAAACCATTTGATTTTAATGATCTTAAACATTCACAATGGAAGGGCATGCTCTCAATCAGTATAAATGATGTCATTGCTGCAATGTCACTACCGTGAGTAAACGAAAGACGTGGTGGTCAGGCCAGGCACAAAATCGAGTACTTTTTAAAGAGAAATATCCCCCCCCCCCCCCCCCCCATGAATTAGTGCAGATCCTATTCATTTATTATTTTAAGTCATGGGGTCTGCATCATTACTGGTAAATTTGTCCAAAAATCTTCCAAACAATGCACCTACTCACTCCGTTGTTTTCATCCCGTCTTACGGTATTTATGTTCGCTTTTTCTACTATAATTAAATCACATGTTAGAACAGTCGATTGTACTAGACATAATTATAGAGCCAGCCGTTCTGTCTTATGACCCATGTACATTTTAAACAGACGGGCTCTTCTGCACTACTATCAAAGTCTTCAGTTCAAGGCAAATTGACCTTCGCTCTTGTGGTTTTCAGCTGTTTTTTTTTTTATTGCTGTTCGAATAATATAGTATTGGAGTAAATACCCCTTTTGAAAATATTATTAAGTAAATAGATCACATTCCACGTCTGCATTATTACCACGGAGTCCAGTTGCCAATGTTTTCAAACTGCTGGTTAAAAACCATTTTGCGTGGAGGTGTTCGGCAGTCCTTGTACCAAACCGAATCTCCGATTACTTTCCATTTCTTCGCAGGTCTCGGGTGGATGTGAGGGAGTGTCCTACAGATAATCTCAGGGTGATAAGGGTAGGGAGTAACAACTTCTCCGTGGCGCCGCCATTCGTGGTATCGTCTGTACAGGGTTTCATTTTTGTCCACCCGCTTGAGATGATCAGTGGCCTTCTTTATGCTCTTGAAGTCCCTGAAGTGGATGAAGGAATTGGGCGGTGCCACTTGCTCATAGTCCTTTTTCACTGTCCCCAGGACCAGTGGAACAGCGCCGTGTTTCAGTGATATCATCCAGAAATTTTCGGTGATGTAGTCTCTGCATTCCGCGTTCGGGATGGAAAGGTGGAATTTGTAGCTCGCGAAGAGTCTGTTGCAACGAAGCGACCTCTCAGGTAGGCATTTCTTCTGGCCACAGGCGCCGTAGTCATCCAAAGAGATCTCACTGCGCAGCTTTTCAATGAACGGCATCCGGGGCCAAAAAACGTCCTTGCAGTTGGTGGCATCCCATGACAGGAGACCCATTCGGTTCTTGTAGAATTCATCACGTAAAAACCGAGTATCGTTTGGGCCGTCGCTGGGTCCTTTAAATGGCCGATAATAACCGAATGGAACGTGGATATCCGAGCGCCTGTGATACGTCATGAGCACGTGGTACTTGAAAAGAGCGATGTCCGTGTTTCCCGCCCATTTGATGACTCTGTAAGGGGTTTCAGTACTGTAAAATATCCAGGTCTGGCCCGGCTCCGGCTTATGCTTCAAGACATTCTGCAGAAGATTTTTATTGGTCCAAGTCGTCGCGATCATGCCAAAGATGACTGCGTCTTTCCCAGCCAGATGCTTGAGTTCTGTTCCAAGAGTTAGCTTCATGTCGCATTTATACCCATGCGACGTACAGTTGACATCTGACTCGAATCCGTTCAGTTTACTGGTCTCAAAGAGAGTTCTGAAGTAATTCAACTCGGGTGTCCAAACCATGCGTGTCATGGAACAAAAAATGTGGACCTTCTTTATGCACCTCGATGGTTGTATGACCTTCGTGTCATCTAATCCACTGGTGTCCGCTGCAATCGCTATACCGGAATCGGGTGTCCGACCTTGGAGCTTGATCGAGTGGGAATCTAGATCGTCATTTTCCACTAAACGAGGAACTCTCGTTTTCGAGGAGTGCTCGAAGGAGGGTAGCCCCACCAGTAATGTATGGAATATTCCTGCAGTCGCCATACCAGCCAAGAACAAGGCTATTTTCATCACCTGAATAGAATAGAGAGGGGAAAAAAAAACCACAAAAACTTAAAGGACGTGTTAAAAATGGATGGATGATAGAAAGAAAACGATGAAGAGGTAAACATGGAATCACTTGGTTTGATAACATCAGGCAGTGGACAGGACTTTGGTACGGAGAGGGAAGAATAATCTACTGATGAACGAAGAAGATGGATGTGCCTAGTCACCAACCCCGGCCTCGGGGCGGCTTCAGATGACTGATTACTTTATTAGTTAACAATTTACCCTACGTTCCTACAACCTTGTGTCCCGACAGCTCAAGAATTTCCTGTCCCAAGTTAGTATTCGCACCGCCTTCCAAGGGGGGGGGGGGGGGGGGGGGGGGGGTCTGCTCGCTATTCAAAAGGACCGCTATTTATAAAGGACCGCTATTTATAAAGGACCGCTCATTCATTTAGTCACGCGTTATGGATAGCGGTCATTATGACTAGCGGTCATTATGACCAGCGAGGTTACCCCCTTCCAAGGAAGTGCGTCGTTTTCAAATCTTTAGCATCGTTTTATAGTTTTAACATATCAAATCTGCGGCAATGTCAATGGGCAGGGTTCTACCTCTTTCTAATATAGGCCGCAATCTGGTTGGACTAAATGAGGCAGTAAAAACTGAAATCAAGCTCCGCTAGTCCAATGGTGATATGGTCAGAGGCAGCGCTCCCCTCCCCCCCCCCCCCCGGGGGGGGGGCAGGGGAGCACAGTGCCCCCACTTTTTCAAGTATCCCCAAAATTCCCTTTTATTTCTGAAAAAAATCCTCTTTCTCTCTGATAAGTGCACTTTTTACTACCAAGAGTGCCCCTTATCCTTTCATATAAAGTGCCCTTTCCCCTTCTGATAAGTGCCCTGTTTTCTCCTTCTTATAAGTGCCTCTTTTCAAATCAAATTATCGCCCCTTTTCTCTTTAATATGTGTCCCTTTCTCCTTTGATAAGTGCATATTTACTTCTGACATGTGTCCCTTTTCCCCTTCTAATAAGTGCCGACCACCCCTTCTGATAAGTGCCTCTTTTCACATCATTACCCCTTTTTCTCTTTAATATGTGCCCTTTCCTCCTTTGATACATGCCTCTTTCAACCTCTGATAAGCCCCCTTTCCTCTTCTGATAAGTGCATGTCCCCCATTTACCTATATTTCCCACTGTTTGAGCAGTAATTACCTTCAAAGAATTGATGCGGCTTTATGTAGTAACAGGTACCCATATTACTACAACTACACTGTAAGGCAGTGGAGCTGGAGACAAGGGGGCACAATGTCCACCCCCCCCCCCCCCCCCCCCACACCAAAGGATTTCTCATTTCACTCGCTCGGATGTGCCCATAATTTACACCAAGGAAGGGCAATATGTTTTGAAAATTTCCCCAAACTCGCTCACTCGGTACGCTCGCTCGCTCTTGTAATATATAATGAAATCAAACAGATCGCATAAAGTATGTTGATATCGATGTAATCCCTAAGAAAAACGACAGGGTTAATTCCCCCTAATTAATTTGCTGTGATTAATATTAATTAATATCGCTGTAAATAATGCACATCCATGCAAGGACTTCAGTATTAGAAAAAGGTTTGAAAATTTTTGCTCGCTCGCTTCTCTCGCTCGCACATGCATCATCGGACCATTGAACACAGTTTTTAATAAGGGAAGCTGAATCAATGTCCTGAACCATGCGAACCACAATAAAACGGAAGAAGATGATGCTTGATAATGTATTAATTAGACTGTAGGGTAATATCTTGAGATAAGCTTGTACATGTATAAGTGACAAGAAGGAGTTCTTATCACTTTCACAGCAGATAGGCCTTTTTTATTAAATGAGAAAAATTCGCAATAAATCAGAAGAATTTACAGAAGATTTGCTTCAAAAACACTGTAAGCACATGCAAAGTAAGTTCCATTGGAGGAGTTAGGTAGTCCGACCTGTCAGACCCGTATGCCGCCTGTGCGGGGTGTGCACTGTGTGGACTAAAAATGAGCTCACAAATCAATTTGCTTCTTACAATTTTAATCTAAAAAGGAAAAGTGATAACATACCTTCAAGGTCTTTCTCGAGACCATTTTCAGAATGCTTTATTGCCACAGCAATCGCCAAAATCGTCAAGTGAAAGATGAACTATCAGAGTCAGAATATTGGCTGCAATCACTGAATATCAGTTAGATCACCAGCTGGGCAGTGAGAAAAAGTTTCGGACGGAAGATCATTCCACGTATGAAGTAACGAGATTCAAAGAGCGCGGAGATTCACGTCCAAGAATGTTTTGTATTAAAAGGTCATTTCATTATCTATTTATATTCTGTGAATGGTTCTTCTCGGCATGCGCGGGCGAGAAAATAACTTCATTTAAATTCAGCCGCTCCACGCAGGTTTCTTTTGTGGAGAATGGTTTATTTTGTGAATCGGAATTTGCATTAGTTGATGTAAAGTCTGACCAGAGTGGTCTGTTATGAAAGGCCCGAAGTTGAACAATCTTAACTATTACCTGGAATTCTGGAAAGCATGCTTGTATACAAAAATGACATTGCCCGACATGCTATAAGGTCAACAGAGGCAAAGGTTAAGAGCAAATCTCTAGAATAGAATGCTTGGAAGGAGAATACATTTCTTTAAAAATGTTCTCTACTTCGTATGGCCATTGTTAATATGGCACCATCTTGTAATTGGTGCCTCATTAACGAACGACGGGCCTATTGATGCAGCTTTTGTAAATAGCTTTCTTCACAATTTTATGCAAATTTGTCGATCCCCTTCCCCCAAGACAGTGCCCAGCAATAAACTCTTGCTGAGATATGTGATTTATTGCTATTGTAGGTGGGCAAGTCCGAGTTACTTTGGTGTCCCATGCATGCATACAAAGTATTATGGAGTTCTAAACATAAATAGACATCAATGAGGCATTTCACTTCACATATACGGTCTGATCTATAAGCTCTATAGAAGGACTATTTACTCAATACAATGATCAGATATACGAAAATCTATAGAAGTTGCCAGTTATGTATGTGACAAAATAGCTTGGACTTGGACTTTTCACGTCACGTTGTAATTTGGATTGCTTTAGTGTTGTATCGGGCAAGCTCGTGTTGTCATGACTCGAGTAACCAAAGTATATGCACCAATCATCAAAATGATTCTGAAATGGTCGGTGTGACCTGGAAGCGTCTTTATCATTTGGTTAGGTTTTATCTGATATTATTAGTCAAGTATAAATAAATTTAATTCATTTAATGTATAACAATAAAAAGAAAGCTATACATTGATAGGATAACCCATGGTAGCCTTATCCTATTCCAAAGGGGGTCCTCACATAATTTTGCTTCTGAAAAAAAAAAATTGCGAAAAATCAGTCCTGTATGTGATGGGAAGCAAGCTTGTATTAGTGGTGACTATGATTATGGACTTCCTTTAAAAGAAAATATTTCCTCCCATTTTGATAACTGTGATTTTAGAGTAACGTACGCGATCAGAATATAATTAATATTTGCCTTACTAAACTTTGATAAGCTTTTATTGAGTTTTGTTTTATATTACATCAAATTAATGAACAATTCAATTATTTTCACGACCATGTTGAATTGTTGCCGTATACTTGTGCAGAACCCCACCCCGCTCTGCACCGTGGTGGACTGCCTTTGATCATTCCATCTCCGAATGCCAATTGTTGTTTTCATATAATATGATCACAGACATTTGTTGTCATGATCAGTTAGGTATGAACCATGATAATGGGTAACAATCTGACCTCATTTCAAACAAATTTTGGGGTAAAATACTTATTTCTATCCCGAGCAGGCTTCTAACTATATAGATATCGTGATTTTATGAAACTCCAGTATTCTTTTCAAAGTGATCGCCAATTCCATAGAAATACTAATTTGACATAAGAACAAATCAAAAGATTTTTTTTCTTCTTCCTGTATTACAAAATCTGTGTGGCGTCAAAGTGGATTTTTAAACTAGTAGTCTAAAAAGATGGCTTGGTTATAGAGTCGCGGAATGACAACGTTCAGATGTGTAGTCAGCATATAGTACCCCCTCCCCTACCGGTCCCTCCATTTGAAGACCCAGGGGGAAATCAATATAATTTGTAATGGGTCATTTATATGTGGGGTTACTCAGTTATATCATCCCTTTGTCTGAGGAGGGTTACACCCCACTGTTTATCAATTTCTGGATACGCCATCATGGCAATTGATACTAAAAATTGACATGTTAACCGTTTTCGTGGTATAGAGGTACTTGTTTCTAATACCCCTGTACTGTTTGCACAGAGCCCCATCCCCGCTCTGCACCGTGATGGACTACCTTCGATTGAACGATTGTTCCATCTCCGAATGTTTGAAATGAACTTGTGTGTTTGCAAAAGATTTTTTCTTTTCTATTAGTAAGGTTGTTTACATGTCACGGTACTTACACGGAGCAGTTTTATCTTCCAGGTAAGTATGTATGGCGGCGATAGAAAAATATATATATATGTAGTATCTTTTAAAAAGTTAATCAGGCTATTTCGTTGCCAGCCTCAAGCAAGAAACACCATATTTTTTTAAAGAAAAAAAATCATTTATTAAATTTGTTTGGCAGTTATATTTCTAATGGTTATTTCTTGCTGCAGTTTTTCCTGTTTTATTTGTCACTTACCGTAAATTAATATCACCAATTTTTAAAGAAAAAAGTCTTTTTTAAAGTGTTATGACAATTCTATTTCTAATAATAATTTCTTGTGGCTGTTTTACCTTTTGGCCCTTGCTTTCAATTTCTTTATTAGACATAAAAGAAATTGAAAAGTCAATGTAACTTCTTGCCTGTGAATATAACATTTCCTCCATTCTGTTTTCAAAAGTTTCTTGTTTCTTGTTCTTGTTCTTCTTTTTCTTTTTTTGTGGTTATCACCTTTGCCATCAATACTAGACTGTTTACAAAATATTAATGTTAAAAAAATTAAGAGTAAAAGAAGTATTTACAAATACTTACGTGGACACTATATATCGAAAAGACGTTATCAAATGTCATCACTATGAAAATGAAATAAATGTCATAAATCATTTCATTCCTTGCTATTAGTTTTCCGTTTGTTAATTCAGAGAGAACCCCAATCAAAATCAAAAATTACTTCGCTTTTGGCAATGACAAAAAGTGTGACTTAAAATCTTTTCGAATACAATGTCTGACTAGATCAGTCCTTCCAATACGTCAACGACTTCATCAATGCTAGGCCGATTGAGAGGAGAGTTCTGGCAACATAATTTACCAACGAAAGTGAGCTCGGCACTGTAAACAGCAACTCCCATCAACTTTAGAAGTCGTCCAAGTTGGAAGACATCACTCATGACCGTGGTACCCTGGTCATCGAGGGCACACTCGGGGGCGATATGGACGTACACCTCCTGTTGGTATAAAAGAAACAATTCAAAATTGGCACAATGTGTGTACAGATTTTATTCAAATAAAAATCGGAAAATGATAGTTTGCCCCAATATCGTTTCAATGATGACACTTTTGAAATTCTGTTGCTGCCATTTTTCATTCATTAGCATTAATACAAGATAAAACTAAAACAAGAGATTGATAGACATACGTACCCTTCTCCGGTATTTTTCTTTTTCTTCGTCAGAAAGTCCGCAGAAGAAAGGCGTGGTCCGGGGAAACACCAAGCCGAAGTCAACAATAACTGCCTGCCATCGACCCGTCGGAGTCTTCTGTAGGAGACAGTTATCCTCCTTCAGGTCGTTCATCAGATATCCCATCTCATGAATACGACCTAGTGATTTTGCTACATCGAGAGCTAGTTTAAGCCTGAAATGAAAAGAAAACAAAGTAATCATATATCAGAATACTGAGAAAAAAAAAATGAATTTCGTTTTGTGTTTCAACAATATTTATAAAAACGAATTACTCACCATTCTTTATGGCTTAGGACTAACTCTCGCAAGCTCCGGTCCAGGGTCCACGACTCTCCCGTGGTCGAGTCACCGACGAAGTCCATCGCCAAGCCGACAAAGCCTGGGCTGGTCTCCAGGCAACCCAAGTAACTTGGGAAGCACTCATTCCTTCCCATGATGTCAAGGAGGGATGCTTCCGCAAGGATGTGCTCCATCTGTCGAAAATAACAAGTTAATAATAAGTTAAACAGCTTTCTACTTTGTCGCAAATGAAACAGCAGTGTCGTTTTTCTTTATAGTGATGCTAATGAATTGATGTAATATGATTATATCTGGTCAAATAATAAAACAACCAACCTTCAGGTTCATCTCCTGAATGTCGTCGGGGAGCTCGAAGACCTTAACAGCGATGGGCTTGTTTGTGACGCGATGTCGGAACAGGTGGACCGTTGCACTCACCCCGCTGCCAAGGATGACGTCGCCACCTCCCTGGTGGAAAGACTTCAAATCAGCCATATTCCAGACGTAGGAGGAGGCTGGGGAAGCTGCAGTGCTCGAGTTCACCGTGGCTCCAGCCCCACCCATTGATGGAGATCTAGAGAAAGAGGTGGAGAAAAAATGTATGTGTAGCCGGTAGTTTAAAGAAATATAGCATATACTTTTAATTTAGCATGATAAATTATTAGAGTAAAAATTTTATGATTGGTTTTATATTTTTCAATGGTCTTACCGGGGGTGTGAGCTTGGTATGTTATGGATGACCACAGGGCCCTGAGCAGAACTGAGAACTGTTGAAGGAGTGTTGACTTCCAGCACCAAACCACTACCCGCAGGACTGGATCTTGGTAGTCTAATGAAAAAAATATGAATAGATATGAACATTACAGTGTAGAAATCGGTGGAGGACTTGATAAAGAATTTAAGCCAAACGTGTACATCTTTCAAGTTTCTTTTATAAAATAATTTTTAATCTATCATGTTATCATGACTCTTTTTTCTTCATCTCCGATTTAGCCCCATTAAATATCAAATATTGAAATGAATTGTGACTCCTTCTACGTCTCCGTTGCCCCCTTTTCTTACCCAGTAGGCACAACTATGGAGTCTATGGGTGCTGTGTCTTGGTTAGTGGTAGGATATGGTGCCGTCTCGGGTGTAGATAGATTATAGGGTGTTATCGATGTAGAGGGAAGGTAGGGTGCTGCTCGAGTGTCTGGTGGTTCCGAGGAAGGTGTTTGACCCTCGGAGCCCCTGAGAGTTTGGAACAAAAGAAACGTAAACGATCACTTTTAATGTCGGTACGTTCTTCCTCTGTTCTCTTTTCTTTTTCTTTTTCTTTTTCTTTTTGAGGCGTCTATTCATATTGACTTTGAAAGTGAGATTTAAAGAAAAATCGACGTTCTTTACTTTTTACAACTGACATCGAATCGATCAGAAAATCAGAAAATGTCTTAAGTTCTTTTTAGTTACGGATGAATTCTTACCAAGGGACAATAGCAGTCTGACTGGTTGCAGGAGGAGAGACGAGGGCGGGCTGCCAACTCAAGTCCTGAACAAAAAAATATATGAAAATATAAGAAAATAGTGTCCCTATCTTATACCACTATGACTGAAATAAGACCATTTTTTTTAAAAGTAAAGTTATTTAATTACATAAAATCTATGATTTATGCCACTATTAATTAATATTAATTTTGATTTGTTAGAAAACAAGATCATTCTTCTTTAAAACAAATTTTAAAATATAATGTATATATTTACTTGGAGGTCTTTAAGAGCAGCGTCTCTCTGTCTTCTGGCCTCAGCCAGCTCCATTTCCAGGACTTGGACCTTCATGGCAGAGTCTAGATGTTTCTGCTCGATTGCCCTAGCCCTCTTCTCAGCAGCCTGCCTTTTCTCCTCGGACTCGCGGACTCGACAGCTGATGTCGTCCACGAGTTCGCTGATGTCTCCTCCAGCCCCTACACCAAGCGCTGATGCCAGGTTCTGCCATGATAATGTCATGATTAGATGAAAGATGATTTATCATAATTATTATCATTTTGGACTTGTACTATTAATTGAGTCATGTGGTACAAAGGACATCTCTTAGGAATAGCCTCATTCAGTTGGGTTTGAATGGAATCACTTTGTAAAGTTTTGTTAGATATTATCTGATATTATCGAAATCAGCCCCAAATCATTTTTTTCCGCGTGTATGCATTTTCCAAATAATCAATCAATATTATCAAAATAAAATGATCATCACTGGTAAATGAATACGTCGGAAAATCCAAATCCAATTCGAAGACTTACAATAAGCCGTTCCTCAAGGTGTTGTTTTTCGGAAGAGCTCTTCAGGCATTGCAGCAGAAGAATGCCTGTGAGTTGGCCAGCTGGTGGGGACGGGTTGAATGACAGGGAAAATGTCGGGTCTTGGTAAGACCAGCACAGCTTCTGTTTGATTGAAGTCATGACATTTAAAAATGACATCGGTAATAGCAATAACTCATAGAAATAATGATAGATTTACAGTGAACTTTATCATGTTCTTAACCTTTATATGGCGGGGTGGGGTGGGGTGGGGTGGGGGGTGTGCCCCACATTGGTTCTGATTCGGTGTTACTTTTTTCTGATTGTGTTTTTGTTTTTGGAATCGCGTATCGAATTTTTTTATGTCTTCATATTTCAAGTAGGTCTATTCTGTATAGATAGTCTACTAAAGGAGTGACTTCATTTTCTCATTATTGCTAGATTTATGTTGATAGGAATTGTGCTTACTTCCAGGGAGTTAGCCATCGGCGGTTTGATGGCAACAGGAGAAGCTGACCCGATACAGGGTAAAGGTCTTCCGAGGACCCAGGGATGTGGGGATTGAATACGACCGACACAATACATCGCCAAAGTTTCCAGAGTTTCCAGAGGTAGAATATAGAAACTATGATCTAAAGAAAGTGGACAGGAGAGGAGGGGGAAGAGATGAAATGAAAATAACAATTTTTTTTTTCTCATCCAATTTTAGAAAGAACAATTGTCACTTTCACAACTCCCATAGACGCGCGTGTTATTTGTATTGTTAACAACGTTAAGAAATAACTTTGGCTTTGCCTTTGTAAAAACTAAAAATATTTTTGGTCATAAAGACGGGATATTACTTCAATCTTCTTCAAACTTGCTCAATTCACTCATTGTTATCTAATCGAAAGATACTGACCTGGCGGATATGAAATCAAAGCTCTGAGAGTTCAGAATATAGTGTAAAATTGCCAAAAAAATTGACAGAGTTGTCTCAAAACGCAAAGTGCAAGAGAGTGTGGTTTGTTGACATTATTGTTACCAGGGCCAACCAAAAATAGAGAAGCACGTTAAAATATGCAGGCGCTGTCAAAAACTTATGCGCCAGCCCTCCTCCAATATTGACGCAAACCAACCATGTTCAAAACTACATTATTACATTGCGCATATCATTTTTAGGGCCCTTTTTACGCTTTATCTGCGCTGGCTGTGACCATGCCCTAGATTGCGCAATAACTACGTAATATGCTAATGATAATGACGTCTTTGGATATTCACACAAGTAGACCAATCAGGAGGCTTGTCTCATTATTAATAGCAAGTCAGGGTGTTTTTTTTTTCTTAATGCTTTATTACTATATTTGTCCATTTTCAAATTCATCACACTGCAGCGTTCCACAAATTTGATGTCAGTTCACCACCACAGTTTATTTTTGCGTTAGATTAAATAAAAACTGGTAAACATGATCACCTTTACTGTCCAATCACAGCATAGGTCTTATACGCTTCGTAAGCTCTAACATCTAACTTTCAACCAGTCAGACTAGCCGCTAGGAAGAACTTGAGATAAGCGTTTCCAGACAGGTTGATAAAGACATTTACGGGGGGGGGGGGGGGGGGGGGGGACGGAGTCGGAATTTAATTCGTGTGTTGAAGCTATATAGAACAAACGGAGTGTGGAATAATATTGCTGATCCAAATATTTGTAATTTGGTAGAACAATGAAGATTTTAGGGATGAGAGGGAAAGCCGCCTCCCCCTCCCTCCCACCTGAAAAAAATTCCAACCAAGAAAAAAGATACAACAATCTATACTTAAGTATTTCAAACGATTGAACCCCAGCCTCCCATGCATGGTTCATAATGTAACAAACTATTTTAAAAAATAGTGGACTCCCATTAAGTTTAACATCCAAAGTATCCTCAAACATGCAAAAACAGGTCTATTTAATACATTGTATTTCATCTTTTTTTTTTTTTTTTTTTTTTACTAATTCAAAATAAAGAGAGGGTGAGGGAGAGAGAGAGAGAGATTATGGACCCACATATTCAACATTGGATTGTTCTTTATCAACTTTATGAGAACGTACTCTCGAAGTTAAAAATTAAAAACAAGGAAAATGTCGTCTTATAACCAAGTGAAGCCCAGCTCAGACGAGGCTTCATAATTTTTCAAGTAGTGAAAAAAGAAAAAAAAGAAGAAAAACGAAGAAAAGGAGGAAGAAAAGGGAAGAAAGAAGAAAGAGGAGTATTAAAAAGAGAGGTCTTAAACATATAACTCTATATTACCCCTGTTATTTAATGGAGAAAAAATATGACGTCATCTTTAGGTCGTCTTGCCCCTCCTATCAAAATATTCTGGCGCCGCCCCTGGCCGAGTCAGTGACTTGTATGCGGTCTTATAGCGCGTCATGAAAGAGTGAAATCGTTTTAAAAGTGATTGCAAAATGAACAATGCAAACTATACTTGTAATAACTGGCGAATGGGTTGATTGCCGTCATAGGCTCGATTAGCGCAGGTACTGACGCAATTGAAATGACGCCTCGCGTGAGCCCGGCTCGAGTATTTGATCTAAAAACACGATCTTGAAAGGTGTAATGTCGGCATACTATTTGTTTCCCTACTGGAGTACCGTAATTTTTTCCCCCACCGTCATTGAACAAATCCAAGTTCGTACGGGTAAGTGAAATGCCTTTAACCCTTTAACTCTTGATTCAGAGCACTAAAAACATATCAGATGCACGAGTAGAAAGAACAAGAATTTCTGCACACACTGGGTCAAAATGTGACCAATTTAGCCTTTAAATAATTCCTATCATGTAAGGGTTGATAGGACATGCGCATGCAAATACTGGAAAGTCATTGATGGGGCAGCCCTTTCCTGAAGCCATCCATGGACTCAATCCACCAACATAAACGAGTGGCGGATAACGGTTTCTATGACCGGGGGGGGGGGGGGGGGCGGCAGTGGTAAAAAGAAAGAAAGAAAGGATAAAAACATTATTAAAAATACACATTATAGGCACAACCCTCGTAATGGTCTGACAAACAAACAATAAAAAGCTTTTACCATTCGCTTTGGTTTGGGTGATATAGAACATAGTGGGATGAATTCAAACCAAAGATGACGCAGGATACTCAGGAAATTTAAGCTTTCGTCTTTCGACTTCTTCAGAAATTTATTCTGAAACAGTTATAAAGAGAAGATACAATCACTAAGAAAGGCATGCCTTTCTTAGCGATTGTATCTTCTCTTTATAACTGTTTCAGAATAAATTTCTGAAGAAGTCGAAAGACGAAAGCTTAAATTTCCTGAGTATCCTGCGTCATCTTTGGTTTGAATTCATCCCACTATATATATATATATATATATATATATATATAGTATATAATTATACATTATTAAAGATATATCAGGCTTAATTTGGTCGGGGGATGGGCATATCAGTACAATTTGTCCTGCTACCTATATTTGGCTCGGCCTGGGGGGGGGGGGGGGTGAGATGGATGTGCCCCTGTGCCCTCCTCCGATCCACCACCGCCAACAGTCTTCCTCGGACATGACATGACTTCCACCATCATCAATATTAATTTTTCATTAATGGCCTATTTCTAACAACCTCAAAATTCAGACCCGTAATTTTCACCTCAAACAAATTAGTTTTGCAGTTCGGTCGGCCAGGAGAAGATGTTGTGTACCTCTGTTTTAGAAAAGGATTTAATTCTGCATCAACAGAGTGTCTTGGGCTATGAGTATTGAGGTTCCCCCCCCCCCATCCCCTCTGGGATTCATTATTATGTTATTTCATTTTCATAATATTTGTACACTTTAACAATACAAATCATTACATACCGACATTTCAAACTTGTATGATTGGACGTGAAAAGGGGAATTTGTACAGTAACAAGATCGCAAGACTTTCGAAAAATCTATCTAAACAATTTCAGTAGCTTTTTCCCAATTTCCCTCACATATTGGAATGTGCGAACATTACAATGACGTATTTCATAATTTGAACATGATTTCTATGGGATGTACAGAAGGGTATTGAAATTGCCCTTGAGTTGATTTCTCGAAAGTCTTTGCGATCGTGTTCATGACAGGCCTAACTTGCAACATCCCTGTTCATAAAGAAGGTGACTAGAGTTTAAATTTAAAGGAGGTTCATTCTATGATTAAATCCTGACAGTTTTGATGAATATACTAAGTGC
Organism: Heliocidaris tuberculata; assembly: GCA_025618425.1. Taxonomy (NCBI): domain Eukaryota; kingdom Metazoa; phylum Echinodermata; class Echinoidea; order Camarodonta; family Echinometridae; genus Heliocidaris; species Heliocidaris tuberculata. The sequence continues at coordinate 11,587,414 of CM046834.1, forward strand.
GCATTTTGTCCTTTGTAACTTTCAAGACAATTATTGCGTTCAATTGTGACGTAATCAAAATGTGGTGATGCGCACGCATCAAAATCCGCATAGTTACAAAGTTATCTTTTGACTGATAATTTTCATTATTATTGTTGTGTGCACACATTACTATTCTTGCGAATTTATTCCATCGCTTCTGAACATTTGTCTTAATTCGAATCTTTCATCATGAGTGACGAACGTAAGTCATATCTAGAAAACACGTAAAAATGATACGACTAGAATATTTTTGTTCATTAACTTTATCTCCATTCATATCCAATTTATACTAGATACCAATAATATGCAACATTGGGAGTGTGATGCTGTGGTGTGATGCGAGGGAGCTTCGGGAGGTAGCCCCAGATAATTTTTTAAGTTTCGATATTCGGGCAGCGAATTGTCCGGATATGGACATTTTGTATTTCATCTTGTGTATTTCTATCACGAAATACCATTTTTAATATAATAAAGTGTCATTTAATCCTCGCTTGCTCGGCTCTCTCGCAATTTAGAAAGCGGAAAGTTTATATTTGTGCAAAGGCGTCAGCCCCACCCTCACCAAAATGTACCCGTACGCCTATTTAATGCAACCCATTGTATCCCAGCGTTGATTTAATTTTCATAAACCAGTGGTGATAAAGAAATCGTTTTTTGATTGTGGGGAAATGTTGAAATAAAGAAATTATCTATTATTAAAGCTGATTCAAGCACTGTGTATGAAAAATAAAATCTTATTGAAATCATTTAAGCTTTAGTGAAACCAGTCGAAATAAGCCTCTTTTTATTTTTGATACAAAAAATGTTTTTAAAAAGTACTTATTTTAGGTCATATAAAGTGTCATCGTATCGATCTATCCCTTTGGTATTATTCAGCTAACAGAGTTGTTCCTGCTTTCAAAAGTAAGTTAGCAGACGAGCTTGCTTTTGAGGAACTCGTGTACCAAAATGATATCCAGATCAACCAGATCGACGCGTTCCTCAAGTACCTCAAAGAACAAGCAGCAGCACTGACGACAGAGGGCCAGGAAGTCGTACAGCAGAAGGAGGCGGAGGCAAAAGAGGAGGAGGAGAGGGCAAAGGAAGAGAAGGCAGAGGTGGAGGCAGAGAAGGAGGCAAAGGCAGAGGAGGAGAAGAAGGCAGAGAAGGAGAAGGCGGAGGTGGAGGATAAAGCAGAGGAGGAGGAGGCAGAGGAGGAGGAGAAGGCAGAGGAAGAGAAGGCTGAGGAAGGGGAGAAGGCAGAGGAGGCTGAGGAGGAGAAGGCTGAGGAAGGGGAGAAGGCAGAGGAGGCTGAGGACAAGGCTGAGGACAAAGCAGAGGAAAAGGAAAAGGCTGAGGATCAGAATGTAGAGGAGGCAGAAGAGGAGGAGACAGAGGAGGAGGGGGCAGAGGAGGAGAAGGCAGAGGAGGAGAAGGCAGAGGAGGAGAAGGTAGAGGAGGAGGAGGAGGATGCTGAGGAGAAGGCAGAGGAGGAGGAGAAGGCTGAGGAGGAGAAGGCTGAGGAGAAGGCAGAGGAGGAGGCAGAGGAGGAGGAGGCTGAGGAGGAGAAGGCAGAGGAGGAGGCAGAGGAGGAGGTAGAGGAGGAGGAGGAGAAGGCAGAGGTGGAGGATGAGGCAGAGGAGGAAGAGAAGGCAGAGATGGAGACGGCTGAGGAGGAGAAGGTAGAGGAGGAGGAGGAGGATGCCGAGGAGAAGGCAGAGGAGAAGGCAGAGGAGGCAGAGGAGGAGGAGGCTGAGGAGAAGGCAGAGGAGGAGGCAGAGGAGGAGGTAGAGGAGGAGGAGAAGGCAGAGGTGGAGGATGAGACAGAGGAGGAAGAGAAGGCAGAGATGGAGACGGCCGAGGAGGAGAAAGCAGAGGTGGAAAAGGCTGAGGAGAAAGCAAAGGTAGAGGAGAAGGTAGAGGTGGAGGAGAAGGCAATGGTGGAGGAGGCAGAGGAGGAGGAAGATGATAAGGCAGAGGTGGAGGAGATGAAAGCAGAAAACGAGGTGGAGAATGCAGAGGTGGAGGAGGAGGAGAAGGCAGAGGCAGAGGAGATGAAGGCGAAGGAGGAGGAGATGAAAGCGGAGAAGGCAGAAGTGGAGATGAAAGCATTAAAGGTGGAGGTGGAGAATGCAGAGGTAGAGCAGGAGGAGGAGAAGGCAGAGGAGGAGAAGATGGCAGAGGAGGAGAAGCCATGGGCAGAGGAGACAAAATCAGAGGAGGCGGAGGTGGAGAAGATGGAAGAGACGACGGTAGAGAAGGTAGAGGTGGAAGAGATGACGGTGAAGGAAGAGGTGGAAGAGACGACAGTAGAGAAGGATGATGAAGCAAAGGCACAGGAGATGAAGGCAGAGGAGGTGGAGGTGGAGGAGAAGGCAGAGGAGAAGAAGACAAAGGCAGAGGAGGTGGCAGTCACTTTGGTGGTAGAAGCTAGAGTCACAGAGGAGGAGGGCAAGGAGAAGGTGGAGGAGGAGAAAGATAAAGATGTGAATAAAGAAAGAGTTTCTGCTGACAAAGACCAAGCTGAACGAAGAAGGCAGAAATGGTGGAAACTTTTATGCTGTTTTAGTTGGAGGAGGCGCAGCAGGCACTCATAAGTCAAGGTAGGAGAGGATGGTAGTAGTGTCATGATTGACTTTGTAAATAAAATTGTAAATAAAATTGTAAATACAAATAACTATTGGACTGTTGGACATAATTTGAGTCATTTTTGGAAGAGAGGGATTGGAGAAATTGGGAGAGAGAGAGAGAGAGATGGCAATACAAAAAGAGAGATGGAGATGGGGAGACAAAGAGAGCGAGAGATAAAGAAAAAGAGAAAGAGAGATAAAGAAAGAGAGAAAGAGAGAGAGAAAGAAATAATATACAGTTAATTTTGCATAAGTCGAATCTGTTGGGACCACAAAAAAATAGTTCGATTTAGGAAATGTAAATAAATGTAACACACATTTTGCAAAGTTTGGTAAAAAAAATTGATTCGACTTGGGGGAAGTTCGACTTATGTGACTTTGAGTTATGCAAAGTGAACTGTAAAGGCAACATATTTTTGCAGATTAAAGTGGGTAATTAATGGCAATAGTCATGAATTGGGTAATTGATAAATGAATAAGCTAATACAAGAACCACGCTTAGTGTTTTGTTTTAACTTGGGTTCTGGTCTTATGATTACATTGTGAAAGAAACAGATTAACCATGTCTACATAAGAACTGGGGTATACTGTGAGGTTTTGGAACCATCAAAATGATAAGAAACTGACCCAATCTCGTTGAAAAGCACATGCACTGTACACAAAAATGGACATATGGGACTGCACACACATACTTCAGTTATATCTCGTAATATTTCAAATATGAGGGCATTTGAAGAGCAATCCTTTTCAGGGGACATTTCTACTATTTTGTTCTTCCAAACTGACATAAAAGAAATGAGAAAGCTCACAAATTATTTTTCACCTTTCCCAGAACTCAACCTTCTCTTTAATTAATCATGTATCTTTCCGTTCAATCTTCCTAACAATGGTCAGGAAAGAATGATAGATAACACAAAATGAACAAATAATGTGTATAGAACAACATGTCCAGACAGGTATACACAGGGGCGGATCCAGGATTTCGTATAAGGGGGGGCACACAAATGCAGGATTGTCAACTTTGGGAAACTGCTTGGAGGGAGACCCATATTTTTTTGGTCTCTCGCCAGCCCTCCAAAAGTCGCTCAGTGGGGGGGGGGGGGGGGGGGGGGTCCAGTTCCCCTCCATAATTCTCTGACAAGCAAGCAAGCAAAAAAAAAAAAAAAAAAAAAAGTTTTCTGCTCGAAAAAGGGGGGGGGGGGCAAAATCGCAAATAGGGAGGGCGCATTGCATTGTTTTCCCTCAAAAGGGGGGGGCACGGGCTGGGATTGCCCCCCCCCCCCCCTGAATCCGCCACTGGGTATACAGACTGTAACACTGTTGATTGTTTAATATAATTACTGGCCTGAAAGTACATCAAAAATAAATCAAGGTACATTTATAAAAAAAAATAAAGCTTTATCACCTGTTTCACACTCACATATAAATATCTCTTTTTCCAAGTTTTCTCTTCCTCTGAAATATCACTTGAAACTTGTCTATTCCACAATGAATGCATTCTAGAATAGAAGTTTTCAAGAGAAAAATGTCAACTCCAATTTGAGGGACTTGGTCTTACATTTTTACTGAAATTAACCTTTATACATAAATGTATTTGAATACTAAATCAAAATTAATGATTGTTTGCTTAAATAAACACAATTTAGTCAAGTTCTAAGGGCTTATATCATGTATATTTTTTCAAAGGAATCAGTACCTTGAAATGGGGTGACATGCTTCATGCTCTGTACGAGCTTTTATTTGTTCTTCATATTTTGATCAGTATACAGTGTGAGTCAATAAAAGGAAACCCATATTCAAGCCCCAATATCTTAAAAATCATGTGACATTGCTAAAATGTAATATAATGGCATGACAGTAGATAATGTCTTCTTTAATTTGATATGTTGCTCACCAAATATGTTCATGGATGACTGGGCACTGGTCATTTTTTCAAAAGCATGTCAAAATCGGCTTTGTCCAAGTTTGGGATATAAGGTGTTCTGGGGAGCGTTTCATCAAGCGTTTTGTCAGTGATTTTTACCAACAACTGTTATAAGCTACGGAAATCCTTGCATCTGATTGGCTGAGAGCAAATTTGTAAAAAATCAGTAAAAATCACTGACAAGACACTTGATGAAATGCTCCCCAGGAGTCACTTCCTTAATGTGTGAGTTCATTCGACTGGAATGGAGATCCAATTAACCAAACCGTAAGTTGACCATCCATTTCTCTCAAAACTTGGACAGAGGCAAATCTGACATGAATCAGGAAAAATGTTACTGTTCTGCTGTCTACAGTCAGATCTTTATAGATCAAGGTCTCAAATTAAAGAAAACATGATAGGCTACAATGTGAGTATCTTTAACTAAATCTATATGCACTGATTGCAATGATAAATAGGGTTGAATCTGAGTTTCCTCTTTATTGACTCACACTGTATAGTTTTTAATAAGAGCACACATATACTGATGAGAACATTGAGAATTACAAAGCTGGGGTTGGAGCTTAGAGCTCTTAGTAAATGTCATTGGCCCATTTCAAACACTCATTCCTCTGAAAGAATGACCATGGTATAAATAAAAAAAAACCCTCTACTTTCCTATAAATGTTATGTATTGTATTATCATTTCCTCATTCTGAAATGCAATTTAAAACAATACTCCCTAGATCACTTTCGTCAAGTTTGAAACTTTCTGTCCAATCTGTTTTTAAATTATCTTAGTAATATAAATCCTTGCTCATGCAATTTTACAAGAAACAAATACACAATGCAAAATGCTTAGTATCTCCTCAATGGAAATTGTTTTTTGTCTTCTTCACAAAAATTGCATTAACTAGACAAGTTTCTTTACACATTTGTACATAAAAAAATAAATGCTCTGACAAAGACCTCAAAAACTTTTGGGAAAGAAAAAAAAAATTGCGTATGAATAGTGCATAAAAAGAACCCATCCTATGACATCATTATGTTGCCAATTTAAGGAGTACATTTCAGTATGGATTCTTCCAGATTGTGTTTTTCCGTGACTTGATATTTTTACTTCTATAATTCCAACCTGGATACAAAGTATAAGGTGAGCTATTCCTTTGAGAAGCTCTTGTATATTTTAAAAGAATCTGGCTGGAAAATCAAATATTAAAAGCTCCCAATCTTTAGATAATTGTTGAACAATACACAAGGCTTAATGTCCTCCACAATACCTCATCATCAGATTATGTTTAACCCACTTGCTCTCACAAACTCAAATTTTTTTGACAACTCCAATAGCATCCACAGGGCAGATTATACATGCCCTCTCATTTCTAGGAAAACTTGTATTAGGATGCACAAGTAAACTTTATTGCGTTGGAGGGCATGGGCCTCTTCTATTTCGTAATTCTGGATATTCCTTGTGTGTGGATGGCAGATATTGCTCCTGATTACCCTAAACCACAAGGGAAAGATCTCCAAAAAGAGTTCTGATATAATTTTTTCTGGTGTTAGGAATCAAGGATTGCATTTTGTCCTGTTAAGTGAAGGTCACTACTTTCCAAGGTCCTTTAGATGGGAGAAGACATGTTGCTCGATGGCCTGCAAAAAAAAAAAGAAGGAAAAAACAAAAAGAGAACAGTATTTATGCATTTATCTATATACAGAACATAACAATATTGCCCTCCTGAAGTTGGATATCATTACAAACAGATCATGGGTTATTTATATTCCAGGAGATAAGGGGTTTTAATCAGGAATGGTATTCTGTAAACTATATTATGTCAGTGAAGGAATGTTAATTTTTAATAAAAAGTGTCTGGTTAAAGACAAAGTTGAGTTCTGGTCATGAAATTGAATTGTGAAAGAAACTGTCTCAAAGCAATTGGGAAAGGTTGTTTATTCAGCACATGAGAATTGGTGTATGCTATAAGGTTTTGGAATCATCAAAATAAGAAATTGAATCAATCCTGCTGAGAGTCACATGCACTGCACACAGAAATGTGTATATGGGACTATAATAATAATAATAGTAATAGTAATAGTAATAGTAATAGTAATAGTAATAATAATAATAATAATAATAATAATAACAATAACAATAACAATAATAATATACTATTAATACATGGTTGGGAGTGCGTTAGTGCGATCTGGCAACACAAAGGTTTTTATCGTGGTGTACTAACACACGAGGCGTAGCCGAGTGTGTTAGACACCACGATAAAAACCTGCGTGTTGCTGGATCGCACTAACGCACGAACTCACAACCATGTATTAATAGTTTTATAAAACGGGTCTACAATTTTAGTGTTTTCTTACAATCTTAGTGTTTGATCCGGATTAGCCGTGCGTTAGTCCCCTCGCCGTGCGTTATCACTTTTTTTTTGCACGGTCACGTGATGTTATTTGACCAATCAGGATGGCTACATTCTTGAACCCGTTTTATAATAATAAATAATAATAATAACAATAATAATAACAATAATAATAATAATAATAATAATAATAATAATAATAATAATAATAATAACAATAATAATAATAATAATAATAATAATAATAATAATAAATAATAATAATAATAATAATAATAATAATAATAATAATGATAATAATGCCCTAAACACAAATGTTTAGGGCATTTGAAGAGAAATCCTTTTCAAGGGACATTTCTACTATGATAATCTTCCAAAGTGACATAAAGGCCCGAATTCACAAAGGAGGTTTAGTTTAAACCATGGTTTAAACCCCCTCCTGGGTTTTTTAAGCGTACGTGCGCACGGAATCCCATCCAATCATATACTTCCTTTGAGCGCGCGCATGGGCAATGTACGCTTATTTATTTTAGTACGCTTACGGAGGTTTAAACCTACCCATGGTTTAAACCTCTTTTGTGAATTCGGGCCAAAGAGAATGAGAAAGTTCACAAATTATTTTTTACTTTTCCCAGAACTCAACCTTCTCTTTAAAGTCTGGGCAAATAAGTGGTTTTACAGTTATCAACATCATTGGGTCAGGGGTCAGCTGTACACGGATGGCGGACGACTCGGTGCGTGCGAGGGGAAGTTCTTATGTAACATGTGCAAATTCTATTGATATCTCTTTGTTTGACGGTCGCTGTATTTCATTCGAGTATTCTTTTCAAGTTTTTGCGCCGAATTTGTAAAAAATTATGGATGACGAATCAAAGGTGTCTATAGATGATGATATTAGACTTTTGAATATGGAAAAGTTGAAGAACTTTTTGAGAGAGAGGAACCTGCCAGTTTCACGTCGGAAATAAGTCCTTGTTTCTGGTGATCAGTCCTATGCATAAAATTTCATGTTAGTAGTGTCACAAAGCAACGTTTTAAACACACAATCCGTTTTTGCAACTTTCCAGTAAGAAAATCTCAATTAAAGTCATAGTAATAGCTACTAATATTATGTCCAATGAGTAAGGAGAAGAAATAAATTAATAAGAAGAAATATACAGAGAGATTTTTCCCGACACAAATTTATAGTCTTGCCCATTCTTGGGTTGAGCACATCGATCAGACATTGAGGGAGCATTCTATGTACAATTGACCTGACCCCGGAAGTCGTTATCGGACATTCGCACAAATGCAGACGATATCTGTGAGCCCCCTTATAAGAGAGACATTAGCACGAGCACCAATAGTAAGTGTTTATTCTACGCAATATTAATTTATTATGGTAAAATCATTTTCTCTAACTTTTATAAAAGATAACATTTTTCAGAATATGGCCCTAGAATTGTAGTGGTGAAGGCTTGGAAAGCTTCTAAAACTAGTTCATGACTGATTTACCTTGAGGGTTGTATTCTTCTGGGGGTAGTTCTTGAGACAGGTCTTCCAGAGGCACTGGCGGGCTGAGCGACGGATGTGAATGTGCTGAAGATGGGTCTTGAGAGCATCCAGTCGCAGGAATCGACTGATACAGTGACTCCACTGATAGAAATGATAATATTCAAAATAATAATAATACAGAGCAAACTCGTCATAAAGAAATCCGCTATAAAGAGATTCCTGATATAACAAGGTAATTTTGCTGAAAAATAGACGACTTGGCAAGAATTTGCCATGATGAATACGCAATACTCGGGAACAAAAGTGGCCCCATGATATAGGCAATCTAGTGTTGCCTATTTCATTATGCTAAATCAATCACATCCTAAGTGTATCCTTCATCCTTGATCTTTTATTGGCATGTGGATTTTATTTCTACTTTATGAAATCTAACCGAACTGCATGAATGAAAGATGGGTTTAATTTACCTCACACTGGTAGACGGTAGAAGGGTACAGTGGGATCACATCTATGAAGCCATCTCGAATGCCAAGGAATAGCTGTGAATGAGATATGACATCAATAGACTTATCAGAACAGAACAATAGATTTTCACAACTGATTGTAGGTCAAATATGTTACAGGGCCAAGAACTACCAATAGGATCGTTTATTAAAATGCAGCCAAATTTTTCTGTTTTGTAGTTTGAATAATGAAAAGATATTTTGCGACGTGAAACTTTGAAAAAAAGAGGGATATTGCAACTTAAAGTTGATTAACTATTCTGTAAATTCGATTTTTGTTGAGATGTCGAGACGTTGAGATGATTTGAAGGTCTCATCTAATTCAATATTTGTAGTATTAAACATTTTTACTTTGCGTTTATTTCTGTAAGAATTTATTTTCCATCAATACAGTGGAACCTCGTTATAGAGAACACTGTTATAACAAACTCTCATTATAACAAGGTAATTTTGCCGGTCCCACTTCTTTGTTTTCTATTGTTTTTTAGCCCTGATATAACAAGGTTTCGATATGAAGAGGTAATTTCCTTGGTCCCAAGGAGTTTGTTATGAGGTTTCACTACCAGACCTCAAGATTATCTTTAGACCCAGTGTCTGGTCTGAACAGTTTAATAGGTGTGAATGTGTCTCTCTCTTACCATATCTTGAGATGCAGTCATACATGTGATGTTCCCACACCCGCTGTCAAAGATATCAGCCTGTCCAGTCTGTAAAGAAAACACATTAATAACCCCGTTTAAATCTGCAAGATCCTGTGGTCTTGTGGATAAATCACCCGACTTTGGATCATAAAGTCCTTTAAAGCACTAACTGCCTTTGGCACATGTACATGTAAATAAGTACTCAGTAGAAAGTCATTTCTTGAATGCTTAAGTACCTTATCATGGTGGTTTGGCTAAAGAAAAATCTTTAAATTCTTCTCTCTAAAGTACATGTAGCCAGTTTTGGTAATTCAGAAATAATGACGCTGTTAATAGTTCGGATGATTTACTGACTGGTATGTGTTGCAGAGATGGAGTAAAGGTAGGGTCAGAACTTTGGATTGCTTTTAAAAATCTGTTATCCGGGTATTCATTCGCATCATTCTGTCCGGCACATAACAATATGTATTACATACTCAGTGCGGGATCATCATACACGAAAATATGAATGATCAATCGATAATTCAAAAACACTTTGAGATACAACGGGTAACTAAAGTTGAAGGGTATATGAAGTTGGAAAGAAAGCAAATCACCTCCATCTTGTAATAGTACACGTTCCCTGTATGACCAGCAACAGCAAGAGTATCTCCGGACATGACGCAGCAGGCCATCTTAGTTTGGTGCTTGACTCTGCGGATAACATCTCCGGTCTATTTGTAAGAGACACGTAGAAGTTTATTCTGGGGGGCGTTTCATCAAGTGTCATGTCGGTGATTTTTACCGACAAATTTGCTTTCAGCCAATCAGATGCAAGGATTTGAGTAGATTATAACAGTTATTGCAACTTGTCATTGATGACAAGTTTTATGAAACAGTGCCTTGTTGATTGGTCCACAACATAAAGGTAGAAATGTCAAATTAAATGACATGTACAGAATCAGTTCTACAACACATCCAAAATGTAGAGGTGTCGTAGTCCAGTGGTTTAATCACTTGACAGGGAATGCAAAGTTCTTGGGTTTGAACCCTGGCATGGCACCTATGCCCTTGAGCAAGGCATTTTATCTACATTGCTTCTCTCCACCCAGGGGTTAAATGGGTACCTGGTAGGATGTGAACATCATTGTGGTTGGATTAGCATGTGCACACTTGGAAACAGGGGACTTGGTCGGCTACATTGTAACTGGTAAGGTGCTATATAAGAAACAGCTATTATTATTATTATATTATTAACACATCCAAAATGTATTTACCAATGACAGTTTAAATGTCAATGTTTCAGACACCTTCCTTAGATGTGTATTGGTGGACTGATGAACATCAAGATTGAATATATTTTTGCATGGATTGAACACATACATAATGATAGAAGACTCCAATAAGACAATTATTATTAGCAGGTAACAAGAAACAGGCATACACCAAATTCTAGAGCAGTATTTTTACACTGAGGGAAAGGGAATGTGATCAGGAGTAAAAAAAAAAATGCTTCTATGATCACATTTCATTTTAATTTTAATATGCATTAGCATAAGACAGAAACTGAATGAAATGATTCATAAATCTAGCATGTGTAATCAAAAGTAAAATGTGCATAGATGGAGTCCATCAGACCCAATTCAAGAAAAGGATCTAATCCGAATACATGTGCATGTACGTACCAAATTCAGTATACAGTAAAGCATGATTACTACGTTATCTATACAATAAATGAAAACATCACGGACAATTGCCACGGCTTTACCTATCTCTTTGTAGATCAGGAATACTTTTTAGTAAAAGGATTTGTTAAATACAGGGCCATGCAAACTAGGGGTTCTGGAGGTTTGAGCAAACCCACTCCCCCAAAAAACAAAACAAAAAAAAAACCCCAAAACAAACAAACAAACTAATTTTTGTTAAATTTATTTTCTTTTTCAAATTTTGGAGTAAACCCAGTAACTGTAAGGACTTGTTGTTGTTGCTCGTAAGAAGATTTTGGATAGAAAAAATTTGGTCCAAAGCGCCTCGGACTGCCCCCCGCCACCTCACACAAAAAAGCTTGTACGAGCATGAACTTACCTCAAGGTTATGAATGAGAATGACGTTGTTCCTTGCCATGCTCAAGACACGACATCCTAGGACCTGATGACATGATCACGAGAAAAAACTTGCTAAACAGTAATAAAGCCTACATTTACGACTTCACACTCTTATTGTCACTCTTTGTCTATAATGTGCTGAATCTTAAATTGCGTATTTTTTGGGCACATGATGAATCGAATGGAAGTACTCATGAAACAGTGTTCTGTAATAAGGCCTAGATCTTCTTCTTTTCACTCTCCACAATGAGAATCCCAAATTGCACATTTGGACTAACACTTTCTTTAATACATATCCTGTAGCACAATATATTAAAGGGATTCGGTAACTCTGTGGAGGCTTGATTTAATAAATTGTTGAATTTTGATATCTGTCTCGTATAATGATGTTCAGAAGGATAAATAAATAGCCAGGCATAGAAAGGTTTTAAAATATATAATGCTATAATCAAGATATCTATGACAGAATACTCCCATTCACGAAAGCGTATGGCCATATGCTTTAGTCTAACACTGAGTCTATGGGGAAAAATGAGTTTGGCATTTCTGGTCACTTGCATATGTTTACTTCTGTGAAGCACATGATGATTTTGAAGTGCTTTTTTTCCCCCTGGGCTTCATTTTTACACCATATTACATACACTGATAGCATGTAAGGCCAGGCAGCTCAGATTTTATCAAGCCTCTACAGAGTTACCAAATCACTTTAATCTGAATTCTTCTTTTTAATAGTTTGCATTATCTGCAACCGAACTTACTGAATACTACATATAGTGCAAAATAAAAACTTTTTTTTCCAGGGAGATGTGAGTTGGGCTAGCGTTACGGTTAGTTCTGTCTATGACTACATACTGATTTTGACGGACCCTGCTTCAAAACAGAGTCTCGTCTTTTGGATGGTGACGGTGACGGTAACAAAGGTTGGTCCCCAGTGAAAATAGTCATATCTACTTGATACACATTTGTAAAAAACCCAATTACACACACACATCCAGATTAAGGACTGTATGTAATCTAATATCCTATGAGAGATTTCAGCCTCACCTGTAAGTGAGTGACCACATCATGATGACCGTCTAGACTCCGGAGAAGGAGACCATCGTCCGCTCGTCTGATGGTCACTGTAAGGTCCTCGGAAGCAGTAATGAGCAGCCCCATGCCGCCCTCTAGGGTTGAAGAGATGGCAGTCACTGCGAAGTGCGGTGTACAGGTGTAGTACCAACTGACCTTAGATTTCTGCCGAGGGATGGGATTAATTATTATTAAAGCAGGTCTTGTAGAAGTTTCAAAACAACCTGGGATGTCAGAGAGTAAAATCTATGACACAATGCAAGGTTGAGTTCTGGGAAAGGTAAGAAATAATTTGTGAGCTTTCTCATTCTTTTTATGCTAGTTTGGAAGATTATCATAGTAAAAGTGTCCCCTGAAGGATTGCTCTTCAAACGCCCGCACATTCAAAATATGACAAAAAACAGCTGAAATGTTCGGGTGAACATTTGTGTGTAGTTTCATATATACAAATTCTGTGTGCAGTGCATGTGACTCTCAGCAGAACCGAGTCAATTTCTTATCATTTTGGCGATTCCAAAACCTTACAGCCTACACCAATTCTTATGTGCTATATAATCAACCTTTCTCACAATTCAATCTCATGACCAGAACTCAACTGCATCTTTAACTGGCAACAAGTTACAATGTAATTATTGATAATTTTGTATCCAGCATATTTACTTCAGTCAATAAAACATACCTGTACACTGATGTTAGCAATATTTCCATCAATCATGCCTGCATACAAACTATTCCACTTGACATGAAGGCATGTGATTTCCTTCGCCAGAACCAATGTCTGAAGGAACACCTTTCCCTGCATGGAAACAAAACAAAACAAACAAACAAACACACAAAAACAGTATTTTACTCTTGAAATACAAGAATATAAAAGCCCTATACAGAATACATCATCTACATTTCTGAAGATTAATAGAACAGAGCTTGATCGGTTAACCCTTTCATGACAGGAATTATTTAAAGGCTAAATTGATCACATTTCGTTCTTCAAATTGGCAACAATAATATTTTTCTTTTAGTGCTACATGGTTCTAACAAAATGCAATGTCTTTGAAAACAATATACATCATTAGAAACTTAGTCGAAAAGTTGAAAAAATTGCCAATTTTGATAAAAAACAGTGATTTTGAACCTCTCAATGTGTTGCCAATTTAAGGATTATGAAGCTTATTCTCCTTTTTGAAATTCCTGGCATCAAACGCAATATGGTCATGCAACAAAACAAACACACAAAAACAGTATTTTACTCTTGCAATACAAGAATATAAAAGCCCTATACAGAATACATCATCTACATTTCTGAAGATTAATAGAACAGAGCTTGATCGGTTAAGAGTAGGCATTTTGTTCCGTCCGTGACATTGAATACTTTATAGATTATAATTTTAGTAGGTTACCATGGTAACCAAATTTAATCAAATTTCAACTCCTTCAGTGATGCCCTTCACAATGAAACGTAAAATAGCTCTCTTCAATTAAATACTTATTTTCCACAGGCCTTCAAACTTTCAATATTTGTCAAATGTCCGTCAGTGACTAACAGATCAGGCTTAACACTGATTATATGAAAATAGATGTGTATTGGGAAAATAAACTTAAAATTTTTCGTTGAAATGGGACAGGATTTATGTCCCATTTCAACGAAAAATTTTAAGTTTAAGTTTATAGTATGCTCGAACATAGTGTGCTGTATTTCCAATCTATAATTTTTTTAATAAAAAAGAAATAGCATGTGAACAATGACTTATTTTTGTTCCCCCTGAAAAATATCTTATGCCAAATTTCATAACAAAACAAAGAATAAAAATGATAATGTGACTTTTGGAAGTGTATTTATGATTACTGTATGTAGACTTAGTGTTAAAAAAAGGGTTTGTAATTAAATCATTTATAAAATGAAAAGTGGATAACAGGAGGGTTATTTATGGACCAGAAGATACAAAAAACATGAAAAAACAAGATGGAATGCGACTGCATCTTCTATGTGCCTTTGCCTAAATTCAGTTTGGTAAGGTCATGGCTCTAACTGTTCTTGAAATATTGTGATAACGAAAATAAAAATCCTATAACATGTTAATTGACCTCATTGACCCAACAACCCAAAAGTCTGATCACTTTTTCTCTGCATAGTCATGAATACAAAATAGTTGAGATATGGCGATAATTTCATGCATACTGACCTCTATGACCTTTGACCTACTAAACCCCAAATCCAATCACTTTGTCTCACTATGGTGATGCATAGTACCAAATAGTCACTGAGATATGGTAATAACTAAAAAAACCCATTAATTTCACATAAATTGACCTCCATGATGAAGTGTTCAGGAGGCATTCATGCCACAGTTGTGTGCAGTCCCATATATCCATTTCCGTGCGCAGTGCATGTGCTTTTCAGCCAGATTGGGTCAATTTCTTATCCTTATGATGAGTCCAAAACTTTACAGTATTCACCAATTCTTATGTGCTATATAATCAACCTTCCCAATTGCTTTGAGACAGTTCTTTCACAATGTAATCGCACTACCAGTACTCAACTTCATCTTTTATGGCTCAAATCTTTCAAGAGAAATTGCGAAAACGAGGCTAAAACTGAAATGTTAGATATTGACCTCTTATGACCTACGTACCCCAAAATTTAATCAGATTGTCTTCCTATGGTGATACATACTAGCAACAAGTTTGAAGTTCATACCTCAAATGGACCTTGAGATATTGCGTTAACGAGGAAGTAGGATTGACAGACTAACTCACGGAGAGACAGACAGACGGACGGACGGAACGACCCGAAAACATAATGCCTTTGGTGGGTGGAGGCATTAAAAAAAAAAAAAATGAAAACAAATTATCTCTGCTCTGCTGCATTAAGTCTAATTTGAAATAGCCTCTTAGTAACCTTCCCAGAGCCCATTTATGCCTCCCAAGCTGTGGGTTACAGGTCTCTGCCACAGAGACCCAGGCAAGGCGACTGGGTTGGTGACAAGCCCCCACACCTCGTCAAGGTGGACTACTTCATGTTCCTCATCAAAAGAGGGAGAGAGAGATATAGAGACAGATGAAAAGAATGAAATTTATTAAAGTGAACAAAGTGGGTATATTGAGCAGAGAGACAGATACATGTATAGAGGAAAAGAGAGAGGAAGAGAGGGAGAGAGAGAGAAACGAAATAGAGAAAGAGAGGGAGAGAAAGAGAGAAAGAGGGAGAGAAAATGAGAGAGGGGAGTGAGGGAGAGGGAAAGAGAGGGAGAGATAAAGAGGCAGAGAAAAAGAGATAGGGAGAGAAGAGATAGGGAGAAAAGAGATAGGGGGAAAGAGAGGCAAAGAGACAGAAAGAGAGAAAGACAAAAAGACGAATAAGAAAAGGCACACTTCATTAATATATTTATCGAGAGAGAAAGAGAGAGTGAGAAGGAAGGATTTGCTGGGGAAAGAGATAAACCAGGACAAAATAAGAAAAGGATGAAGAATGAAAGGGCCACACAGACAAGAGACAAAATATAGGAGCAAGATAAAGAGAGAATTAATACAGAGGAACATTGTGGAGGTTTATCTGGTACTAATCCATATAGATTTCCACTTTCCAAAGGATTGTACATTTTAAACTTCTCATTGATAAAAAAACATGACTATTCTTTTGCAAGCAATACACAGGACCTCATAAAAATTCATAACAAGCCTCCCAGGACTAATCATCCAAGTTCTGTAACACACGCTCCAGCAACAATTGCTCCCCGGTAAATTTCTAACACTAACCAAATTCCAATCTTCAACCCTGGGTCTAAGGACATACATGTACCTAAACATAATCCTAACCTCAGACCTAAACCTAACCTAAAACCCAATCAAAACCTTAACCCTCTATCCATGATGAAATAAAGCTTGGAGAAAAATGTTGCAGGAGCACAACTGCTTCCCAGTCAATCCTAACCAAACTAAACAAATGCTACACCTAACCCTTAACCCAACCTAAAACCTACGCACAAGCACACCTGAACATTAACCCTCTTTCTATCTAATAGAGCCCAGAGCAAAATGTCACTGGAGTAGGTGTCTGATGGGGGTCTGCTCGCTATTCATAAGGACCGCTATTTATAAAGGACCACTCATTCATTTAGTCACGCGTTATGGATAGCGGTCCTTATGAATAACGGTCCTTATGACTAGCGAGGTTACCCCGTCTGATCACCATCATCCACTCTGTACCTACCTGAACATCAAACTGAACCAGGTTTCTGCTACCATTGCTAGCAAATGCCACCATCTTGCTTGCAGCAGTGTCTCTCCACAGCTCAAAGTGCCTGATATTCCCCAGAGCTAGGTCCTCTTCTGCATCAATCTTGTTGGTCTAATTAATATCAAATTGAATAATGAAAGTGGGTTTCCAACTTCATCAGTGCAGAAGGCAGTTCAAGGTGACCTTTTAATGACATTTTTGCATTATGTTATGATCCAGAATGCTATGAATTATACATACTGCATGAGCAGAATGAGTAAAAAAAACCAGAAGAATTTGAGTTCATTTCTGCTGCAGTGCACAGTGCCGTTCATGAATAAGAACATTTCAATTGAAAGTAAGCATTAAAGTCTCTAAATTGGCAATGCAGAGTGGAATTTATGATCACTAGTTTTGTGTAAAAACAGGCAATTATCTGTTGCATTTTTAAAAATTATGAATAATAATAATAATAATAATAATAATAACATTATATAGCACTTAATTTACATATTGTTTCTAAGCACTTAAACTTAATGATAAACTAAACGAACAACTTATGAAGCAAAAGTAATAAAAATAATTAGAAGGTAGTGCTGGTATCGGCATGGAAAATCTATGTCGCCATGTCGCAATAAAATTAACGCCGATGTCGACATGTGTCGACATCTGGACATGAGTCAAACAAGTCTAAACTCGGGTCGCTCCCGTAGTGACCGTACACTATTAAACCAGAGTTACCCGACACAAATTCACAAGAGCTTTACATGGAATACATGCACTATGTCCTCACGGGCTCACACTCGCAGTCATACTCACTTACAGTTCTCAAAGATGCACACTGTCAACTATTTGCCCCAAAATTTGTTTTGTATGATCCAATTTATCAAGCATTAATGAAAGTCATGCGGTGCGAGTCAGCTAGTGTCGCATATCTAGGCATGTACATGTACGTAATGTATACCGGTCGTCGCAGCTAGATACGCAGCGATCGTGTCACGCGCGCGCGCTGCTAATGCGTATGTGAAACAAATCACATACGCGCGCACGACGCCACGGCGAGGTACATGTAAAAAGACCCATTTTATGTCGCCATCGGAGCATGCGTTTGGACATGTCGGCAAAGTCCAAACCAGTACTTTTGTCGCCATAGTGGCGACATCAGGCGTGTCGATACCAGCACTATTAGAAGGACAACATAAATAGAAATACAGCGTATAAGACAAAGTCATAGGATTAAATATAATTAAGAAATTAACATTAGTTCATTTAATATACATTTTGATTATTTATGTAAAAGTAAAAGATAAGGATATTTGTTACCAATTCGAGGTGGCAAAGCTGATTCATTTAGATATTTTTAGAAAATTTTGAACTTCTTCAGGTTTTGATATGAGAATCAGGTACATGCCTCTTTATACCGTTGCACGACATCAAAGGTCCACAAAACCAGGAAATTTTGATTCATATCCCTTCAGGCAACTAGCTGGCAGATTTATACCATTGATCATGGGCTACAAGAACTTGTGATTTTTAAATTTATTTTGGGTGGACTATTTTTTTCTTAAATCCCTTTGTTCCAAAAGATATTTGTCCAGGATGATTTACCTTCAAGACTAAAAACTCAAAATGTCCATTTTCTATAATGTTGCTTATGCTTACAACTTGTTATATCAAAAGAGATTGCAGAAAAATAATTTTGACACTAATATTTGCAGAGTTACAGGTACCAGACAGTGGCCTCTAAGGGAACGAGGGGTCAATTTATAAAAAGAAACTGGATGTTGCGATAAAGACTTACTGTCAGGTTGAATATGATAAATCTGCTGTCAGAAATGCAGGCATAGAGTTTATCCACAATGATGTGCATGTTGATCACATAGCCTTTAGAACGAGGACTGGAAGTTGCCTTTTCTTGTGTACTTGCATCTCCAGCTTCCTGTGCACTCTGTTGAGGAGTCTTGGATTCACTGCTTTTCTTGAGGTCAACTGATGTCTCAGTGGGATTGTCATGGATACTGTCCTTTGAACCTGATGGATAGGAAACACTGGAAACTTTGGACTTGTAATTGTACTCCTGTTCCGTCTGAGGTATCAATGTGTTGTCCCATTCTGGAGGGTAAGCACTGCTCACCGTTTCAGGCAGTGCAGCAAGTGCTTGTTTTACATCAGCTACAATTGGATCTTTAGGGTTGTGTTTAGATCTCTTTGTTGGGGTCCCTTCGGACACCTCTTTCTGTCGCTTTCGCTTTGCGGAAGAGGGTTCCCCATGCACTACAGAAGAACATCCCAACTCATTGTCCTTTATCATGACTGTCTCTTGTCCTTGGTCGCTGTTATGATTGTCTTGTGGTTCTTGCTTTATTTTCCTGAATAAAGTTTCATACGATGTTAATTTCCTATATGGTGATCCCAATACAGATGAACCTGCTTCAGTGTCTGATTGCAACGGCAAGGTTCCTTGCACTCTACGATCATCTGTTCTTTCTTGTTTAACTTTAACTTGGTCTGAATCAACTGACATTTGATAAGATTCTCCAGAGAATTTAGACACTGTAGAGAATCCCATGCTCTGTGTCATGCTGTCTCTGTCTGGAGACAAAACATTGGCATTAACCAGCTTGGCAACTGCTCCAATCAAATCACTGCTTGGGGGTTGAGATTCTCTTTGCATCACAGAGTTGATACCATAAAATAATTCTTCATCGGAGACAATGTCCACTTTGACTCCACCACCACAGCTATGCAGCTCCTGCAGAGTCTTGGCCAAGCTCTCTCTGCTCATGACCTTTGGAACCACTTCAATGCTCTGGCCAATGTGAGAATGAGGAGGACTTCCTACATCGATGCCTAATCCAGCTTGGTTACAACCTACATCCCCAAAGGTGTCCATTGTCCCATGTCCTTGATTCATCTCAGGACGGGTAGGGCTCCCTAACATTATCCTGAAGCCCTCTGTTCTGTGGCTGGGAGTGGCTTGAGCCATAGATGTACTGTTTGATATCCTAATGTCACTCTCCCCTCCAGACTGCACTGCCTCACTTACAACATCGCTCATGCCAGCTGGCTGAAGGTCAGACTGAAGACTGGTACCCCTTCTACAGGATAATTGAGACTGGTTTGATGATGATGGACCATCATCTGTGCTGCTTTCATTAGTTTTGTCCATGGAAGAGATTGATTTGTCAGTCTTTTCACCCAAGGTCAATCCTGTATAAATGGGAAAATTGCAATATGTATGAGAGAATATGTATATAGGCCTACCTGGCAGTAAACTTGCAATTACACAATTTCTTATAGTTATGGCAAGTGACAATTCTATTTCATTATTATGCTTAATAAGGTTTCAGTTTGCATTCTATTTTCTGAAAATAAGAATATAACTGCATGTTTAGTCATGGAGCAGAATTCAGTATTTTTCTGTCTAACACTGAAGCCTTTGCTCTATATTGTAAATTTCACATTCCTCCTTGTTTACAAATTCTGCCTGCAGAAATTCTCTTGTAGTTGATGTCTTGTGAGTTTCCTCCCTTATGAAATTAACTATTGCAATGCATGGCATAGTACTAAAGTAGATTTCAAAGCCTGGCACCTGACTTGTGTATATTACAATCTTGGTATGTCCTGTGTAATCTACAAGATGTCAATCAAAGGCCATTGACATAAGCAATGACCTCCAGGAACTTCGAACAGCAAAAGGTTATAAAGTTCAAACAAAGTTCACTAATAACAGCTTCAAATGCAAGTTACAAGCACAAGTATTTTAATGCTTAAAGTCATCAAAGTCAAAAATGAAACTGAAAAATCTTTGTCTGCTGCATGACTTTATAACTAATTGGCAAAATCTATAACTTCTCCAGAGAATAGTCTGACTTGGATGTACGTAACATTTGAATAGGTAATAGAGAGGTGGTGTATTTTGCAGCAGTACATTCCAGATGGGTGATAAGGAAAGGCTGTCGTTATTTCAAGTCCATCTGACATACCTAAAAGAAGATTGAGTCTCTTTTCTCTCAGATTTGCAAGACTGCTAATGACCTGCATAAACAGAAAAAGAGAACAAAATAAATAAGTGAAATCATATTGGAATCAAATTCACAATCATTTGTTAATAGCATGATATCAAGAGATGAAATATCAGTTGCTACCAAATGAAACTGTGCATTATTTGAAGAAATAGAAGAAAAGGAAGTAATAAAATTGCTCCAACTGCAGTCCAGGAACATAGAGATCCTTATAGAAAGCAATGCAGACAGAGAGAGAGAGAGAGAGAGAGAGAGAGTGTGAGTGTGTGTGTGTGTGAGAGAGAGAGAGAGACAGTGAGATAGAGAAAAAAAAAAAAGATTTAAATTTTTTTTTTTATAGTTATATTAATTCAATAACGAATGCAAGACCCTGAGTTCAAATGGCGACCCGACTATCTACTCCGGCGACAACAGCTCTGCTGCCAATTTCCTGTAATAACCAAATTCCTAACTTTAATGCTGGACCCAACATTATACCCAACCCTTACCCTAACCTGAAGTCCCCTTTGCAATCCTAACCCTACATCTTTGACAAAATGTTGCCTGAAGCAAATGTCGCTGGAGCAAATGTGGGGTCACCATTTGAAGTCTCCCCTGCAGGTTCCCTGTATCATACTTACCATCTCTTTCTCTTGCTTGAAGCTCTTCAGCAAGGCTTCATTCTCCTGTATGATCTCTACCACCTTGTCAATCTTAGTCGTCAGTTTGTCCATCTTGGCCTGTAGCTTGTTCTCTTGTAGGGTGATGTCTAGGAGGCTGCTCATGTCACCTACCATGGTGTCCAACTAGAAGTGGAGGATTATTGAATTTGAAATTGTCATTTTATAATCTGTCACATTTGTCAATATCATAACATTAATTTTTTTACATTGTGCAGTCTTTATATTAATATAATCGACTGCAATTTAAAAGCTTCAATATCATCCTTGCTCTACAGAGACTGCAAGTAAAGGGGTTTCATCATGCAACAAGAAGTCATTTCCAATGAATGGGCAAATAGAAAAAAGTAGAATAAAGTCCCACGAAAGACAATAGAGCCTGCAGTGATTCTAACTCAGATTTCTTGGTCCATAGCCCCTCAAAATATTTATTACACCGTGACACCTCTGCTCAAGATCAGCACAAATCATTAGATTATTGTACAGTGGAAACTTGTTATAAACTGTTCTGATGTAACAATATTCCTGATGTGGCAAGGTCATTTTGCTGGTCTCTGGTCTTCATGTTTTTGGTGGTTTTTTACCCTGATATAATGAAGTAGATTCCTGGGCCCTCTTGCATAAAAAGTTGCGATTAAACGCAACTCAAAAAATTAAACACAACTCAAATTTCAACCAATCGGGATCGCGTATTTGGGACTTGCGTTGAATTTTTTGAGTTGCGTTTAATTGCAATTTTTTATGCAAGAGGGCCCTGGTAATTTTCATTGTCCCGAGGTCCTCTTTATAGTGAGTTTCCACTGTACAGCACTCCTACACTCCAAAAATACCCAACATTCAGTGATGATACCTTTAAAGTGTTTGAAGCATTAAAGGAATTCCTTCCTCCCTTACAATTTGTATTACACCTGGGTCGAGAGCGACAAATGTACATAAAATAACTAGTCTAAGGACTCATCATCATGATCATGATCTACAATGCAATTACTCTATTTGATAATGTATTAATATTTGTTTATTATGTTGTAATTCAGTTTGTAGAATATGTTTGAAGAAAAAAAGGATCATAAAGATAAATAAATCAATCAATCAATCAATCGTCAATTAGCAGACAACAACTTGCACTGTCAGCATCTTGTATGAAAGTTAAACAAATAACAGCTACGTGTACATCACTCTATACAATAATTGAGCACATCATACATACCATTTTCCTCTTCCGCTTAAATTTCTTCTTGAGTTTGGTTGCTGTCAAAACAGTAGGACTCTTAGTTCTGTTCGCTGTCTTTAGCTTGGAGCTTGTCTGCCATTGAAGTGTACTCCTGACTTCCTCAACTAAAGATTGATGTCTTTCCTTCGATTTGGATTTCTTGGTTTTCTTCTTCTTTTTCTTGTGGGCTTTTTTAATCTCCACACTTGCTTCTGTTGAGTCAATCTATTCCGGGGAAAAAATTATTTTAAAAAATCTCAATCTAACAATGACAATCATGTTAATGGTTGCTTTCAATTTCAAATGACAGATACCTTTTGAGAGTCAAGCAAATAAACTACTGCATTAAATTCTCTCCTACACAATACAAGTACCTATGAAACAATAAAAAACCCATGTAACCTACCCAAAAAACCAAAAACCAAAAAACACCCCCTTGAAATACATGTAACTTATTAAATAAAAACTATTAACTTATCACATTTATGAGACATTATTCTGGTTTTTGATGGATTCATATGTGACCAACCATCACAAAACCACTAGAATGTTGCACAGTGCAATTTTCAGTTATAACTCAATATTTTTCTTTCCCCCTTTTTTTACGGTGTAAGGGGGGGGGGGGGGGGGGGGGGAGTATTTTATATCATTTTTTTATGTCCCTGGCTACTGCTGTCATTTTGATTTCCCATGACTTTAAAGTAAAGGAAGCCGGTGCTTATACTTGAGCATAATAGCAAATAGTATGTGATTAATTAGTGTGCCAAGTTTTAGGACAATCTGATAATCTGTACAGAGAAATTCTATTCTATTCTATTCTATTCTACAAAATCCTCCTTTTGTACCCTTGCTCAATACCTGGTGGATCAGAGTACTTAATTCAAACTCTACTTTGGGACTGGACATTCTTTATATTCTTTGAGTGGGATAGGAACATCCAATTCTGATAAGTTATATATTTAACCTGCCACATTCAAATTAACCGTTTACCATGAATATGTTCTATCTGTTTCAAGCTTTGCTCGACCAATTTGAAGGAATACCGTCTCATTTTGAGATTACTGGATCTTCTGATAGGAACATGAGATTATTGTTACTGAACCAGAAGGGTAATATTTCAATTCTGGGTGTCTGTATGTATTGTCTCAACATAACTTGGTTCTTTGGATAATCTCTGACAGTGAATGTGTATTTATTGTGAGAGGTTACCATTCATCATGATATCACAAGGAAAACAGGACAGTACATACTACAGTCATGGGTGTGATGGCACTAGTGGATGTGACGCTTGTATCATGCTTCTCAGAGGATTCTCTCTCATCCAGCTTATTATCAGGTTTTCTGCTGCTGCTACCTTGATGACTCAGCCCTTTGTGTAACTCACTGGGTTGGCATGCAAGAGTATCCATGTTTGAAATGGTAAAATACTCTTGACTGATTACAGGGGTAGCTGAAGTAGCAGTGTGGTGCTGCCTTTCTGAGGATTCCCCCTCATTTGGCTTATGAAGGGATTTTCTGCTGCTGCTTTGTCCTGGATGACTCTGTCCTTCGCGCAGCAATCGCTCAGACCCAAGACTGGGTTCAAAAGCATGGGAGCCCATTAGTTCTGGAGGCTCTAGTTTGACGAGAGGAGCAGGAGATCTAGAAATGACAGATTGCGATGCCTCTTGGGAACTTGGCTCTTGTTTGGTTATTAGAGGAGTGGAGGTGATGGTGTGCGATGGATACAACCTCTCGTTGAGACATTGAGTCATCTGAGGAACCACCTCCTGGATGTCTCCAAACAAACCCTCTGCATGGCTCTGCCATGGCTTCAATGATTCTACAAGTGTGTTCCCTATGACGAATTCTTCCTGATTGGCTTCTCTCGTCTCGCTGACTTCAGGTGCTTCAAAGGATAAATAAAATGAACATTACTGAAAGAGAATATATCTGAAATGATATCACAAAGACATCATTTCAGACAAAAATTCATAACTACTGATACCCTGGAATAGATTATCCATGTCTGAGAAATCCTTTAGTGATCCTTCACAATGAGTCCAATTTCAAAAGTTCAAAAATGGGATGTTCGGCAATAAAGACTCTATACTGGAATTTGTGTATTAATATCATGAAAAAAACCCTGATATCCAGAAAACAAGTGAATGAGTAAATTACGCAATGCGTAATAAATGTCCCCGCCGGAAGTGCAGATCTGTGGAAATTAACTAGCCTGAACCTTAAAACTTCAGTGAAAAACTTTACTGAATAAAATAATAATGTTACTGCATGCAAAAGAAGAGAATACCAACAATGCATGTATACAACTGAAATATAAAACATGAAAACATTATGAACCTTCAGCCATTTTGAATAAATTTGCATAAATTTGCATGAATAATGAATTTCAAAATTCTGTGTAGAAGTTTGGAAGCCCCCACCCAGCCCTATCAGATAAAACAATCGGAA
Organism: Heliocidaris tuberculata; assembly: GCA_025618425.1. Lineage (NCBI taxonomy): Eukaryota > Metazoa > Echinodermata > Echinoidea > Camarodonta > Echinometridae > Heliocidaris > Heliocidaris tuberculata. The sequence continues at coordinate 11,612,664 of CM046834.1, forward strand.
TCAAAATCCGATGTGAAATAGAGGAGAAGTAGCATTTTTCGTCAATTTTGAATAAATTTGCATAAATTTGCATAATTAATGAATTTCAAAATTCTGTGTAGAAGTTTGGAAGCCCCCACCCAGCCCAATCAGATAAAACAATCGGAATCCAAATCCGATGTTAAATAGAGAAGTAGCATTTTTCGTCAATTTTGAATAAATTTGCATAAATTTGCATAATTAATGAATTTCAAAATTCTGTGTAGAAGTTTGGAAGCCCCCACCCAGCCCTATCAGATAAAACAATCGGAATCCAAATCCGATGTGAAATAGAGGAGAAGTAGCATTTTTCGTCAATTTTGAATAAATTTGCATAAATTTGCATAATTAATGAATTTCAAAATTCTGTGTAGAAGTTTGGAAGCCCCACCCAGCCCTATCAGATAAAACAATCGGAATCAGAATCCGATGTGAAATAGAGGAGAAGTAGCATTTTTCGTCAATTTTGAATAAATTTGCATAAATTTGCATAATTAATGAATTTCAAAATTCTGTGTAGAAGTTTGATAGCCCCCAACCAGCCCTATCAGATAAAACAATCGGAATCAAAATCCGATGTGAAATAGAGGAGAAGTAGCATTTTTCGTCAATTTTGAATAAATTTGCATAAATTTGCATAATTAATGAATTTCAAAATTCTGTGTAGAAGTTTGGAAGCCCCCACCCAGCCCTATCAGATAAAACAATCAGAATCAAAATCGGCCAAGAAATGACGGAGAAGTAGCATTTTCTAACATTTGAGCACACACGGACAGACGGACGGACGGACGGACGGACGGACGGACACACACACACACACACACACACACACACACACACACACACACACACACACACACACACACACACACACACACACACACACACACACACACACACACACGCACACACGAACGGAGCCCGTTTCATAGTCCCCTCGCGAACTTCGTTCGGCGGGGACAAAAATATAAATGGAAGAGGTAAATGACATCATCTGTGCAGCATTGGAGGGGGGGGGGGGGGTGGCAGGCCTTGGTCAGAAAATAGAGTAACCACAGAGTAAGAAGTTTCTTCTTTCTTACAGCAATCTGAGCTAGTTGCTGGCTTTCTCAAGCTTCCACTCATTCTGCACACACTGAAACAAACAACATGTTCATGGTGGGGTGCTCTGAGATTTGCTCCTGCGACATTTGCTCCGGGATTTACTTCCTCCAGGATTTACTTCCTCCGGGATTTACTTCCTCCGGGATTTACTTCTGCGACATTTGCTCCGGGATTTACTTCCTCCGGGATTTACTTCCTCAAAGATATAGGGTTAGGGTTAGGGTTGCAATTGGGTTATAGGTTAGGGTTAGCATTAGGTATATTGTTTGGTCCAGGGTTGCAGTTAGGAATTGGGTTGAGTGTAGGATATTGGCAGCCAAGTAATTGTCACAGGAGCATGTGCCATAGGACCCACAGTAGAGAAAGTCATATAAATTTCCATTTTGTTCTTTAACTTACCTGTGAGCTGAGAGAGAATATCCTCTTCATCTGCATCCTCACTCTGGATCAAATCAAGGAGTTCCTGCTGGAATTCAGTGCTGAGGTTCATTATGTCCATACTGTCGATTGAATCCTCAGTACGGCTGGGTGAGGAAGCCACGTGACCGAATCTGGAAGGTAAAGCATGGACACGATTTACAGTAGCCATATGGAAAGTCCAACATACAAGAATAAAATAATGATCTGTCATGGTTAAGGTATTGATTTCATTGATCAATTTGAACCGTTCAACATGACAAATCATTTTGCTGAAACAGCTTAAAATGATTGGTTGTATATGATCTCTGGCTACTGCAATAATTTCTTTTTATTTATCCCCTTTTCTTTGATCACAGACAGCAATAATCAGGACTCTTGTTTAACTTTTTTATTTTGGTTGTCAGCCAGGCAATCTAAATGATTGCTTTGGTTGCCAAATTCATCTTTTTGTCATTTACATTGAATTGCATCACATCCACATGAAATAATAAAAGTGGGATCTCGGCAACGATGGAAGGACTTTTTAGGTGATCAATGGCACCTGGGCAACCACAAATTTTGAGATGGGGACATACATGTACCTGTTGAATCTGTCTGGGGCTTTCTTAGCTTTGGCCAACATCATACGCAACTTCTTCTGCTGCCATACTGGCTTGGCAACATCACTCAGCAAACCTTGGATCTTCTCCTGTGGACATTATAACACACAATTAACATCTTTGAACTTGGACTTCTGAAATTTGCAGTGATCAAGTCAGATCTTAAATAGGCCAACATTTACCAGAAAATCAAGATAACAACACAACCCCTTTCTACAAAGACAAATGTAGAAATAAAGTAGATTTGTGTACTTAATTTTCAAATTCGGAAGCTTGTTTGAAATTTTAGATATTGATCAGACCTCCCATATTAGGCAGTGAAATATATTCTAAAAATTGGCAAGAAACATTTTATTTTCTTTCCAGACTTGCCTTGAAGTACATGAAGTACATAAATTGCTAATCTTACAACAAAAATATAAAGACATTAAAGGAACTAGACAATATTTTCCAAGATGTGCGACAGTTCTTCTCTTATAGACTAAATCTAACGATTTCCAACCGTCTTTACATCAGTGTTTTTCTCTCCTTTCTTGCTGAAGTTGTTATTGCACCCTCCTTTCTTACGAATTATTTGTAGAAGACTGATTTGAAAAATAATACCTTAAATATCTGTCCTCCTAAAGGATATTCAGCATCCTTATTGGTTCTGAGTCTGCTTCTAGCATTGGTGAGGTTTGGTCGTGGGTTCAGCTTCTGCTTCTGTTGCTCATTCACAAGGACTTTAGAAAGCAATGGTTCTTTTCCCACACTTGGCTCCTTGTTCTGAGAAGCCCCTGTAGGTAGGGTGGAGGGGGCTGAGGATGAGCGGGCAAACGATGGAACGTTGGTGCTCGACTTGTTAGTCATGGTTTCTTCATCGGTATTTTTAACTGGTTCCTTGTGCTTTGAGCTGTTGTTTGCAGCTGAGGAACTTGGTCTAACGTCCTGAACATATTTGCATGTGGTTGAACTTTCTAGGTGACTGTGAATTTTAGATACAAGTCTGTAAGACTTGTCAGTTATGGTTGCTCCATCTTTATTTTGAACAAGTTCCTTGTGCTTTGAGCTTTTGTCTGCAGTTGAGGAACTAGGTCCGATGTCTCTGGTTGAACTTTCCATGCGACTGTGGATATTTGACGCATGTTTGCTAGACTCATCAGTCACGGTGTCACTATCTTTGTTTTTAATTGGTTCCTTGTACTTTGAGCTGTTGTCTTCGGTTGAAGAACTTGGTCTTGTGTCTCTAACATGTGAGCCTCTGGTTGAACTTTCCATGCAACTGTGGACTTTAGATGCAACTCTATTGGACTCATCAGTCACGGTTTCTACAACTTTATTCTTAATCACTTCCTTGTGCTCTGAGCTGTTGTCTGCAGCTGAGGAACTTGGTCCAATGTCTCTAATATATGTGCCATTTGTTGAACTTTCTATGCTACTGTAGACTTTAGATGCAACTTTGTTCGACTTGTTAGTCATGGTTTCTCCTTTATTTTTCAAAGAATCTTTGTGATTTGAGCGGTTGTCCATTGTCCCAGTCGAGGAGCTTAGTCGAAGATCTTGAAGATATGTGCCTCTGGTTGAACTTTCCATGCCACTTTGGATTTTAGATGAAACTTTGTCTGATAAGGGTGCATATCTAAGCTCTGCACTCCATTTCTCATTTTGCTCGTGCAGAGAAAGAAATGATGATACTGGTTCTGCTGGTGACATTGTTGGGAAAGAGGATTTTCGAAAGGTTGGTAAGTGTCCAGCACCTGTTTCAGAAACACTTTCTCTATTTGAAGATGCTAAGCTTTTTGTTTTAGGATGGATTTTAGAAGTATCTGTGTCTGTAGCTGATGATGAATGAGCATGAGTTGTACACAACGCCTCTCCAAACCTCTTTGCATTTTGCTTGTGCATAGTCCGAAAGAGTGACACTGCTGCTGATGAAGACACTGTTGAGGAAGTTGGTGTCACAAGGGATGTAGAATGATCAGCAGTCTTTTCAGAAGCACTTGCTAAATTCGAAGAAGTGACTTCAACAACTTCATCACAACAAACAACAAATTTTCCCTGGAGGGCTTCACGCGTATGCATTTCAAATCTGTCAATTTCAGAATATGCTTTTGGAAATGTTCTGGAACTTGCTGCATTGTCCTTACTTGGAGCAGAATGTTTTGTTGAAGCAACCTCAGATGACTGACTGAGATAACTGATAAATTGTGATTCTTTTACTTTCTGTTTCATTGGTAATTGGTGAGATGATGCTAAAGGATTGTTCTGCAACAGATTCTTTTTCGGCGCAAATTTTCCTTTGATGGGTTTGGGAGTGCTCCCAGTGCGTCCTAACTTATTCTGATTTGGTTTGGTTTTGGGGGATGGTTTCTTCTTCATTTTCTTCTTTTGAGCTTTTGAGGGTGTAGGGCCTCTGGCTACTCTGACATGTGGCACAGATTGAGATTGCATGTCCTTCTTCACCGAGTCTGAGGGGGGTTTTTCTCCAGATACATGTGCCTGTCTGTGAGATGGTTTTTGGGAATGACTGCCCTGTGCGGGCAATCTCTGAGATGCTACAGAATGCTGTAATGCCTTTCTACTGTTCACTGTTGATGTCATATTGTCTTTTTTCATGTGGGCCTTCTTTTTGCCCTGATTCTTCTTCCAAACCTTCCCCTGCACCTTTGGGTTTACTGGTCTCTTTGGATTCTTTTCATTCGGCTGTTTTACTGCTTGAGGCAATGTTGGAAACCTCTGTCTTGGATCGAACGCATGTGATTTGTTTTCCCAGCAACCCATGTTGGGTTGCTCGAATCTTGAATTAGGTCGGCGCCAAGAATATGGAGAGTGGGTCTGTTGCCAGTCTCCTTGGTTAGGTCTGAACTGTCCTCCATAAGGATAATTTATGTTACTCCTGGAAGCTTGATGGAATGTATTTGGTCCCTGGCTTTGTGAATATACTCCGTATTGGTAGTGGGCTTGGTTTGGGATGGTGTGTGCGGGCGTATTCCAATGGGTTGATGTGATTCTCTGGGCGGTTCCATGTTCTGTCTGGCTTCCAGATTTACTAGAACAGCTATGAAAATAAGAAAGTCTGCTTTGAGACTACCACTCATTGAATAGCAAGAAATATCACTGCATGAATTGTTAAAGGTTGTACAGACAGTACAAACATATCATTACACAAATAGACAAAAAATGTTGAAAATGTTCAATAAATTGTTGTTTTTCTTGATTATCTTGCCCCTTATTACACTCTGTGTGAACACTGAAGTCAAATCATATTCACAATTCCAAAATAGTTGGTAAAGTATAGGACATCAAAAGACCAAATACCTTGGACTTGCCCTATTCAAAAATCAATTGATTAAGAGCAATATGTTTAAAGATGAAGTTGAGTTCTGGTCATGTGATTACATTGTGAAAGAAACTCAAAGCAATTGGGTAAGGTTCATCATGTCTACATAAAAGTATTGGTGTATACTGTGAGGTTTGGAATCATCAAAATGATTTCAAAAAAATTGACAGAATCTTGCTGAAAAGCACATGCACTGCACACAAAAATGGGTATATGGAACTGAACACACATGTGGCATGAATGTTCTGCTCAAACGCTACAGCTATTTCTCATCATATTTCGAATATGAGGGCATTTGAAGAGCAATCCTTTTCAGAGGACATTTCTACTATGATGGTCTTTCAAACTGACATGAAAGGAATGAGAAAGCTCACAAATTATTTTTCACCTTTCCCAGAACTCAACCTTCTCTTTCAGTATTTGTGCAGAATGATATTAACTCAAACAAAACCACAATGTTTACAATGCTGACCTTGTTGCTGGAGCTGTAGGTTTGCCCTGACGAGGGTCTTCCAATCTCTTCCTGCGCTCTACGAGTGAAAGCTTATGACGTTCACCAATCAGATGTTTTCCATACGCATTCAGGTCTAGGCTCTCAAACATGCACAAGTTGCAGTGATGCTTAGTAGTACTAAACAAAGAGTGAAACATACAGCAAATTAGTACAACAATGGGATAGTCAGACAAAGTTTTATCTAAGGGTGCATTTATACTTTCTTTGTAAATTATTATGCAGAATGAGCGTTTTGAAATGCTCATCTAAAACGCAGTTTCACGGGGCACTCTTTACGCTTCTTTTCTTCAGGCGAATTTGAACTTTGTAGCTGGTTTTGCAAACCTCACTATGCATGCTACGTGTTTATATGACGTCATATATACGTGTTTACGAATGATTGTGCTTTTACTCTTCCCCAGAAACCATGTTTTTTTGAGAAACGCTGAATCAAAATGGACCTTTTTGTGAGTTTTACATCGGCGTTTTAAATTGGCGATTATACGACAATGACTGTGGACGCAACCATGTTTTAAAATCAACAAGTAATGAAAGGCTCATTCTGGCTTGAAAATTGGAAATATAAATGCACCCTTCGAATGCTGAATGTCGGCGCTTAAAGTACACATTCAAAGAAAATCACAAATATGATAAATAATGTATCACTAGAAACTGGCAAGTTAACAGATAGCAATCGTATCAGTTTAAAGTCAACTACATATCAGGTAATTAAACAATAATACAAATAAAACTACCTCCCAGCATCTGCGATATACAAGCGCTTCGCCAAAAAAATAACAATGTTTCAATGACGTCAATAAAGGGAACAATCCTGTCCAAGCAGACGACGTCCCATAAAGAATGAACATAAGTGCAGTGCAGTTATTTCTCAAATTATAAAGAATTTAGTGTATTCAAACGTGCCCATATTTCACACCATTCTAAAATGGGAATGAAACAGATTCTGATTACTGAAATCTTTTGTTTGTAAATATATAGGATGAGGGTTAATGAACAATCAAAGAAACCACACTTTCAAATTGAAAAGCCCGCTGAATGATTGCAAGGACAGTATTCATCCCTCATTCAACGCCGAACGTCCAGCGGTGTATGCAGCTGTGAATGCAATGGCGTCTATTTTGTTTACAAGCAACTGATTCCTTTATTCTTGTAACGCTTCATTTTCCATCCAAATAAACCCATGCACGGGGTTTAGAGTGAGGCAATATATGTATTAAACATAATAGACTAATGCTAGTGAAGTGAAATAACTGAAGAGAAGATGACAAAACAGGCACTGAAAATATGTGAGATGTTATGGGACATCGTCTGCTTCCTGCTTGTGCAATTAACGTCCTCTCTTTGACGTCACACATTTCAGCGGCTTTCGGAGAGCTGTTCAGGTGCTATGTCGGGCTGTATTTTAGTAATTTGTAATTGATAATAATCATTACTGCGAATGTTTACAAGCGTCGAATTTTGACAAACTTGTCCGGTCTAAGCTTCACCTACGCAATAATGAAACTTAAGTCAGTTTTAAAAATCAATGAATATCTACTTTAAATTCAAATCGAACACCACTGAGGCCATCAGCATAGATTCCCCTTGGGCCTCAATGCCCTCCCAAAAGTCACTGTATGGCCTTGGAGATTTCTGCTGCCCTTTCTATACTTCATCCTATTTGTGCTGCCCTTTTGAAAAAGTGGCATTGCCCTAAAAACAATGAAATTTTAAGGCTTGGAATGTGTAAGAGATGATGTGAAATTGGATATTGATAAGCTGTATAAAGTATTACAGGAATGCCTTCATTGACAGATTGCAAGAATGAATTATGATTTCATTTAATCTTAATTTTATTATTTCATTAAATCTTAATTTTAAACACAAGTGTTGTATCTAGGATTTTGTAAAAGTCACTGTAAAAGGGGGTGGGGGAACTGCTTGGAGGGAGATTTGTATTTTTTTCTTCTTGGCAGCCCTCCAAAAGTCGCTCAGTGGAGGGGGGGGGGGGGTATGAGATTTTATGGGGTCCAGTTTTCCTCCATAATTCATATTTCTCTGACAAGCAAAAAAAAAGGGGGGGGGGCACAATCCGAAAAAGGATAGGAGGAGACAATGTATACTTTTCTTTCAAAAGGGGGGGGGGGCACGGGCAGGGACTGCCCCCCCCTAAATCTGCCACTGATGGAGAGGACCTTTTACAGAGAATTTTTCATGAACCCGATAACCCTTTTTTTGTTTTTGTCAAAAGTTGTCAGTGGGGCAGGCTGCCCCCCCCCCCTCCGTTGGCAGCGCTAGTGAACACAACAAATTGTGATAAAATACAATGCGCCCCATTCGCATACATGTACATAAATTTGCAGACCACATTTCAATTATATATATATACAGCTAACTCTGCATAAGTCGACCTTCCATAAGTCGAATAATCGCCTTAGTCGAAGCAATTTTTCAGAACAGAATGAGCAAAACATGTGTTTTTTACCTCTTCTAAGTCGAATTTCGCCTAAGTCGAACAGATTTCTGAGGTCCCAAGAGATTCGACTTAGGCAGAGTTACCTGTATATATATATAGGATAAGAAGAGATGCTATACAGCGATCTGCAGAACTTTCCCTTTACATAATCTGGGATGTTGATATATATCTTGAAAGACTTGAAGATAAAGGAATGTAGCCTGTATATGGTTTCACTTTTAGTGGTAGAAAATATATAAAATTAAAAAATTCTGCAGTGAGAAAATCAGGCATTACCCTGATTCACCTGCTAAAAGTATAACTCCCTTTTGATAATTACTAACAAAACAAAGGATATGTATAAAACAAATCCTTTAATATTAGGATAAAACCTAGCCTAGGTATATGTTGTAAAACCATAAACAATATAATTCTGAGTACAAGTATACTTGTACCTTTGTGACTTATTGTTGATAGCCTTATGATGAAGCATAGACCATAGATGTTCCTCAAACTGTACCGATGTGGGATAGTCCAGCTTGCAGAGCTTACAAACAAACTTTGGCTTTTCTTTTTCTGTCTCTTCGGCCATACTTGACATAATTCTGGAGAGGAAAGAACAAAGGAAAACATGAATACAGATATCTGTAATATTCGGGAGTACAAAGTACAAAACTTACTTTTTTTTCCTCATAATTTTAAAAACTAAATTTACCCATTTTATAATAAATTGCCATTTAAGTGGTAAATTAGAATTAAATGTAAGCGATCATGATGTTAAAGGGAAATCAAACCTTAAAAGGCAAGTTGTTCTTAAAGAATGAGGAAAAATCAGAGAAGCAGATTGGTGAAAGTTTGAACAAAATTGGAAAAGCATGAAAAAAGTTGTGAATTTTGGAAAGTTGTGATATGGGAATTTCAAGTTCTCTGAATTGGTAATGTCACTGTAATGTACACAGCACGGACAAAATCCCCAATTCCAACACACAAAGTGACTAAAATGTCATTTTTTTCAAAATGTATTACTCAGTAGGATGCGTAGATCAGTAGAAATGAGTACCCGGTAGGAAGAAATTTTTGAATGGTCGCTCGCCTAAAGTCGGGGTAATAATATGATTGCAGGGCCCTCAGGGAGAAAAGTATATAATACAAATGAGGCTACCCTGACTTATCAAGACATGTTATTATTATTATTAATATTATTATTATTCTTCTTTAATAAGGACCTATAACAATATAGCTATCTACTGCCAATATGTCACAATTGACCTACTAAATTGCCGATTTGATTTAGTGACCTCATTTTTCAAACATCAATAACTTTCTTATTCCTTGTCCCAAATTGTCTGATTTCTTTCAAACTTTCACCATTCTGTTTTTCTTCTTATTTCACACAAATCATCTTAATACCAAGGTTGGATTGCCTTCTAAAAAAGGCAATTGTAGACTTTTTGAGAGTTGCACTGAAAGAAAAGTTAACTTACATATATGACCAGGCACCACAAAACCACCAAAAAAGTCGCCAGATATGAATTTTTAGTTAAGGTCTGATTCTGAAAGAGGAGATTCTCATTTAAAATGACATACATGTATAACTCATTAGCACTGGAGGTTCCTAACTCACTAAGAATAGAATGCCCAGTCCCACAGAATGTTACTTTTGAGAAATAAGGGTTTAAAGTTTGCAGTCTATTGAAGCACTCTGACTTGCGAGGTATTGTGCAAAGGTGACAAAAGGAGGATTAGAACGCAAAAGAAATTTATATGAAGGGATTATCAGATTGTCCAAAAACTTGGCGTACTAATTAAGCACATCCTGCTCATTATAGTTGACAGGTATCAATACAAAAACTTACTCTGTTTTAAAGTTATGGGAGATCAAAATGAGAGAAGTGGGTGTAATCAGGGTTGTAAAATTGAAAACTAATACCAACAAAATCCAGAGAAGATAAACAGAAATCTAGAAACTGTCAAAAATGCCATTTTTAGATTTAAAAAAAAAGATTACCAAGAAAAAAGTATACTCTTTCAGGAAATACTACCCAAAACTAAAATGTTACCATGCCAAACAAAAATACCTTTATTGACCTGTAACTGAAAATCACACAGTGCGACTTTTTGTGGTTTTGTGGTGCCTGGTCACAATATATAATTTTCCCTTGCAAATTGCAACATTAATGAAAGGCTACAAGCCACAATAAACCATTTATTGGGACATACTTACACAAACAGATGCCAGCCAAACAGGGCCAAAGGTCAATCAACAACACATTAACATAATTATAAAACATCGCCTGTATGAAGGCGGAATTACATAAGCGTTGTAATGACAATACATACATATATGTATGTATTTCAATGAAAAAATACAATGTATTTTTTCAAACGAGAAAAAAAAAGTTAAAACTTTAAAATGAAGATTTACGGCAAGAATAGTCAACCTTGACTGCTTGCCAAACGACCCCCCCCCCCCTCCTTCCCCCCCCCCCCCCCCCAAATAATAACAACAGCAATGGGCCCCCAGAGACTCAGGGTAAGTAGATCTTATGCCTCAAGAATCACTGCACTGATAGAAATATAGCTTGCATTCATCTTTACATTTCAAACCTTTCAACTCCCTAAGTAAGGGTTTTGTAAAAATACATTGTAAGCGCATAGGGATGTTATATTATAATGTGATATGCGCTATACAAGAATAGTTTATTATTATTATTATTATTACATTGTAAGGTATATATTTCTATTAGTACAATGATCATTCGTGAATAAAGTCAACTTACCTCTAGCCTCTGGTGCTGGCAGAAGGTCCTTCATCAACAATTCTCATTGCACAGACTCTCAAATCTCCACAATAATTGCAGTGTTTAAAATCATGACTGTATACATCCAATCATAATGTGCCACTGACTTTATAAGTAGTAATTTATTGCAAAATGAGTGAATTTAGTATATAAATATCACGAGAATAAAAAAGTGGGTCAAGCTATCCAGTGCGGCACCCTACCCTGGATAACTCGACCAGGTCCATCCAGGGACTGGTAGGTGGTCGGGGTTATCCAGGGTAGGGCTGTCTTTACCCCATGCAGACGACAAACATTCAATGATTCATGATGGTTAGTTGTAGATTTCTATTTGATAAATATATTCTGTGAAAGCTTATTCTATTAATTATTTTGTGTGTCTGGACATCTGTGTTTGATTGATTACAATACAACTTCAAAAATTCATAACTTTATTTCTTATCGGATTTTGCTTAAACTTTCACCAATCTGTTTCTCTCATTTTCTTCATATTAACTTAATACCAGGGTGGACTTTCCCTTGTTAATTTTTATAACTTCAAGAAGTTGAAATTAGATCTATAGTCAAGGATTGTAATTCCGAACAGATTCTATTACCGAACGTGTACAGTTAAGCGCCTAAAATGGGTTTTCATACGCGTGGGATTATGAAAACCACACTATTGAAACAAAGGTTGTGTCTTTTTCCCATAGGTTTCACACGTTCGGAAATACAGTACCTTTTTCAAGGGACCAAAACGCCGCATCGTTGGGAAGGGGTTCACTCGGAAGGGAATATCGTATTAATTCTACGTTGTCTTTTTAAAATTCTATCAACTTCTTTTTCTGTAGGACTTTGAGCATTCATTATGTAAGTTTGACAGATATTCGTTTTATATTTTATTTGCTATCGTTGATTTTCTGAAAAGTGTTAGGACACTGGATCAACCACCATACATGTCTAACTCAACTTCAAGTTTACAAAAACATCATATTCATAAGTCATAACTTCTTTAGATCTATTTAATTTAATTTTAAATTCATTCTCATCATGTCGACAGTTGAGCTCATTCTGACCAATGAAAAAAAGTTTAAAATCTCACTTTTCTTATGATGATGGCATCATGTCAAGATCAGACATCAGCATCGCAAGAGACCTCTGCCTCTGGAGGCTCTGCTATTCATGTTGATTCGTTACTCGTTAGACTTGCAACATAAATCTTGTTGATGTTTAACATCACAGAGTTGCACATTTTTCACTGAATCTGCAGTTTCTGTTACAGTAGTAAGACACATGCAGCATTCTAGCAGTGATGACCTGAGCTGAGCAGGTACATAGGACTGAGTTTTTCACCCCGTACTTTCCCCGGTAGATATAGATCATAGTATAGAGAGCTAGAGGCAAGCATAGGCGCACTAGGCCCGGCGCGGCCCTGTCGAGTAACACGATAACGCGATCAATGCGATTCGCATGTAGACCAAAACGGCGCAGTGAGCATGTAACAGGAAATCTGATTGGCTGTCAATCCAGTTTACCAGGCTGCTGAACCAATAACGTAAGTCAGTGCAAAATTATTGCTTCCGGGTTAACCTTACGGACCGAATAGGCGTTCACCGAAGGATATTTCGCTGTAAATACTTTTCTGCTACGCTCTGGATTACAATATTTGACCAAAGGTAAGGTTCATGCATTAGAATATGATGAAAAGTGTTATTTCTATTTTTCATTTTTGATATTATGATATGTTTTTCATGGTTGGTGCTTTTATTTTGAGTTGATTTGAGGGAAAGCACCTGTAATGGTCAACGGTACCGTCCGTAGGCCAGGAGTTGCAGCCGCCGCGCAGGCGTAGGGTTAGGCTCAGGTTAGGCTAGGCACGGACAGACTGTGCCAGCGCCAGCCCGCGCTCTGGTGCCGGTAGTCTATGGCTGCGCGGAAGGGGGCGGGGATCAGACAAGGCAAGGTATAGATCTAGTCAAGGATTGTAATTCCGAACAGATTGTATTACCGAACGTGTACAGTTAAGTGCCTAAAATGGGTTTTCATACGCGTGGGATTATGCGTATGAAAACCACACTATTGAAACAAAGGTTGTGTCTTTTTCCCATAGGTTTCACACGTTCGGAAATAGAGTACCTTTTTCAAGGGACCAAAACGCCGCGTCGTTGGGAAGGGGTTCACTCGGAAGGGAATATCGTATTAAATCTAGGTTGTCTTTTTAAAATTCTATCAACTTCTTTTTCTGTAGGACTTTGAGCATTCATTATGTAAGTTTGACAGATAGTCTAGATCTATTCGTTTGATATCTAATATCGTTGATTTTCTGAAAAGTGTTCGGACACTGGATCAACCACCATAACTAAACTACCTGGGGTGGTATTCTGAGAATTATTTTATCTTGATTGTAGTGAAAAGATTTTAATTGTCATAACATAACAAATTTTAAATTGCAGCATTTCATTGGTTATCTCCACTCACGGGACCATCACTAAGACACTAGATCTATATGGGGCTGTGTCAATTTTGGCCTGTCATGACCTCTAAGTTGAAGAGGTAAAAACACCAATATAATCAGTAAAATTTTGATAAAACACTTCCTTTTACATTTTAGAATGATAGAATATCTAATTTCAAGCCAGATCCTTCGATATGATCTTTATCATCTTGATCAAGTGAAATTTTCAGGCTGTTTTTGGTCGGTGATCTTGCTCCTCTCTTGCACACATATGGGCAAGATATCACACACTTGCCTATGCATATGGGAGGCAATTGCTCACGGTATGAAGGTACAGAACTTGCGAGGTTATCTCCCTAAATGACCTACTAATTTATCAGGGTAGCCTTCTTGTTTCAACCTTAGACAGTGGTCAGGCATGACCTCACATACAGGGGGATGGGTGCATTGAAGGGCATCCGATGAGGATACCAACTCTGGTAACAGGAACTCCTTTGTTTTAGATGACGGGTGAGAAGGAACATTTTGGTATTTCTCTTTATACCAAGAACATCTCCAATAACCTCGCATAAGTGTGAGTGGGTTATCTCCATAACCTCGCATAATTAAGTGTGAGTGCATTGGTTATTGCGCAGACGAATTCTGCGTACGCAGTCACTTTTGCGCAGGCATTAACCAAAGGCAATGATGCGCCATAGGCATAAGCGTACATTTTGTTATGACAATTAAAATTATTTCACTAAAATCAAGATAAAATAAATATCAGAATACCACCCCTGGCCATTTTTACTGGTACTACGACTCTCCACTAAAATTTTTATTCTAGACCTACCAGCTCCGGTACCTTGATTTACCTTGATGACGAATTGATTCTTTACATGACCATGAAAATAATTTGGTGGTCGTCTGCAGTTCAAGAAATATGAACCACGAAGATTAAGAAACAGACAGAGCGTGTAACAAGTTAATTAAGCATACGATGCTTGATCGCGTGGAATAGGAGCTCACGGTGATGTTGTCTCCGTGGTATTTTACAACTATTTTCCAACTATTGAGGAAAAATCTGGGGGGAAAATGTTATCATCATGGAATATTACAGGGAAAGGAAGGAAACGAACAGTTTAGCCCGTGTTTGCAGCAAAGTGGAGTTGTTGCATCATCAAACCATGTAAGTCCCACATGTGGAAATTTGTGTAGTCTACTGTTTAGTTTGGGGAGGTTGCGTCGCACTGGAGAGTCTATCAATGAAATCTATCCCTAACAAGGGGAGCTGACCGACGAATGTCAGTTCGAAAAAGCTCTAGCTTCAAGGGGGCTTCGCCCCCTTGCACCCCCACCGGGGCGCTGCTCCTGGACACAATTGGGGGCTCCTCCCCCATACCCCCGATACTTTCCTACTTTTTTGAGCAATCCTAGTGGCATCCCTGAAGATTGTACATCTTTAGATGTACATTTGAGACTGGCCTACAAATAGGCAAGTGCATGTTCTCAATCTCCTGTGGGAGTTTCAGAGAAGTAAAAACAGCTGATACAGGTGATAGAGATTCAGCTGAAGGAATTGTATGGAAATAAGATATTTTACCATTGTACAGGGTAAAAGGAAAATATTTCCCCAGGATTTTGCCTATCATTCTGGTGTTTCTACCTCTTCTACTTGGAGGTTGACCGCTGCCATAATAGACAAAGGCCCACATACGGATTGTTCTGTGAGTGCTGTGGTACAGGAGTACGGATAGCCGTTAATCAAGGCGATTGTGCTGCTCTGTTGATCCCCTGGTCACTCCTCAAAACACGCGGAATAGTCCTGATTATTGCGCGGGAAGTCTTCCTCCATCACCTGTTAATGTAATCAATATTCATATATTCAAGATGACCGAGAGGTTATGAATTATTCAACAACCTTTCCAAATAAGGCAGTACAACTTGTACATTTAACTCACAGATTTAAACTCTGCAACTCTATTGTTCAGTGCGTTTAACCAATCACGTAAAAGGAACCATAACAGAGAAGATTGAGCTCATCCATTATTCAGTGGGGACTGAAAAAAGGGTATATAGCAGGATATAGTTTAAAGTATTCATAATTTTCTTTTCTCTTGATAAAAAATCCACACAAATAAATGTTTGCTCATTTTTCAAAAAGAAAATGGTCAACAGTCATATTTTTCTTATATGAGGAAATTATCATTTCCTATTTGTGATAACAAATTATTACTTTTCCCATGTTTGGAGTCAGCTGAGTGGTCTCTTCACGCCATGTCACAGGAGCTTCTGATTGGTTCATTTTCTCTACCAGGAACTGAATTTTTTATGAAAACTTTTCATAGAAAATTGACAGAAGATTTCAAAGTTAAAAATAAGAAAACCAGTAACGTTGACAGGTGCTCAAAGGCATTGTGATGGAGCAAGACTTTCCGTGTAATAATCAGGAATATTCCGCTCGTTTCGAGGATCGACCAGGGGATTGACAGAGCAGCACAATCGCCTTGATTAAAGGCTAGAGTACAAAGTTATCCTTCAAGAGAGGATAAAAATTAGAACCTCACTTACCAGCACATTGTCTGGAACAAACTCATTCACATCATGGTTTAGGAAGACACATGCAGAGCATGCATAAATCTACATACATACATACATGTACATGTATGTAAGGTTCAAAAGTTCTGCTGCGGAGATTAAAAATAGAGACAGACACAGTATACATGTAAATGACTCCGTTAGACACAAAAGGTTCAATATTTCACCTATAAGGCTTCTTCAGGAAATGATACCAAGTGCAAAAATGCACCAGGGATGTAGTGCATAGCGCGTAATTATTGTCAAAACAACAAGCGTAAAATAAACAACAGAGTCAAGGCGCAAGAAGGGAGAGAGAGAGAGAGAGAGAGGAAAGGAGAAAGAGAGAGAGAAAGGTTATTTATAGATAACCTCACACTCCGTATCTCTGTACTGCCGGGATTGCCTTTCGTAGGTGAGTTTGCATTCCTAATCTCATGTGAGAGTTTCAAAGGAGCAAGATTACCTGCCAAAAACAGCCTGAAAATTTTCTTTGATCAAGGTAATAGAGATATTACTTATTGAAGTAATTGTCTGGAAATATGATATTTTATCATCCTAAAATGTAAAATGTAAAATGGAAGGTGTTTACTGGAATTCTGCTGATTATTCTGGTGTTTTTACCTCTTCAACTTTGAGATCAACTGTCACAGAAATTGACACAGCCCCACAAACGGATTGTTCCATGAGTGCTTGTACATGTAGAAAACCTTTTAAACGAATGAATGATACAGGCATGAGACTTCTCCGCGGATCCGCGGATTTTGAAATTAAAAAAAAAACAAAACCATTTTTTTTAAAGGGCCTAGGAAAAAAAAATTCCGTTTTTGTTTTTTGTTTGTCTTTTTGATGCTACCATATCCCGCCGATCTCTCACTGATCTGTATACTAACTTCAGCGCAATGTGTAGAAAGATGAGTGACGAGTGTGTGTATGTGTGTATTGGGCATGCATGCATGGTATCCGTGTGTAATACATGTGTATGCAAGCGCGATATACTGAAAAGTAACTGAATGTGATGGACGTACTGCGTGACTGCGTTGGATCGTGGATTTTACAAGTATTTGTTTGTCGTGTGGATGTAATTTCTTCGAAAAAGAAATGAAGACCGGCGAGAAAAATGACCCTTGTGTAGCGGACATTGACAAAGATGTCTCCAACAAGTTTAAATGGCAAGACTTCACCAGGTCTTCATAAGTATTTTGTGGATGAAATTAGAGTTAAGTTACATGTAGGTATAAGTTATAACAGATAACAGTATTTTGCTTTCAATTTGATGTTCAAATATACTGGCCCGAATTCACAAAGGAGGTTTAGTTTAAACCATGGTTTAAACCCCCTCCTGGGGTTTTTAAGCGTACGTGCGCACGGAATCCGATCCAATCATATATTTTCTTTGAGCGCGCGCATGGGCAATGTGCGCTTATTTACGCTTATTTTAGTACGCTTACGGAGGTTTAAACCTTGCCATGGTTTAAACCTCCTTTGTGAATTCGGGCCACTATGTTTATCTATAAAATAACCTCTTCAAAACAGTAAAATTTTAATTGTAGAATGCATCAGAACAGGATTTTTCATACCTTAAATTCCAAAATTTCCCTACCGTGGGAGGGGGAACCCCCTCCCACACCCTCCCCCAGGGGGCTCGGTTGCTTCGCTCCCTCGCTAGGCCAAGGTCTTTCCTCTTTTTCAAAAATTTCTCTGTCTCATGCCTGATGATAATAAACTGCTACATGTAGGTATTTCATAGTTGATTATGCAGTTAGGTATTTAATATTTTACCATCCATCCATTTATATTTGTATTGTAGTTTTGTTTATAATTATCTTATTTATGTAACATTACAATTTTTTTTTTTTAATCATACAATTTTTCCAGTGTATAAAGGTACCGGACTTGATTGGCATTTATTTACTTTCTGGTTCCTTTTGTCCTTAATATATTTGTGTATTACTCATTATACCATTTGTTATATGTTTATTATTAAATAATGAATTTCAAGTTCCAGCTGGAAAAAGTCCCTCTTCTTTGGTGACAAGCTATCCCTTGAATTCAGGAAATTGTGGAGTTTTGAAGCATCAAATCTGCTACAAAACAGAAAATGAGAATGAATGTTGCCAGGTCAACTCTTTATTGTTTCAAGATTTTTTTCTTCTTCAAGACAATACAAAATGGGCTGAAAAACATGATTTGAAATTGATTATACATGTAATTCTGAAATAAAGAGTCCTAAAATTAGATTTTGTCCTACATGTAAATGGCCACACCGTCTCCTTTACCTCCCACAACCACTAGTCATTTTGAAGTAGCTTTAGACCTACATACATGTATGTAGGTGAATACACATACTACATACTACACAAGACTAATAGACCAATAGGGCTCCAAAACGCTATTCAGTATTTAGGATGAAAGTTATAGTCCCTCTCTGGAAAGGAATATTTAACAAAATAAGAGGTTGAAGGTGATTTAAAATTCATATATTTATGTCAATATTACCAGACCCATGTAAAAGCTTTGTGATCAGTGCATTGACTTACATGTATATGATTTCTGCCTTATGTATGTAGCTCAGATAGGACTTTCCTTTTAGATGCATGTTAGTACAATAAAATTCATCAGAAAGAACAGAACAACAAAATATCTCAAACGCGTATCTTTTGATACAAGTAGAACAATACCATTCCAATTTCCTGTTTACAGGTAGCTACATGTAGTGTTACCAATCTTTCAATACATGGTGACAAGGAAATGATGCATCACTTACTCGATGTTTAGGCTTCTAGATATTATGCTTTGATTAAAAAGATATTGGTTCCAGATGTGCCATAAGAAAGATTGTCCGTGTTTATCGTTGTTAGACTTCGAAAAAGAACTAATGCTTCACATATTTTACCTTCTCCAAATTTCTGATTTGTGTGAGCATACTGAACAATAAAAACAGTCATTTGTTGAAAAAGGAAAAGTGTGTTGACATGGCTTAGAATTTCTTCTGTCATTGTACTTTGAACTTTGAACCTGAGTTTTGTTTTCCTCTTTCCAGGGAACAACATAAAAAAGCAAAACAACTGAACATTAAGATGTAAATATATTGAACAAACAACGAAAATGCAAACAAATATTGAAGTTGAAAAAGTAAAACCTTTTACACAGGAAGGAAGACATTACGTCACATACATGTAGCACATTTGAAAAGTGGACTGATTGTCATAAAGTTCTCGTATAAATTAGAATTGACAAAATATTGTAAATGTTAACAAAAGGCATATGATGGCTCTACATGTACTTAGCTTTAACTCTGATGCATGGAATGCAGTTAATGTACTAAGTCCATATCTACATAAGATCAAGACTTCGTGTAGATGACAACTGCAATTCATCAAATGATTAAATGTACCTGATCTTCGACAAGAAATAGATAAAGTTTAAAGCATGCAGTGTGTGATTATTATAAATACATCCAGTGGAAGAGGGGAAGGGGGGGGGGGCACATGCCTGTTACATGCCCCACTCTCTCCCCTTTTGCATGCTTTACAAAATCAAAAGGAATAAGAAATTATGTGCCCCTTTCAAAGTTTTGACCCAAAGGACACTTGAAAAAAATGTTATAACTATTTTTTTCTCAAAAATTCAAAGATTTGTTCCCCCTTTAAAAAAAAACACAAAATCTTTGATCTGCCCGGAATATATACATCTACATGAAAAAATAGACAATGTCTAGGGTGATACTCCTCCTCAATTCTGAGAAACCCCTAAGCTTCCCAGCCTCCCGATATAATTTTACAGTCAAACCTGCTTTAGCAAACCACCTGTATAGAAAGACCATCTGTTTTAAAGACAATTATTTTTTATGTTGAACAGTGTTTCTTATTGAAACATGTATTAAAGGAACCTGTACTTATAGACCACCTGCTCATAAAGACTGTATTTTTTGTCTCTCTTGAGCAGTCTTTACATATATGTACATCTACATGTATTGTACATGTTTCACTCTAATTGTTACAAACATTTCAAAGGATCTTTCAAAGTTACTATTCAATGTTTATGCATTATATGTGTTCAAAGATAATGACACAGTTTTTGCTTCTGTTCACTTTAAACCATTTAAATCCAGGCTTATGTACATGTATTATGATTTCACTTATTAGGCATTTGAAACCTTGCTTAAAATACATTTAATCGGAAATAAAATTGATATATATTTCAGAACTTTGGTTGCCCACAAGCCCAAGGGGTTTCCCCTACAATCCTGACAATGAAGCTCATTATTGGTACTGCCAACATTAGAGACACAGATATGCCATAATTGAGAGCCCTTGGATCAAGTATTAGTCTACTATCCTTCCTGTCATTTTCCAAAGCTCTTGTGAAATGATGCAGTGTTCGCCGTGCTCATATCTGTGAGCAGGCTATGAGTATCGCTGGAGCCAGGCGGTGTTTAATCTGACTGCTATGCCTGCCAGACCAATTTATCATAATGCATGCTGACAATCTAGCTGCTCAATATCTGTCTCATCGGTGTGTACATGAAGTGCACAGAGAGAGACCACTTCTATTGGCTTGATTGGTCGCCTCTCGCATCAAGATTTGATTGGGGTGAAGTCTGTCATCGGAATGGAGTGAAAAAAAATGATGTCCATTTATGTTGCAAAAACTAATGAAAAGAAGAGTATAAATACCGTATTTAATGTTTGTGATTGAAATAGTAAAACTATTTCATCAAATTGAATAATTTTACTATCTCGTTAATGAGATATCTGTCTCCTCCATGTATGCATGAAGTGCACAGAGCGATTACTTCAAGTAACTTGATTGGTTGCCTCTCGTATCAAGATTTAATTAAGTTGAAGGCTGTCATCAGAATGGAGTGTAGAAATGATGTCTTTGTATGTTGCACAAAACAAAGTAAATTTATAACAGTATACAAATATATTTGATTTCTTAGACTGAGATAGTAAAATTATTTTATAGAGCGAATAGTTTTTTTCTATTTCACGAATAAGATATCTGTCTCATCCAAAGCAGTCTCGTAGGCAGGTGGTCTCTGCATGTATCTACAGGTTTGTTTAATACACATTTCAATAAGAAACTAAAACACTGTTCAAGGGAAAGAAAAAAAAGGTGGCCTTTATACATGTAGATAGGTGGTATTTATATACAGGTGGTCACTAAAGGAGGTTTGATTGTAGTTAGTACCACATGTATTTAGCAGAGGAATACAGAGGGAACTGATTTTGATGGCGAAAGTGCATTCCAGCTAGCGTATAAATGTTGAAAATAAGCAATACAAATGTAAGCTCAAATACACATTGGTCAGGATACTTCATGAACGTGTATTATTGTGAGACATCCTGTGAAAGATTAAGTGTACAATACTCCTTCTTCGACATCATAAGAAGATAATCAATTTATGTACCATGCACAGTGAGCATTAATTCATGTACACTGTAATTACTTTGTTCGTATAAATGCATGTTTAATCACTGCACTGCAATCACACAGTGATAGTAAACAAAAGCTGTGAGTAGACAGAGGCATGCTTCTGCTGACCTGTGTACATGTACGCTCCGAAAGTCAAGTACTGGTACATCTGTTGCTGACATATATGTGTAGTATTGTCTTTTAGGGAAGTGGTTGTACACAGTTTGACAAGTAATTCATATCTTTATTTCCTAATTCTTCCAAGTGATGTGCACCTGTAGTGATATAAGGAGAAAGTAATTTCCTGTTGACAAGATTCAGATTTCATATATGATCCATGAAGGAAGTGTACCCGTTCCTGCCCTGTAGATTTAAATGTAAATTACTTCCCTGTCCTTGTAGACATCATATCCCACCCCAGGGTGTCCACTGTAGGCTTGTAACCAGGATTTCAAAATTGGATGCCTCCCCCCCCCCCTAAAAAAAGGACAACCTCGCATCCATTCAATGATGTAGATTTTGAAAAATAGAGCTTCTTCCATACAAAATGGGCTTTTGTTTTGGCTACCCATACATCCTCTTGGCTGAGAGCCTGGTTCATTCTGATATTGTACATGTACGTGTAGAAGGTGTACATGTAATTTGCCCAATTTTGCCGAACACAAGTACATTTTTACACAATAACCCCCTCCCTCCATATTTAACATGAAATCGAGGAAAATTTTACCGTAAAATGCCTCTATCTGTACCATTTGAAGGGAACCATTGTACATGTAAAATAAGGCCTGTTTATGGTATTTCAAGGAAGATTTTGGAACAAACTTGAAAAGATGTACCATTATTTTCCAAATCACAGATTTTATACTCCAAAATCACCCCTAATATTTGATATCACATACATGTACATGTACCTTCTTTTCAACTACAGTGTATCTCGGTTTGCTGACAAAACATGGATAATTTTTTTAAAGACCCCTTTCTCTGTAAAAAAGATCAGTCATGCGTATGCATTTTGATTGTTAGAGAACACCCCAGGATCCTACCCCAGCACATCAATCCATTATATACATGTACATATACATGTACATGAACATGTTTAGCCTAGTTTAGCTCACATGGAGGTTACTTCTTTGTAATGATGAAAGCAACGGTTCTTAAGGTTGGTAGCAATATTTTGATATCTAAAATTATGTACGTGTAGAATGACATAAAGCACCATTCCATGTACACATAGTACTTGTAGAACATACATGTATCAAGATGCAAAACATATCTCTTACACATCGATTTTGAGAAAACTAAATGTTTGCTATTCCACTTCTGCATGTACAAATGTATCTCCCCTAAAGAATGTGAGTACATCTGTGATATTGAATGATAATATGTGTTTTTCTCTCAACAACCTTCACCCTGTGAAGTGAGAATGCTCATTCCTACCCTACAAGTATACATTTCCCTCTCAAGCGTGACATCATATCCAACCCTTCCCAGCGCCACAGCTCCATGCCTACATAATGCATACTGGTACATGTACCTCTCGTAAATGATGAGCACGGCTCATGTGTGTACATGTACGTGTACAGTACACCCAATCTGGAGGCACCGAGCAGTATTGCGTTTTGGCAAGGGTTAATTTGGCAGCCGAGATAAAACCAGACATGGGCAATGTGTGTGCATAATAAGATTTGCACACTGTAGGTCCAATATGTATGGACCCACATGTAGCTGCTCAATATTTAGGGTACTGTATATCCCCAAAATATAACTCTGTTATTCTAAATAAGGATTCTGTTCCAAATTCATTTGCTTTTGGAATTAAAGATAAAGTTGAGTTCTGGTCTCAAAGCAATTGGGAAAGGTTAATTACATGTATGTCTACATAAGAATTGGTTCATACTGTGACTGTGAGGTTTTGGAATCATCAAAATGATAAGAAATTGACCCAATCTCGCTGAAAAGCACATGCACTGCAAACAGAAATGGGTATATGGGACTGCACACAATGTGGCATGCATGTTCGGCCCAAACATTTCAGCTATTTCTCGTCATATTTCAAATATGAGGGCATTTGCAGAGAAATCCTTTTCAGGTGACATTTCTACTATGATGTTCTTCCAAACTGACATAACAGGAATGAGAAGGCTCACAAATTATTTTTCACCTCTCCCAGAACTCGACCTTCTCTTTAAGAATGGTTATATCAAGATATTGAAGAGATTTTTAATTTTTTGATGAAATAAGTGATAAAACCTTATGTTATACAGGAAACCTTGCCAAAAATTTTCAGAAAAAGCACAATAAAGGTTATTGTTGCTTGTTAGTGCATCCCGACCCAAATTATGACTTTTATATTGAAATTGATTTAGCCACCTGCAACATAATCGCCCCAGCCTACATCTATGAGAAGTTGAGAACCTCAACAATTTTTCACAAGTCAGTATTAAATCAATAATTGACTGTGCATGTGTTCTGTTGCCATCTGGACAAAAGTGTTTTTGTTTGTGATATTCTATTAAATGGATTGTATTGCTATAAAATAGGGAGCACAGGGCTATTGTCTATTGTACTTGGCCATCATTTCGAATATATGAATGTGTACATGTACAAGCGTATGGCAAGAGCAGTTTATATTAAAACAAGTGTTGTCATTATGATTATGACTACATGTACATGTATGATTATGATATCATCATATAAATATCATTTTCATTATCATCATCATCATCATCATTATGTTCATTAATACCATCAAATGTCACCATACATATACATAATTACATGTATGTAGTCATCATTACCACTTATATTATTACTCTTAAAATCCAATTTAATATAATATAATAATGATGATAATAGTAATAATATAGGGACACTGATTTTCCGTTTCAAAAAATGGCCTTTTCCGTTTCAGAAAATCTGGAATTCCGTTTCAGATGGGCTGAAAAACGTAAATTCCGTTTTGCCATAGACTTTGTACACATGAAAAAACTAAAATTCCATTTACATAAGATTTGCATACAAACATGAACTTGTAGGGTATGTTCTAACATTACAGAGTCAGTTAAACTTCAGGTATTTGACTGGATCAAAAAGGAATCTTACATGACAAACCATGAAAATCTGTGTAGTACCCAGATTATTTCAACATGATGCACAGAACTCTTACGGTTTCTGAGCACTCTATCGCACCGACGCGATGTCGACGAAAACATTTTCAGTCTTGCATTGGCTGTCATGTCAGCGATCGATCGATGTTAGGCGCACACGCCAGCCCCTTTTTCGAACTGTACAACAGCGTGTGTACAATCTCGCCGCTCTTAGCGTCCGCTGCTGGCGTGTGTTTGCCTAGTTTACGTCTACGTAATACTAGGCGCACACGCCTGCCCCTTTACTAAAAATGTGCTAGCTGTGTACGGCAATCCCGCCTTACTTCCCTCTCGGCCGCATGAGTATGTGCCAGCTTGCATAATAGGGATTCGCTGCTCCTATTGTACCGTGATTTGTGTCACAATCTCCATTGGTCCAGCCAAACAAAATGGCAGCGCCCTGTCTCCGAAGAATCTGACGAATATCGCTAAGTATTCGGAGTTATTAACCATGATTATAGGCCCGATATTTTTTCACTTCATAACAAATCACAAGAATAGTGTAAGTTTTACGATTTTATTCTTGAAAAAATGAAAAATTTTGAGGTAAAATGGGTTTTCCGCGACATTCCGTTCCAAATTGCATTTTCCGTTTCAAATGGTCATTTCCGTGAATTCCGTCCATTTTCCGTGATCGCGGAAAATTATTGTCCCTATAATAATAATAATAAATGTCATTATAATAGAGTTAAATTTGGGGGTAAATATATCCTACACATTGATCAGCTATAATGTACATGTACATGTGGATCCACATACAAACTATAGTACTATATTGTACAATAGAGTGTGGAACTTAAATTGACTGAACAGCAAAACATGTGGCAGCATTTGGCATTTTTTCGGCTACCTGTAAATATGTACATTTTGAAGGTGAGGATGAGATGACACTTGTGTGTTGAAAGAGGTGAGATTGTATTACAGAGTACCCGGCACTGCATGTCGCTTGTCGGGTTGAATAAACAGAGCGAACATCTGAAATCTTTGTATGTGCAGACATGGAGCTACACAGACATGTAGCATTCATACCTCATCTGAATCTGCATGTGAGGGTGATGGTGGTGGGGGGGGGGGGGGGGGGGGCAGTGTAAAAAATAATAATTTCTTTCGCAAGGGCTACTTCTAAATCCACCTACTGTGTTCAGAGATTTTAATGCACTACAACCCATGGGCAGAAATATTATTTGACAGTGGCTCTGTTTTTCATTTACGGTGGCTTTTTCAAGAGTTTCGGGGGCTAATCGCCCTTAGCCCCCGCTTATTGTTTTCACTTAGGGGGGGGGGGGTGTTGATGAAATACGATATAAAAATCTGAGTTTTTGATGTGGGAGTAGAAAAATGTTTGTTGTGAATGTGGATTGATGTCAAATTGTGTTGAGCATCATGTACAAAGTATCCAGTGCTACCTGTTGTTGTCATGTTGAATAAACATCAGAATCATTGTTTGTACAGACATGGAGCTAGGATACCTCATTTTGAATCTAATGGTGGTTTGGGGGGGGGGGAGGGGTATAGGGATTCTGAGGTTGTTTGTTTTTTTCTTTCCTTTTAAAATTTTGACGAGGGGGAATAGGGAATAGGGGACAACAGAGAGAGTTTTGACTGAAAAGAAGAAACATACATAGAATGAACATCTGAGATCTTTGTACATTTATATTATGTGCAGACACAGAGCTATGCTCTACATCAGATCTGAATCTAAGAAGGGGTTGGGGGAAATAAAGTTTTGATTTGCAAGAAGAGATATAAACACAGTGTGAACATCTGTAATCTTTGTTCTTTGTATGCACAGACATGAAGCTGGGATACCTGGGCCCCGTCTTAGAAAGAGCTGTAATTGATTTTGAACAATCGCCACTCTTTATAAGACAGGGCACTGATCTGAATCTAAGATGGAGGAGAGGGGGGGGGGGGGAAGGATGCTCAAGATGAGGTTTGGGATAGAAAAATTCAGGCTGCAGGAGACTTATTTTGTATAGTTTTGGTATTTACATAAAGGCTTTTGTAGAAAAACTATGTGCATGTATGATATTCTAAATCTCTACTGTGAATACATAGATGTATGTAAATTGTATGTTATTTTTTTCTTGATCTAATGAGCTTCAATTAAAGGCTATATTAACCCTTTCGAGACAACTGACCACATTTTGTGGTTTGGCTCAATAACTTTTGATTCAGAGCTCTAAAAAATATACCAGAAGCATGAGTAGAAAGAGCAAAAAATTCTGCACACACTATATCCATTTTTGTTACATGACCATATTGCGTTTGATCCCAGGAATTTTAAAAAGGAGAATAAGTTTTAAAATCCTTAAATTGGCAAAACATTGAGAGGTTCAAAATCATTGTTTTTATCAAAATTGGCAACTTTTTCAACTTACCAACAATCTTTTTTAACCATGTATATTGTTTTCAAAGACATTACACCTTATTAGAATCTTGTAGCATTAAAAGAAAAATAATATTGTTGCCAATTTGAAGAACAAAATGTGATCAATTTAGCTCTTAAATAATTCCTGTCCTGAAAGGGTTAATTAGTGAGCTACATGTATATATTAGTAAGATAGATTTTGACCCTCTCTCTAACTTTCGTTCATTTACTGCCAATAAAAAAAGTGGTTCCAGTGGTACAGTACAGTATATACATGTACATGTAAGCTCTTAGATAGGGAAAACAAAAACAAAAAACAAAACAAATATAATAATTATATATATATATATATATATATATATATATATATATATATATATATA